>JAVDPK010000238.1:175435-194091 GCA_034780415.1 Cichlasoma orientale
CATCCATCCATCCATCCATCCATCCAGCCATACATCCAGCCATCCATCCAGCCATCCATCCATCCATCCATCCATCCATCCAGTCTATTGTAGGGCTTGCCTTTTTGGAGATGCTTGCTCATATGGTGAACACATGGTTGGGTTTCTTCGGCATGCTAACCAAGTAAAGCAGATCTGAGCTTCTTCCTTCCTGGACAATACTACAGTTGCATGGGACTACCAGCGGTTGGTTGTCATACCCGCTCTCATCCTGGAGAATGGAACAGCTTGCACAGCCTGGTCTTCAGTCTCATGTGGTTTAGGAGGAATAAGCAATGCCGCACAAACCAAACAACCAGTGGAGCGGTGGTGATGCCTCAGCCCCACCAGGTGTGTCCGTTGGAGCTGTTTCTTCATTTTGGGCTTGTGCAGGTTGGGATACATTTAATGGCTGTAGATAGGGTGGCAGTTGTGCAGTCTCTGATGAAAAAGGTTCTTTGCCTCCAGTTGCTGGATGAACCAAAACTATAACATGTGCTGGTGTAAGTGACATTGTTGAGTTAATGGATGCGGGGTTTTCAAAGCTGAGTCACAGACTGAGCTCTGCCTCCTTAGATGTGATGTTATTCACTCTGTTTTATCTCATTCGAAGAGAACTGCTGGTGTATCCTGGTATAACACCAGGTAACCTAGCATATCATCTGCTATCATCTATCATAGCCCCTCTGAAGGTATCAGGACGTGTGAGTTAGAAACATGATCATCATATCTTTTACTGTTGATCCACTCCTCTAGGAGCGTTACTCGCTGGTGCATGTACTCAGTGTACTTTTACTATGGTGGTCTGTTCTTGATTCTCTTTAGATCTGAAAATACTAATGAACCATCTTCAAGGTGCTGGTGATCTTTCTTCTTCCTGGCAGCTGCATCTGTACTGATGTGCACAGAGAAGACGTCAGTGCAACCAACACACACACACACACACACACACACACACACACACACACACACACACACACACACACACACACACACACACACGGGATCTTTAAACTTCTTCTGCCTATAGCTCATTAGTTTAGTAGCAAAGTTTCTTCCCTGTAGTTCCTTTTTGTCTTTTCCATTTTTTAAAATTCTTTTTTAATTATTGAGCTCGCATGTCAGTCACTAGTGTAGGCCATATCAGTGAACTGTGGTTCCTTTAAGGCTCAGAAAAACAAGGGTCTTTGGTGCCCTCTGGCCATTAGAACCATCCGTTGGATGTGGCTATTTGGATTCTGGATTCTGTGCCACTGATCTTTCGGTTTCCTGTTACCTTTCTAGATCGGTGCTCTGCTCGTCATCCCCTTCTCTTTGGGGCCTCTGTCCAGAAATCCAGCGTATCTCTGGGAATATTTCCAAAAATGCTTGGCTGTCACTTTCACAGGATGTTAAACCACAATAATCAGATTTATATGACCTCATTAGTGATTAGAAAATGTTTACCAATGCACACAGAGCAGAAAGCAGGAAAAATGAGGATAAAGAGAGTCAGTAGGGGATCTTATCTTGCCCAGGGCCCCTGAATATATTATTCCAGCACGGTCTAAGAGGCAGTCTATGAACTTGATCTGAACTTTGGTTCTGTTTAATTGTATATAAGATGACATCAGTTCTTTATTTAATTGAATTTGTCTGATATGACAACTATGCTACCAACCATTTAAATACCAGAGCATTTTCTAAGGTGCTCCAAGTGAAAGTAACTTTATTCTGTCCAAATCAGGTCAAATACTTTTAGGAAGCCAGATTGTTGTGATGAGGTTTACTGAGCAACAAAGTACATAGACTTAGATAAAAGCAAGAGGAGTAGGAACAAGTGTGCTCCAGATTTTGGTACGAGACGAGTATGGCGCTTGTGTTTGTAGCATTTCACAGGGACAGACACAGTGAGCTGCAGTACTGATGCAGAATGGATGTCTGATAAGGGACTTTCATTATGGCTTCCATCGTAGCAGGACCTGATAATGAAATCATTTCAGAGGATAAATTGCTTTTGTAAAGAACAAGAAAGGTTAATGTGAGCGTTTGCAGGCTCGGTGACTGAGTTGTGTGTTCCCCGCTGTTACGCATCAATTCTGAAAGTAGCAAAACTCATATTTGTACAAGTAACCAATCTGCTTAATGGCTGTTGTTTTTGGGAGAGAGGAGGATCCCTCCACATTGATTTGACTGCATACATACTTCAGTCCAACCTAGCACATTGTCCCAACTAGTGATCTCCATTACTGACAGCTTTGTCCTGCTCCAAGTTATCCAACCATAAGCCTCCACTTTGATGGTGCCTCGAAACGCCATTCAGAACCGCCTCACTGTCCACTGAGAGCTAACATCCTTCTCTCTTTTCTCCTTGCTCATTCACGACTCCCGTCCAATTTCTCACAGTAATCTACTGCCTGTCTCTTTATGGGAATAATGTGTATGTTCTATTTACTCCAGAAGAAGTGGTCCAGCAAATAATGATGAAAATAACTCTTTACTTTGCACTTGGATATTTTCATAGATGGTGCATAATCTTTGTGACTTTGAGATTCGCTGTGCCTTTTGTGGTGCTGATGGATGGATTTTTATCACCTTTGGATAGAGCTACAAGAGCTCATATGCCCCTGTTTCCTAACTTTGTGCTCAGCTCAGCTAATAAGCATCTGTCTCTACAGTTGCACTGAACAGAGTGATGTAAAGAGACCCTCGGGTTTACAGATGACTAAATTTAGTGCACAGATTGGCAAACTTTGCTGATTACCCTTATGGTAACATTTTACAGTAAGAGACACAAAATCATGATTATTTGCACTTCTATATCCAAAATACACTCACTGGCCACTTTATTGGGTGCCTCTTGCTAATACCAGGTTGGACCACCTTTTCCCTTCAGAACTTCCTTAATTCTCCATAACAGAGTCAAACTGGTGCTGTTGAAACATTTAGACACTTTGGTCCATATTGACATGATACCATCACAGAGTTAGTTTAGATTTGTCTTCTGTAAAGTGAATTCTGATGCTCAATTTGAATTTAAATAGCTCAGCTTGACCATTTCTACATAGCAAAATGCACTGAGGTGCTGCCATTTGATTGGCTGAATAGACCACTGCATTAACAATAAGTTAAAGAGGCATCTATGCAAACGTATACCTCCCTAGGATTACCCCAGACATAAACTTTATTTATGTTTTATGGTTTAGTATATACAAGTGAAAAATAATGAGAACAATTGAGAACCAGCGTCGCTACAAAATTAGGCAAGTCCCGGTCACATGACCCAGAGATACTGGAGCACGTTGGCATTCTGAGCACATAGATTTTAGCCAATTTATCATTCCAGCACTGAAATCGATTAAATATTAAATTGTGTCCAAGTTTGCCCCCACAAGATGACTGTGTGTCATTCTCCACCTCAGACCACCCAGCAAAGGGTTCATTTACACTATAATACACTAAAGAACACGTTCCCCTGCTTATAATTAGCAAATTGAATAGCACAGAGGTCAGTGACTACAAAAGTCCTTGTGTCCTTTGTGGAGTTACAGGTTCGTTCGTCCTTAAGAAGCAGAGATTTTTAATTTGACCCAGGAATCTCTTGCAAAAGAGCCTAAATCACAAGAGTTCTTTCAACTTTTAATAAAAGATGAAAAGCAAATACATTAACTTTGTCCATCTCTTTATACATTTTGACTTCCCTGATTTGTCAGCACCAAGATTATTGTTTACATTAGAACAAAACCGCTGTAATATGCACAAACTACTGGGTACTACGAAGTTTAACAAGTGTTATTCAGTCAGCTGGAATTAGAGCATTTCTCAAGGTCTATTTTCTGTGGCGGATTAATCCATATTTAATGCTTTATTGAGCATTTGGGGCAGCAGAATTATGTATGTGGGAACGTAAATGTTCATAGTAATGAAGGAACACATCACCCATGGCAGTAGTTTGGCTCATTCATGCATTTTAATGGTGTCTGGACAACAATGGACCTCATCTAGCACTGAGGAATCAGACACGGCATTTCTGGAGCCAGACTTTTTACTACTTCTACATTCCTTCCTGTGCTTCAGTCTGACAGTAAGACAAATACAAATCAATCCAGTATCGCTGAACTTCTATCGCCCACCACACAGTGATGCATGCTACAATACAGAATTAAATAGCTCCTTATCACGTAACACGCACGTTTCCAGAAAACTGTTCTCCTTTTAAGCACCACATATCTCCAGGCAGTCCTTTTTGACTCTTTATCTCCCTTTTTTCAGTTTTTGTCTCTCTCTTTTCCCCGCCATTTGAACCCAGTCAGATTTATTAATATTAAAAGGGAGGGTGGTCCTCAGGGCTTCCCCCTCTGTCCCCATCTCCATTTTTCCTTTCTCTCTCTAGCCATCTCAGTCTTTGTGTCTTTCTCTGTTTCTCCATGACTGATCGTATGTGTACAGGCAATGATTCTGTTTACACTAGATGGACCATGACATGAGCTATTGGTTTCACTGGTTGCCTTTCACAATCCTGCAACATTATAAAGAGGTAAAAAGGGATGCCAGCGGTTTAATAGCTCAGGTTGATGCCTAAAACAAAAAGGTTATGCAGTGTGATATGAATGATAAAACTGTATGAAAACTCTGTTTTTCAGTTGTGAAACTTGAAGCTTAACTTCGTGGGTTGAAGACAGTTGTAAGTTATTTGACCCCCTGTACTGCTTCTTGGCCCATATGTTTTATATTCAAGAGGAATTGTCTGCCACAAATAAAGCTGTATCATCAGTGTACATTTGTAGTCCAATTGCTGTGAAAGCCTCAAAGGTGTCAGTGACGTTTGAGCTAACACGTATTCAAAGAGCTGATTCTGTGTGTGTTAACTCACGGAGCTCAGATTCTAACTGCCCCGTGGAGATTTGCTGACACATACTGTGAAAAACGTTGATTTCTAACCATCTTTATCTCTGCTTTGTTAGCTAAAGAGCAAATGTGCTAGCATCCTAACATGCTAAGTAAAGTTTGTGAGCATATTAAACATGCATATTAGCATGCTGACAGCAATTAGCTTAAAACATCAATGTTCTTAAGTATAACTGCATAGAAGCATTAGCTTAGCCACAGACTCTTAAGCCATTTGGATGGGATTTATTTCTCTGGGGGATGTGCCATGGTCAATGACTTTAATCCAATGTGGAGTGCTTATGTCGTACTAGAAAGTTTTTTTTTTTCCTCCCCAAACCAAAATGAACTCCAGCTATTTGGCAAATAGGCTGCCCCTCCTGTGTTTCACAACCAGTCCGGAGCAGCATAATTGTATTTTAAAGATGATCTCTAAGCTTTTTCTGTGGGACAATCTTCTTACATTTTATCAGAATCTCTGCTTTTGTGCTCAAATAGGGGAAGTCTGAAGAAAATTTTATTTGACCTACTTGAGAAGCAGTTTAACAAAAGACTGTAAAGCCAGACACATTAACAGGTAGACACTGCAATGCTTTTATTGGTGGAAATATGTAAGAATACATATTTTCACCAATAAAACTATGCTTATTGAGTTTGTGTAACCATGGGCATACAGACAGCTCTCACTGGGTTACTTTGATACTAAGGGACACTTACAGTAGATGTTGACTTGTTCAGGTAAGTTCTGAGGTTGCTTTTTTCTGTGATTTCTATATTTGTGTTTTTTCCCCTCTGGTTCTGAGCTTAAAGCTGTCCATTTCTGTAACACCATCTTGCAATTTCAATTTCAGTTCTGTCTGGAACAATGAGCTACCCACCACTGTGGTAATGCTTAGTCTTGTTTGTATTCACATCATAGCGCTTTAAGAGTTCAAAAGGACTTTATCACATAAGCTGTAATGCCTCAAGCTGATATGATGTAGCCTTACGCAGCTTACAATCAGGATTTAATTGTCCTATCTGTAGATGCAACTAAACTACAGGACTCCTGCCTCACAACTGCTGCTACTATTTAAATCCCATACACAACACATTTTTAGACCCAAACAGTAATTTGTTCCTACATTGCTGGATGTGTTTCCTGACATACAGTGGGTGTCTGTGTGTCACACACACAGACCTACTTACACAAACAAACAAGGCTTGGTGATATAACAGTGTGCGGATGTGTGCCAAGCAGGGGTCAGGATTGCACTCCGCAGGTCAGGGCTGCCACATCTGTCACTCCACTTCTCCACAGAATGTGGCCAGAGAGGGATGGAAGAAAGGATGAGACGAGAGAGAGAGAGAGCGGTGAGGAGAATGCAAGGAGGGAAGGGTGGGAGGACAGGAAAGGAGGGGCTGTCAGGAACGGCTCACAGGTGTTAATCGGTGTGCATGAATGTAAACATGGAATGCAGTTGGAGAAGGTTATATAAATACGTTTTCTGATCTAAATTTTATAGACCAAAAGTTCAGATCCTTCAAATATTTACATTTCTTTTTACCCATTTAGCCGAGTCTTAGCTTAGACAACTTGATTACTTTTTTGAGCATAATGACAGCTGTTCCCCACTCTGAGTTGTGATTAAGCCTGTAGATGAAAAGCATTATGACAGTTTAGTTAGTGATAAGCCCCGGGGAGAGAGAAAGTCTCTTGGTGAGCATATGTCAAAATTACAGCTGATTTAGTAATGTCATCTAAGGCTCTGTTTGTCTCTGAGCACGTGCTAATGCGTCCTCTATCTGTCAGCGTTAACACGTCTCCCTCCTCTGGCTGCCTGAAACATCAGCTATCATTAACAGTCCTGTTCCAGGTCCAGCGTCTGCTATGCTGGCTAGTAGCAATCATGTGAATGCTGATAGAGAGCAAAAGTTATACTGAATTAAATATTAAGTAAAATAAACTATATACAAAATGTCTTTATAGGGATGTGAGTGTATGCATGTATCACAGAGCCTCTGTCTGAATCTCACCTGAGCTTGAAGCCATTTGTAATTCTTAACTTGTTTGCAGTGTAGTTCCTCCACTGTAGTACAGTATGCTGTAATTATATGATCATGTGCTGATGGTGGCATAAAGAGGACTTTGGGACTCGCTATTCTCATTCGTTTTCATATGTTATTTTGGCTGCTTGTTAGGATTTGTAACCAGAACTGAAGAATAACTGCCAGCGCTGGTCCTTATACACACAGCCACTAACGAGCAGATCCCCAACAGGTGAGACCAGAACAGCCCCGGAGGAGTAGCTCTGCCCCAGGGTGGAACCCACACCAGCCTGGCTCACCACCTGAAAGGCAACATGCAGACAAAGACCCCCAAACAGGCCCAAACCCTGATAACATCAATACGTGGCATTACCATAAGGTTTGCTGTGTCTCCCAGCACAGCCTCAGAGCATGGAGGAGATTCCAGGAGACAGGCAGTTACTCCAGGAGAGCTGGACAGGACCGTAGAAGGTCCTTAACCCATCAGCAGGACCGGGATCTGCTCCTTTGTGCAAGGAGGGACAGGCTGAGCCCTGCAGAGCTACAAAATGACCTCCAGCAGCCACTGGTGTGAATGTCTCTGACCAAACAATCCGAACCAGACTTCATGAGGGTGGCCTGAGGGCCCGACATCCTCTAGTGGGCCCTGTGCTCACTACCTGGCACCCAGCTGGCATTTGCCATAGAATACCAGAATTGGCAGGCCCACCACCTGTGCTTTTCACAAATGAGAGCAGGTTCACCCTGAGCACATGTGACAGACGTGAAAGGGTCCGGAGAAGCCGTGGAGGACGTTATGCTGCCTGTAACATCGTTCAGCATGACGGGTTTGTTAGTGGGTCAGTGATGGTCTGTACTGTATACTGTATACTGGGTATGAGGGGCATCAGTGATGTGTTTCAGCATTCAGCTCCAGTTCATTAGAGGGTCAGTGAAACACAGGCCTTTGTGGCCTATTCAATGTGTTACTGTTTCTCTCTAAAAATGTGCTTTATAATCAAATAAATGTCAAATGTGGTTTTTCTTCTACAATTTGGTTACATCAGTTTATACTAATAATACCAACACACGTGCCCGGAGTCACTGCGTGTTACAGTCTGCAGGTCACGCTAAAGATTGTGTTTTTCACGACGTCTCAGTTTTGATCTTTGTTTAGATTTTTCTCCTTTTTTTCTTTTACCTGTTTTTTTTTTTTTAACTTGCTTTGTACTTTTGCTGTGACTCAGTGTTTGGATATACAGTTTCACTGTGGCACCAAAGTATTTGGTTAGACTACTTTGCTAGGCTTATGCACGAACAAAGACGTGGCCATGTTCGGGCACTGGAAACCATTTGGTTACTTTTAGGAAAACATTGTGGTTTTGGTGGAAATAGACTTTGCAGGATCATTATATTTACATAGCTAATTTATGCTTTTATTATGTTTAGATTATGTATCTATAGTAAATTCACAAACCATCGTGAAAATATTTTAACTGTAAAAATAAAATGTTTTACATTCAGGGGCCGAATATTTCTGCTGCGAGGCTGAATTTAGCCTGTGGGTCTGCCAAGTTCTGGTACTGTAAATTATATGCAATAAAAACGACTGGGAGAACTTTTGAGTCACTTTTAAGAAGTCCATTTCTCCGCCTTACTTGTACTTGCAGATAATAACCTGGAGACTTTAATGAAAGTTCTTTTTTTAGTCAGATTTTAATGAAGCCTTATGTAAATTTAAATCTCCCTAAACTCCACCAGTACTTCTGTCCCATCATAATGAAGCTCATCTGCTCCCTTTCTCTCTGTTTTTATGGTTTGATCTTGTGCCTGCACGCACACAGACGCGCACAGGCACACACACGCAATAATTACTTTCTTTTCTCCCTCTCATTCTAACGCTAGTTCCATCCTTCTGGGGTTTGGTGAACTCGGCCTGGAACCTGTGTGCCATTGGGAAAAGGCAGTCCCCCATCGACATCGAAACCAGTCACATGATTTTTGACCCCTACCTGACCCCTCTCAGGCTCAATACAGGAGGACACAAGGTAAGGGTCGCCAAATGAAAACTCTCCTTCAAAGACCCTCAATGTTTTGGGGTAGCGATCGATGAGTTTTAGCTCATGTTTTGAGACAAATGTTGGGACACAAGCCGGACTGTCCTTCTGAGACAGTTGCTGGGCTTTAATTCATCAGCGTGAAAGAAAACCGACCGGGACACAGCCTCTAAATCAAGACACAGAGAAACTTTGGTCAGAGACAATGATTCATCTATATCCAAAGGCTTTAAAATTCCCAGCTGCATTTTGCTGCACCAAGGCTCAGGAGGCATTACAATTTTAGCCCTTTACACAGCAATCACAGTTAATCTTTAGAGGGAAAAAATCCTCTTTAAAGCACCTAAAATCACAGTTAAACACAGCTTGTGGGATGTTGTACTTTTCATCCGGGATTCATTATGACAGTTTGGAAATGTATTCTAGTTATTGGCCATAATAATGTCAGTCTGAGGAGAAGGGATTGGGCTACAAGAGCACAAATTTAGTTTTAAGGTTTACATATATATATATATATATATATATATATATATATATATATATATATATGTAAAGTATATATACATATAGTTTGTCAAAAATTAATGGTTTTGTGAAAGCAGCAGACAGAAGTAGACAAAGTCCGTGTATTAATACATGAGCCAAAGGCAATTTTTTAATGGAATTTCCATCTTTGATTTCACCAAACTGGACAAATATGGTAGAAGATACGTTTCAGTGTCTTCTTTATCTATATCAGTATCTGGCCTCAGCAGGCCGGAGCCATATTTGAAAAGACTCCAACAGAAATTGGTCAAACCTGCAAATTAGAGAGAAAATATAATTCAGCCATAGTGATGCTTCTAAACCTGTTCTGAAAAATTCTCACCTACCGCTCTGCCGAATGTAATACATCAAAAATGAAAACACACACACACACACACACACACACACACACACACACACACACACACACACACACACACACACACACACACAAAATGCTGCATTCATTTCAGTCATAATAACAGCAGACTCCTTCTTCAGTGTGCCACAGTCTGAAACCCTCAAATCACAGCAGCCGGCTGCGGTTTAATAACAGAAAAGACTCAGTCCTGCTGCAGGGACCACTGCGCTTGAAAAGGGACAGTGAGTGTATTTGAGCTGTGGTGTAAGAAATTTAGGCGGGGACAGCAAATCCCCGCAAGGCCAGAGACTGAATTTTTAAAAACTTGTTTTTTTGCTATGTTTTGTAAAAAGGGGCACTTGACAGATGAGGTGTTTATGGATTAATATTGTTACAGTTGCCGCTCCAAATGACATACAAGTCGTTACTGAGGGGTAAGCAGAAAGGTACTGAGAGAAGCAGTTGAAAGAAAAGATGTTTCAGGACCACAGTTTGTCTCCATGTTTACATTAGGATACAGTCACATTTGGCCATAAACAGGTTATTACAGCCAACTGTGAAAAACATTTTAGTTAATTAAAATAAAGTAAGAGTAAGCTGAGCTTCCACAATGAGCATATTAGCTGAAACAAGCAGGTCACAATGATCCAGCTGATCTGTGATTAGTGGATATAAGTGGTATAAAAATAGATATAAGTGGATATAAGCTGAAAAAGTCGTGTACTCAAATATGCTGGGATGGAGAACAAACATTAGCTCATCTTTCAAACTGACTGGAATTTTCTGTCAAGGATCATTGTTGGCTTTGAGATGTGGATCTTCAGCCGTGACTGAGCAGTTTTCAGTTCCTAAGCCCAAAGGCAGAAAGACTGGAAGTACACGTGCCTTTTTTTCAGGGTGAGACTGTCAGCCTGGAGCTCCGCTGTAGCATCCTGAGGTGTGTGAGGGAGCAAATTCAGAGGAACCTTTCTGAACTGCGGCTCAGGAATTTCTGTTTTGGCACAACGACGGATTCAACAGAACAGCTGTGCTGAAATAGTCCAGAGGTTCACAAGAAAATGAGCCTGAATGTGAGATCGACCGGATTTAAATCAGGACCGGCTCTTTTAAGGACCGGCTCTCAGAACTATTCAGTCACACCTTGTATTAAGTCACAACATTTACCTTTATTCTTAAAAACAAACAAACAACAAAAACACTCAACACTTGTTTTCAGCTGTATATGTGAAACAGCTGATCGCAGTAATAAGACACAACAGCTGTAAATTATGTGCAGATGCTTAAATAAGCAAATTAAAATAAATAAGTAAAATGAATTTTAGAAATTTCCCTTGCTTTAAATTTAAAGATTGTAATTATTTTTGACATTCTTAGTTTTCACTTCTCCCTTGAAAGCAGTTCACTGCACACGTTCATAAAATAATTGTTTTTGTGATATTTTCAAATTTATTTGAGCCCTTTATTGTCAATAATCCATCCTGGAAATGAGTCAGACTTCAAACATAAGGTACATTTTCACCATATCTTCCTTTGATTCAGAAGAAAGTCTGTTCTGAATCACAAGTGATTATTTCACAACATAATGTCTTTATGAAAATTTCACTGCCACTAGCTGCTTTGATCTTGAACAATATGGTGCTTTGCTGCTACATTTCATTGTTCATTTCCAGATGCATCGGTAGCTCCAAATGGGTTTAGCGTTCGCTAAGGTTTGATGGGATAATGACTGTGTGTGATTCATAATGTCTGAATACTGACTGCCTTCGAGCGTTCTCTCAGTGTGAGACGCACATTTATTTATGTGAGGAATAATTATTATTTTCTCTGGAAATTTGAAGTGTCAAAATGTAAATAATACAAATAATTAGTAGTAGTAGTAACAGTATTCAGCAAATACAAGTGGAAAAGAATGTAGCTTTATAGTGTACCTGTAACACTGTTTTCCTGATTCTGTGGATCACACAGTAATTAAAAACCCTAAAAACAAACAACAGCAACACAACAACAACAAAAAAGGTGCCCAGCCTCACCTGTGGCACACCAAAGGCATTAGCTGTCCTTCTCTGGAAGAAGGAACGCTGCGTGATTTTTAATTGAAAGCAGCAGATGCTGAATCCGGCACCATAACGATTCACTCAAGGACACAAATGATTTTACATGTTTGTTTTTTTCACTGCTTGGGCTCAGTACTTCAACCGATTTTCTTCACCGTTGATGTAACAAATAGATGTTTAACTCTTGCAGCTTGTGTTAGCTCACCCCCCCAACTTCCTTTTTCATTTAAAGAAGCTTTTGGAGGCTTTCTCGGGTCCTCGAGTAACCTCCAAAAAACCCACCAAATCTACCATGTTTTTTTAAAGGCCTCGTCTTATTCATGCGAATGTTCCAGAGACTTTCTTCGAGCCTTTTCAAGACTCTTCCTTTACTCACATCACTGCCATAGAAATGAAGGAGACTGTGTTAGCCCCAACCCTCAGCGTCTGCCAAAATAACTGCCTCAAGGCAGATTTTTGGTTATTGTGTCCCAATAATAACATTTTTTGACATTTTAGTTTGGGTTTGTGAGCACCAAATATCTGAATGAAACTGTATTACATATGGCTCAATTCAATTCAGTCTTATTTATATAGCACCAAATCACAACAAACAGTCACTTCAAGGTGCTTTATATTGTAAAGACCCTGCAATAATTAAGAAAACATCAACACGACCCTCTATGAGCAGCACTTGGCGACAGTGGGAAGGAAAAACTCCCTTTTAACAGGAAGGAACCTCCAGCAGAACCAGGCTCAGGGAGGGGCAGCCATCTGCTGCGACTGGTTGGGGCTGAGGGGAGAGAGAGAGGGCAAAAGACACACTGTGGAAGAGAGACAGATTAACATTAATACCACATTAATACACACTCAAACATACACACACATTTTTGAAGCCTCTAGCTGATCTTTGACTGTTATCATCTTAGTGTTTTAACACTAAATGCAACGAGCAGGGGGTGACTCTGTGACGCTGAGGATATTATACAGTATGTATGCTCATGACTCAGAGTCCTGTTAATCATCAGGTAGGCTCAGCCTAAAGCATATTTTATTTTACCATCTATTTTATTCTAAATGGAGCTATAATTTACAAAGCAGCCCTCATATTTAAATGAAGACCCTAAACTGACTTTGTATTCAGTCGGTGCACAAAAACAATTAGATTCACAAGCCAATTACGACAATGCTCCACACAAATGTTGAATATGATCAAACGAAGCGATGACATTTTCTATCCTGACAGATGTAGATGCAAACTGCAGATTGGAGGCGTTTGAAGGCAAGGCAGCAATTCTCGTTTTCGATGACAGCTGCTGACTGAATTATTTGATAAACAGTGACCGCTTCCTGTTTAAAAAGGTAACCGTGCTTGGGTCAGCGCAGCAAACCGCTGGGTGGACTTTACGTGTTCTCCCCGTAATTGTGCAGGAAGTCGTCCTCATGCTGTAAACAATCCACGTGAGGCTGAGTTGGTCACTTGTACCTGCAGTTGGTCCCCAGGAGCTGCACAGAGCTGCAGAGAATAAGTTTCCCTGCAGGCATCAATAACAATATCTGATTATATTTTTAAGAACCAGTGAACATTGCAATTGTTGTGATGCTTCGATAATTACTGTGTAATGCATTATCTAATAAATGTGTTTTCATTTTGCGTGATGACTGAGACAAATTAATAATTTTGCTGTGGACAGCACAGTCTTTTTGGGATGTTTAAACTGACACTAATAGCTGCATTACAGTGTTAGTTTGTTATTATGTTTGTTACATTATGTATCACCCTCATAAGTATTTCAAAGATTGTAGCGCAGACAGACTGAGGAATGATTACGCTCTTAATAGAACCACTGTAGCACAAAGTGCCCACTTCATCTGGTAAATAACAAAGCCAGGCCACTCATCCACTTAGCTCTCACATTATTGTGGGTCTCTTATCTCAGGTTTGTGTACTGACAGCAGTTATACTCAATCCTGCATTCTTTAACGTCAAGCTTTCGAGCCCCCGCCGGCTCAGCTTCTCTGTGTTTAAAGTTAGTGCCTGTAAATTCTCAACATGATTGGTACACAATTTAAACCCGGATTAGGCACGTGATGTGTCTCGTCAGGCTTTTTCTTTTTGCTTCACGCGAATAGTCACACTTGTATTTATTTGTATTTTTAGTGATTAACATTGTTCTGCAGAACAAAGAGAAACCTTAAGGGAACATTAGCCGCATCCATGACCCATTTAAAAAGTCTGTCCTTATAATTCTCCATGAGACTTGCTTATTGTGATGAGGGCTAAGAAGTGTCACCGGGTTGAGCCTCATGTTATTCCCAGAGAGAGCAGTGTCAACCACTAATCGTGGCCACTGCGGCATGCTGCAGTTCAGACAAGTATGATATGAGATCAGATGAATGACAGGCTCTGCTAATCCAAAGCACCGGGGAATGTAGGTCGCCTGGGCTAATGAAATATCTGGATTACCCAATCGCTGTGCCTGGGCTCATCTCAAATACATTTGCAGGAGTTTTTGTTAATATGCATGCAAATGCACATATTGGCCCCTTTGTGATCTAATTTGTGCCAAAAATAGAGCTTTTTAGTGTGTGTGTGTGTGTGTGTGTGTATGTGTGTCTGTGTGTGAGAGAGTGTGAGTGTGAGTGTGTGTGTGTTTTATTTATTATTTATACAGGCAAGTGACTGAAACTATGACAAACACATGTTTAAATTTGCAATAAGAATATCCTGTAACATTGTTGATCAAATAATAATGATGATTATTATTGCTGATTATTATTATTATCTTACTGAGAAATAAACTCAGGGCGAGAAGAAGAACTCTGAGAGACAAATCACAAACTACTGCATGGGAATGAAAAGGAGGGGTTGGAGAAGTGATCCTGCTCTGCCTCCTGGTCACTGTACCAACAACCACTGGGAGCAAAGCGGGAAAGTTATTGTTTCTGATCCATATTTGAGCCTTCATTTTGCTGGGACATTTTTTACCCGGTTGCAGCCAAAGTGAGTCTAACTGACTGATCTAAATGTCAGTAACGCTGTTTTTCTGTAGACATTCTGCAGTCAGCATTTATCCTAATGGCAATAAATGCTACAGTACAAACCGATGTTTTGCAAACTGAAATATATCAGAAGTCCTCATCATTTATTCCTGGGTCACTAATTAGATTAACGACCCATTAATTGTACTATGGTGTTGTAGTTGGTGTGAGGAGGTGCTGATTCAGGGTGAGTTCGGCTGTTTCAGCTCAGCCGTGGGTCCACCATATATTTAGGCCAGATGTCAGGGTTGTTGTGACGTTTGGACCCCATGTCAAGCACAGGCCATGACTTTTGCACTAAAGCTGGCCCACACAACATTTGCCAGTGTGAGCTATCAAACAAGTGTAGTGAGATTAAAAGGAGCACATTTCCATCTGAAATGTGCAGGAGTGGCGGCATAAAGCGGTCTGAAACGGGAATATTGTGTAAAATGCGACTGCCTTAGATGCACTGAAATGTTCTTTCCGCCGCCCTTTGAAACGCAGCAGCAGGCACCGGGTTGTGAACAGCATTTAGTTTCAGCAACAGCTTTTTAGTCCTGGTGATCCTTTAAAAAAAAAAAACAGGACACTGTAATGATACAATATGTTCTGTTTTCTGCTTGAATCAGGGATCAAGACATTAACAGCTTGTGACTTTACGCTGCAGAAACTCTTAGCACCTTTACATCCCTCAGGTGCTCCTGCTCGGAATGGTTTCAGACAAAGTGCTGTGTACAGTTGGGTTCCAGGGGGCCTTAATCCACCCATGCATCAAATCCACAATCCATGTTGCTTACCACACTAGGCTTAACTGGACCTGTCCTGTGGGACGGCTTTAGCACACAGATGTTTCATTGCAGGCTCTGTGCTTCCTTATTTAACAGCAGATCAGAATTCTCTGTTCTTTTGTGGCAGCCAGGCCAGCTGCATTATAGGAAAGTCATGTAGGATTTTCTCAGAGCTGCTTGATGAACTGTGAAACCATGTGCTCCGGCTTTCCTAAATTTCTGGTGTGGGATGGTTTTAGCAGTCAGCAGTGTTCTTTTTCATGTATTTCTTCTAAATAATGTCGTCTTAGATTTCAGTCCTGTGACAATCACAGGAAGCTCTGCTGGATGTAATCAGATGAGCTGAGATATTTTCAAAGGTGCTCAGAGATGCAACGCTTACTTTAACCCAAACTGATCCTGTCTGTCTCTGCAATGCCCCAAACCGCTCCAGATTCTGAGGGTCAAATTAAAGGTCACTGGCCCTTTAGTTACATGTCAAAGTTTGTATGTTATGTGTGCACAACATTCCTACCTTGCTCGTGAATTTGCTATGCTCATTTCTCTATATGAAGAAACATATTGACCTTGATGTGGAACAGCTGTTGTAGGAGAGAAGCACGGAAGCTAAAGCACAAAGCAGAATTCCATGAGTGTAGAAATGTAAACAACAGTGTGTGAAGAAGAAGAAAGAAAAGGCACAACTATATGATGTGTTGCTTTGTGACAATGGATTCAAATAAACAAAACAAAGCACTGCTTGAGCTGCAATAACTGAGGTAGTGAATGGTATGTCTCCTCCGTGGACTGTAGCTCAGGTTAAAAAAAAGGTTTGCTATTAAAGAGAGAATATCAGACCAGAGGAAAAGGAGGGAAACAGGCAGATGACACGGACCGCCCGAGCTGTCAGTCTCAGACGAGAAAGTCACTGCAGTTACCGGACACACAGTCACCAGCGAGAGTGCGAGGAAATAAATGTTAGAGAGATGCTATCCAGCTAATATGCCTTTTTTTAAAAAAAAAATGCTTTTAATATGCTAAGTATTTAAAACTGTCTCATGATTCATTGAACACATGATTCACTGCTTTTGTAATTCCGTGTACATTGAGGTTGTCAGCCTAAACTGGCACATCACCTCCATGAGGTAACAGAGGTGATGTGCCAGTTTAGGAGGGATGTGATAAAATCCCTGGTTTATAAATATAATTCACTTTAACACTGGGAGATGTGACAGTGGCGTCTTGAGAAGTTGATGCATGTGGACCTGTGATAACACATTCGAAGACACCAGTGCTGGAAGGGCGGCTCGGGTCTTTGCACTGTTGTTGTGAGGCTGTGAGGTAATAGAATTTGACCTTAATACATGGATAAACAAGACTAACTAAAAGCATTGTTTTGTAAATAATACATCTATAAATGCTGTATTTGATACAGCCGTACTTAAATTAAGAGCAGGTTGCACAGCCTTACTTGATCAAATTTCATAAAAAAATCTTCCATCTTCCATGGACCTGTCAGGGTCTTCTCTGCAGGGCTCACACACCTTTTCCAGGATCTAATTCAAGCTTTTTAAGCACTTTCAAGGTCCATTTTCAAGATTTTCCAGCACAACACTCATACATTTTTAAACAAATACATACACTTTTTAATAACATTAAAAAGATGGTATTATGCAATAAGTCACTTGACATAAAACAACTCCTGATAATTAATTCTGGAAACTTTATTCTCTTTATTATTGTGAGCAAATCCGGATCAGAACAGCTCTGATGTTGCTGCCGCGGTGTAACTCGGTCTAATGCAGTAACCTGAACTATCCATCAATGTGACCAATCACATTAGGCTCCATAGGCTCCGCCCAAACGGTCAAAAGTCAGTTTCTTCTTGGGCGAAGAATTGACATATTGACATTATGTGCATGGATTATGTTTTTCTTTTGACCTAAATATAATTCCATACTCGTCTTATCCATAATTGGAATTTGCAGTTTTTCCAGCCAACACTCATTAAAGCAGGAACTCTCAGGGGAGGGGCGGGGTCACAAACAGGTCACATGCACGCGTGCAGGCCAGGCCCGACTCATTTTCTTGCTCCATCTCATAAGCAAACTATTCAATCAGTTTTTATTATTTTATTTTAAAAACAGCGGTTACAGTTTCAAACAGTTTCAAGCACTATATCCAAAAATCAAGCACTTTTCAACCCTTGGACAATATTAAAATCCAAGCATTTCAAGGATTTCCAGCACCCGTACGAACCCTGTCTCTGAATTCTGGTAAATTTTTGTAGCTTTTTTGCGTCATCTGCGCTTCTGTTTATGGTGGAAAGGTTTTCATTTATGTAACAGTAAAAGATTAAAATCTGGCACCAGGTGACACTTCAGCCTGTACTTGAGTATAATGCAGTGAAGCTCTTGGGCATTCTGTATGACTTTCAGATAATTACTCAGCTTTTCTTATTTAATGTTATTACTGCTATCTGCATACACACACTTCTGTCTTCTCCTGTGTTTTGTTTGGTTCCAAATGTGAAAGTTAAAGTTAAATGAAATGATTGTTTTATTTTTGTGCTACTTTTTTCTGCTTGGAAAAGTGACCTGCTGAAATGTGTCACCTGTTCATGAATGAATTATTATACTCCTAATAGCTTAGTTGTGTTTCAGCAAGATTTGTGTACATGTTTAAAGCCTTCACAAATACACTATATTTCCAAAAGTATTCCCTCACAATCCAGATCACTGAGTTCAGGTGTTCCAGTCTCTTCCACAGGTGTATAAACCAAGCACCTAGGCATGCAGACTGCTGCTATAAACATCAGTGAAAGAATGGGTCGCTCTCAGGAGCTCGGTGAACTCCAGCGTGGTACCGTGATAGGATGATACCTGTGCAACAAATCCAGTCCTAAAATTTCCTCACTGCTAAATCTCTGGAGCTTGAAAAAAGGCGACTGGACTTCTTTTTGTTGCTTGAAGACGTTTCACCTCTCATCTGAAAGGCT
>JAVDPK010000239.1:20156-32085 GCA_034780415.1 Cichlasoma orientale
TATATGACCGTAAACTTAATGTCTTTGAGGTTTGAACTTTGAAAATGGAACAAAAATTTGAATCTTTGAGCTGTTTGTGATTATAATGGACATTTTTAACTATGATCTGATAAAACAGAAACAGCCTTTATTGTTCCGCAAAGGGGAAATTCCAGTGTACCAGCAGCAACAGATATAAAGGTTCCCACAAGAGTCAATGATTGTATCTAGAGTGATGGCATTTATTGTCATTTTTTTAAACAAACGATCACACTTGATGATTTTGTCATGATCCTGGGTCTGCTGACCCAGTGTTTTTGGTTGGACTTTAACTTGAGTTTTGTTTTCCCTTTTTGTGCTTCTTGTTTCAATTTCTGTTTTTTTGTGTTGGGCTTTGTTCTCAGTTTTTGTTTCATTTGTAGCTTAAGTCATGTATGGTTTTGTTATGTTTCGATTCGCATGTCCTTCTGTTCTGTCAGTGTCTGTTTGTTTCTCATGTCTTTTTCCCTTGTCCCATGTTTGTTTACCTTGGTGTTTCCCCGAGTGTTGTGTTTAGATTTCTGTTTTGGGTCATGTTCAGTGATGTCAGTAACGCGTTACTCTAATCTGACTACTTTTTTCGGTAACAATTAATCTAATGTTACTATTTGCAGGCCAGTAATCAGATTAAAGTTACTTATCCAAGTCACTGTGCGTTACTTTTTTGTCATTTTCGTCAGTATAAAGATATATTTTCGCTTTCTTCTTGCGTCTCGGGGAGTGACGTCTGGCCGATGCGACAATTCAGTCCGGTTTTGAGCACGAGGACAATAACAGCACAGCGACACAAACGTAAACAATGGAGGGAGGAGAGAGATGCGCCTTTTCAAGCTGGAAATACAGGCACTATTTTGAGTTTGTGTCAGCTAAAGATGACAATATCAAGGTTAGTTGTGCACTCTGTGCTGGCAACAAAGTGCTGTCTAGCTTCAAAAACACTACGTCAAAGCTGAAGAAACAGCTGGAGTCACAGCGCAGTCAAACTAACAAAGCGAGTCCCACCAGGTGGAGCGAAGCAGAGCTGCGGCTAATGCAGGAGCCCCCCAGCACCCAAACAACAACAGCTGGACTTCGGTAGAAACCAGTAAGTGGGGGAGAGCTGAAGAAGCTGGTCGGACAGCATGTAGTAGAAGAAATGTTGCTCTTAAACACGGCTGACTCGCCCTCGTGAAAGAGAAAAGAGAGAGAGAGAGAAAGGGAAGAAGATAGAAAAAGAGGACAGAGCACGAGCAAACTAACCAAAGCAAAAATCAACTGCTTCAACTACAAGACACAAAAGAAAAAAGACGACATACCAGGACACATGCCAAAAAGCCGTGACTGTCGACCTGTCACGGCTTACGGCCGAGGTCAAAAGGAGGACCCAAATGCAAACTAGGGCAAGACAGCAATAGGTTCTCCACAATATTTATTTACAATATCATAAGATGAAAACACAAAGCCAGGTGGGGAAAATTCCTAGAGGAGATGCTGGTGGGCTGATCGTTCACAGGAAAAGAGTATGGAGGGTACAGGCAGGTGGTGAGGGGATGCCTCTCTGGATAGAGAGGAGGATATGTTATTGTTTGTCAGAACTGAGTTCGTAGTGCAAGGATTATTCTAGTAAAAGGCAGAGGATCTTACCTGACTGTCGGACTTTTGAAACCCCGGAAGGCATATAGAGTTGCTGTGGGAGGCTTGAGGTTTTCCAGGAGGGCAGGCAGGCGAAGGGTAACAATGAAGCTGGTCCAGAAGGTAAGGTGGGTGAGAATATCCAAAACGCTGGCGAATGCAAACAGAGTTGAACCTAGTGGTATTGATGCGAGAAAAATACAGAGACATGAGCAGAAGCACAAAATCCACAGGAAGGCCTAAAGTTCCTACCATACAATCACAGACACTCTGGCAAAGACTAGGGTGTCAGGCTGAGCCTTTAATACTGCCTTGATGGCCACCAAACACGAAACAGCTCTGACCACCAGTCCCGCCCTAGAGGGGCGGAGGAACTTCATGCTGCCTTCCTCCGAGAGGGAGAGCACCACAGCAACCATACCACATCCTGACACGACCAACGAGAAGCAGCAGGGAGGCAAGGCACAAGAAGGTCCAGACTCAGGTCCAGCCACACACACACACCCACACACACACACACGCACACCCACATATGCTCATGCCCACACACACCCATCCACATATGTGCACACATATACACACACACATCCCTACCTACACGCATTCACCCACCCAAATGCACCCACGAAGACAGTGACAGATACACAAAGATACGCACTCATCCACATCTACCCACCCTTTGAAGCTGGGGCGAGTAGACACCCCCTCAAGGCCAACAGAGACCCCAGGACGCTGCCAGCTCGGCACCCGAAGCACCACCCAATCCCCACTCCGGGTGAGGTGCAGGAAATCGGGGTGTGGGAGAAAACTGAGAAAACCCTGCAGGGTCCCCCTCCTTGGCAACAGTGTCCGACAACCTCACGTCACAACTGTGAGAGGCACAAATCCCGCAGGTCCCTGTTGTGAGTGCAGACCCAAACATTGTCCTACCAGTCGATTAAACCCAGGCCAATTGTCCCCAGAATTAAAGGGTGCGCAAGGTGGGAGTTAACCACAGTCTGAACTCTATATGTTTTGTTGTTATGTTTAATTTCCACTGGAACTGAATTTATAGATAAAATGCCTTTTGTTTTTGTGTTCATCAGTTTATTTAAAAGCCTTGTAGATTTAGATAAAATAATTATTTTCTGCTCTAGCAGTTTTAGCTGGGAGCATCCAGCAACTGTGTGCGGGTGCGTGCGGCTACGGAAACCACCCCGAACCTATGCAGTAACCTACCACGTAACCCGACCTGCAACTCTCGACAAATGTAGCTACTCGTCTGGTCCACAGAGCCCGCAATGATTGCGGTTAACTTGTTCAGCCCTGCTGAATCCACTTGTGTATTTCTGGCTACTTTTCACCGCAGTGTTTGAATTTATTAGTGAGAGAACAGTCGGGGATAATAATCAAAGCATCAATGTAAGGACTCACAAATGTCAGCAGATTCCTGGAGGGAGACTGCTGAAACTATCAGACAAAACTAGACGTTAAACATGGATTTAATGGATCCATCAGATTGGCTGTGTTGAGCCGAGTTTTCTGTTAACTTGAACTTGTAATGACTTCATGAATTTAGCACTCTTGCCTAACAGCTAGAAGGTCCTGAGTTCTGTTCCACCTTGGCCTGGACCTTTCTGTGTGGAGTTTGTATGTTAGCATGGGCTTTCTCTGGGTACTCCAGAGAAAACTTGGTCTTTGGTTTCCTCCAAAGACAATGTTATGACCCGTCTAGGGGCCCGGAGCGCAACATGAACAAGAAAGCGTCATTCACACCCCAAAATCCAAGCAGCCACACAAAATCCTTCTTGTAAAATAATGATGGTTTGTTTGGTCACACACAAAACACGCAGAGTGATTCACATCAGAGTGAGCCAAGGCCAAAACATTAAACATGAATTAAAATCTACCGCGATCTAATTCAGATAGAAACTCAAAAGAAATGACATAGCCTTACCTCCCAACCTTCAGCACAGGAGAAAACTATATTGATCCAAACTAGCGGCTCACCCTTACCCACTCTGGATCATAACATACGTTCTCTGTTGCGGCTGGTTGGACACAAATGATGGTCTCTCGCTCTGTCAACATCAAAAGTCAGAGTCACGGTGCCAGGTCTCAGTAAGGAATAAAAAATCGAATTCTTTGGAGGGCATAAAATCGTTCAACAAGAACAATTTATTAGTCACTGATCGGGCATTAAATAGCACCATGTTCAGCGGGGATGAAGCCCGGTTATTAGCTGATGCTCGAAGAGGACGTAAATACTGAGGGTTTCATGGCTTCAGGTTTAACTGATCATCAGTTTCTACATTCATATAAAGCACCATCAGAAACAAAGGAAAGCTTGTGTGAAATAAGGCAGAACACTCTGTTATGCTGCATTCATATATTAGAGATTACACCTTAGAAAAAAAATACTCAAAAGTTTGAATGAAATGTTTATTTAACCTTTACGAACACATAAACACAAATAAGCAACAGAACTAAACAATTAACCAACAGAACAGGAGCATACTGAACTTTGACCTTCATGAAATGTAAGATCAGAGTTTCTCTGATACAATTATGAGAATGAGGTAATAAACTGAATATACAACGCTGAGCGTTCTTTGTTACTCTGCACAGAAATACTGACTTGACTATGGGTCATCTTTTCACTCAGTGTGAGCTCTACCACCAACATCCACATTTTCTGAGCACGAAACTTTGAACCGGAATGAATTCTCACGTTTCGTAAATGTGAATCTTTTCCCACAGGTGTCACACTGTAGAGACTTTTTCCTTGTGTCAGTCTGACTCTGACTCTCCTACACAGGAGCGCTGTCTGCTCTCTCACTGTGACTTCTCTTTCTGTGATGCCTCCTCTTCTTCAGCTCTGCATTTCTACTTGATCCTGAGTCCACATGCTGGCTTTCCTCCTGATCTCAGCTCTCTGCTTCAGGAGAGCTGTGAGAAAGGAGCTGCTCACTGTTTGGTTCTTTTGACTAGGATCACTTTCCTTGTAAGAAGGAGTCACCATGATGGTATCAGACCATTTTCCCCCCTGGGGCCTTTGTGGTCAGTTTTTTTATTAGATATGATACTATTTGTCCCTCTATTTTTTCATTTCCTTGTTCATTCCTGTGCGTCCATTCTGATAGGGTCAGCAGTCTCCCTCCAGGAATTTGCTGACGTTTGTGAGTCCTTCTATTGATGCTATAATTATTGCTCATATTAAGACAATTGTTATTCTCTCACTGATAATTTCAGAAACCGCGGTAAAAAGGTACTCTAGAATGCGTGGGAGTAATGGATGCTGCTGAATAGGCCAATCACCATAATTTTCAGCTGTGTCCACCCAACATGTAATTACATGTCTTGGGAGGCACATCTTAGGTTATGGCGTAGGATTCAGAGGGGTTTCAATCTCGTAGATTTCCCGATTTGTTTGGATCACAACCACACGGTAATTAACACATGATGCACCTCGCACAGCCATAAGAGCCCCCAACGTTGCTGGACACTTGCGCAGGTTACATTGTAGGCCCTGCAAAGACTCAACACTGCAGCATAAATCAGAAATAAGAGTATATCTGCAGAGCTTAATGTGACAAAATAATTCCAATAAAAGTAGTTTTTTTTGCCGATTACAGGTTTTCTGACCATTTGCAGCCAAAATCAAAATTTCACTAATTGCATACCTCTAATCAAAACCTGAATAAATGGTGATCATTTACACACAAATCTTCAGAGAGACAGCGAGCTCACATTGTGGCCTGGCTGCTGTCATTCAATCCTTTTTCTCTCCCTAATATTGCTGCTACCCAAGACCTAACCCAACAGCGACCATGGACCTGCACCATTCCAAAATAGTCCATCACACACTGGAAATCTTTTCCACCCGTCGGTGGCAATTTTACCCGCACATTCAACCAAAAACCAACAGATTTCTTTGTGTGTCTCCTTCAGTGCAAATAAAGGAGTTAGAGTGTGTGCTGTGTGTGTTTCTGAAGCATGACAATCCTTTCCAACAAGGATTTCCAGCGCTTTGTCACCCTTTTGCACTTTAGTGCTTCTTGTTGTCATGTCTGTGTTTGTCCAACAGGTGTCTCCCTCGGCTCATCGTCTCTTTGTGACACATTTCTACAACCATGATGAAGAGTTTTCTTTCAGCCTCTCTGCAAGTTCATTTGTGTGTAATCCTTTTCTCACATATGAAGTAAAATCAAACACACTGAGCTCAACACAAACTTCCTGCTAACAGAAACTAAAATGAGTCCAAAAGTGCCTTTGAGATCAGTTGTGAGATGCTCTTTGTGTGGAAACAGAGCTACTATTAGCAAATAGATAGCTGTACTTGCAATTGTGTTGTCAGGTCAACAAGTACAAACAGGTCTCCTGTTTTAAAATCATATATGAAGGCTTATAGAACATTAAGATTGATTTAGGACTGCTTTCAGCAAAAAGGAGGGGAAAAAATCGAGAAAAAAAATCAAGGAATACATTTGTTACCGATGCTGTCTGTATGTCATCTTCGTAAAATATTTATTTACCACTGAGATAAACCCAACGCGGGACCCAAAAAACAGGATCAGATTCAAAACAGTTTTTATTGCTGAAGTCTTCCAATAAAACAGCAAAAAGAAAAGTGGCTGGGCTAAACATCAGCTGGGACTAACTAGAGCAGGGGTGGGCAATTCCAGGCCTCGAGGGCCGGTGTCCCTGCAGGTTTTAGATGTGTTCCTGATCCAACACACCTGAATTACATATAGAAGTCATTAGCAGGACTCTGGAGCACTTGACTGCATACTGAGGAGGTAATTCAGCCATTTGATTGATTTGATTTTATATCTGTACCTGTTTATCCTTGATGCCATATGAATAAAGTTTTAGGGGAGAAAAAAGCCACATGACTGCACGACAGTAAACCACAACAAAGTAGAGGGGGAGGGGGAGGAGCAAAGTGTGTCCGCGGTGCGTGTGCCAACATGGCTGCTGTGTGATGAAGCTGGAGCAGTGGACTGAACTCAGAGGAGAAACACAAACTAAAGTATTGGTCCTGTCACCAGCGTCGTTATCGCTTCTATCGCTGTTTCGATCCGCCCAGCCCCAGCTGAAGCAGCGATGTGTTCAGTTCAGTATCTGAAAGAGTTCATCAAGGAGAGACTGACTGCTGTTTGTGAAGAAATCTTCTCAGAGGTTCATAAAACCGTCGTCCGGTATGAGGAGGAGATCGACCGTCAGCGCAGACTGCTGGATATCAGCCGGAAACCCGACACAAACTCCCACATCATAGGTATGGAAACTCAGTGCTGCTGAAGACCTCAGTCACGCCATCCAGGCTTCGGAGAGAAGAGGTGGAAAATAATTTGCGCATCTACATTGCTGAATACGGTTCAGTATGCTGACGTAGTCCATGCTGCCTTTAGATGCACCTTGGCAATATGTAAGCCCAAAGACACAAGTTTGTTTAAAAGGCTTTTTTGGTTACTTTACCTTTTTTTGAGATAAACACACGTGGTATTACTTTGTTGTTTTGTTTCTCTAATGTGTGTAGTTTTAATATAATTCAATGCTAAAAATCATCCTAAAAATTCTGTATCAAATCAATTTTCTTTTATCAGCTAATTCCACTTTTTTTTATTGTTTAACACATCAACAGGACTCTTTGTGACAATCTTTATGTTTATAAAAACTAAAGCATACACAACATATGCAGTTTCTATGAATATTATAACCCAGTAGTTCAAAATGTCTTTGTGAAAAATATAAAAATTTGTTTAAAGTGGTTAATGTAACCATGTGAACTGTTACATAAATGATATGTAGATACAATCACATTTAGGTTTATGATGATGCATTTAAAAAAAATCAGTCCAAAATGTTGTCAGCAGCTAACTCAATATTTAGAGCTGCAGCATTTTGAAATTATTAGCTTCCAAAATCACAATATCATTCATTTCACTTTTGTATAAGCAGAGCTTTGAAAATCCATAAAAATTTGAAATTAACTTGTTTTCTGCAAATACCAACATGTCACTAGGTACCTGTGAGCATTTTGGAAAGAATGGAAATCAGGATATTTTTCCACTGAGGGACAAGCTAATGGTCTAGATCAGGGGTCACCAACCTTTTTGACACTGAGAGCTACTTCAAGGGTACCGAGTCATACGAGGAGCTACTTGTTTGATACAAAACTTACAGAGTAACAAAATTACACAGTTCACCTTAATTAATGGCAATATTAATAATAAAAACATATCTGAAGAGATTGATCATGTTGGTGTTGTTTATTCCTCACAATAAATATTAATGATAAATGACAAATGTGGGCGACACACATGGTCCATGCAGGCGAACAGGTGCCCGCGGGCACCGTGTTTGCTACCCCTGGTCTAGATAGATAGGTAGATAGTCTAAGACAGTGGTCCCCAACCTTTTTTGAGCCACGGACCAGTTTAGTGTTAGAAAATATTTCCACGGACCGGCCTTTAAGGTGTGGTGGGGAAATGCATCAAAATAAATGTTACAACCATAATCAAAAGTGTGATATTTTCTAAGTATAATAAACGTGAACCCACTGTGTATTCGTATGCAACTCTATCATAAGCGTCCTCATAACATCACGCCACAGCATGAACATGCTCTCTGCCCACAACGCTTTCTGATACACAATTACAGCCTCAGTCCGATTCAAATGGCCAATGGAATTTCATCTGACTTGTAAAAAAATCTACCTTAAGTGCAAGTCAGATAAAATCCGATTCTTCAAAATATCCGGCAGTTTGGAGTCTAATATTGAATTTCACTGTAATTGCTTCTGCTTTATCTCTGAATTTGCTTCTGCAAATTTTATAAACTCAGAGGAAGTCACAGAGAGATGTAACGGAGAGAATCCGCCCATTTTTCAAAATAAAACGTCGTTAGGACTCAGATTATAAGTAAAACAGAAATAATGTAAGTTATTTATTCTTTAAGTGGGGCCCGGTACCAAATGACCCACGTACCGGTCTGGGGCCCAGGGGTTGGGGACCGCTGGTCTAAGACAAACTATAAATACTTTAAGTCTGAGGTTAATAGGCAGAATTTTTATACCTTTTAATATGGACCTACTATGAACATACAATGAAATATTTCCATTTAAAAAGAAATGTTTGTCTGTCATATTAATTTAATCCTCTTTCTGACAGTAGACCAGAAAATAATGTAGAGCATGGAGAAGTGTAAACTAGGGTAGTGAAGACTGCAGCTTTAAGAAGAAAACATTTTAAGAATGCAGGTAAATAATGTGCTAAGTATTTAATCCCAGAAACAATGAAAGAGACGCATGCAGCTGAGTAAAGAATGATGCAGAAGTCTTGAGCACCCCTCACTTCTTCATGCTTTGCTAAACATAAATGGAAATAAAGCATAAAAGGCAAAAACAGAGTTTTTACATTTCTAACGTGCTTGAAAGTCAATATTTGGTGTGACCGCCTTTATTCTTCAGCACAGCCTGAACTCTCTCCGGCAGCTTCCTGTGATTTCCTTAAGCAGTCTTCAGGAATATTTCTCCAGGATATTCAAAGCTCTTCTTTGGGTGTTGCCTGTCTTTTTTCTGGTCTTTGTGAAGAAGAACATGATTGAGTGTATAAACAACATCTTAGAGAGGCAGAGTATCTCAGCAGGAAAGATGGGCAGAAGTTCACAATCTGCAGAAAATTACATCTAAAATTGTGGAACAATTTCAGAATAATGTTCCTCAGTGTAAAATTGCAAAGACTGTGAATGTTTCATCATCTGCAGTGCAGAATATCATCAAAAGATTCAGAGACTTGTGAGAAATCGCTGTGTGTGATGATGCCAGGAGCTCAGGCAGCACTGCATTAAGAATAGGCATGATTCTGTCATGGAAATCACAGCATTGGCTCAGGAAGATTTCCATAAATGGTTAAAGCTCTATCAAGCAAAGAAGCCATGTGTGAACATGATCCAGAAACGCTGCCATCTTCTCTGGGCTCATTTAAAATGAACTAAGGCAAAGTGGAAAAACTGTTCTGTGGTCAGATGAATTCATTTAGTTCTTTTTGGGAAACAAGCAGGATATACTTAGGAAAGCCATGACTGGAGTATCTGGGGACCTGTTGTACAGTGGTTACGGAAAGTATTGAGACCCCTTTAAATTTTTCACTCTTTGGTTCATTTCAGCCATTTGCTAAAATCAAAAAAGTTCATTTTATTTCTCATTCATGTACACTCAGCGCCCCATCTTGACAGGAAAAAAAAACAGAAATATAGAAATTTTTGCAAATTTATTAAAAAAGAAAAACTGGGAGGGGGGGGGGGGGGGTCTGAAAATGCCTAGCGACAAAGTCATTAATTTAACAACACTGGCTGCCGGTGTTGCCAAAAACTGATTGCAGGTTCTACTACATGACAGAAATGTTCTTTATGACTCAAAATGATATCTTTCAAAAGAGATAATGTTTGAGATATGCTTGACAGATTATAGGTCATTTACAACAATATAAATACCAACAATTTTAACTTAAACTCGTCTTCTGGTCCCGGTGTGCTCATACTGGGACCAGTAGTAGAACACACAATAGGAGAGACGATACATACCAGGTGCTCCACACAGTCTCCCCTAGCACTACACCCTGAACCACCTGCCACAGTCTGTTATAATCTGGATATACTGCGTCTCTTAAATTTTGTGTGTGTTCAGGTTTTGGGACATGCTTATGTAAAATGATGCGTTTGTGTTATGACATTAGTAACCTTGTTTTTTTTTTTTTCCCTTTGTTCCTCAAGACATGCCACAACAACATGACTGTGAGGAAGAGGAGGGTCTCACAGACCATCAGATCTGTAACCAGGAGAGGAACTCCAGTCTGAAACAGGAGCACCTAGATCCTCCACAGATTAAAGAGGAACAGGAGGACCCAAAGGTTCCACAGATTAAAAAAGAAGAAGAGGAACTCTGCAGTACTCAGGAGGGTGAGGAGTTTGGACTGAAGCAGGAAGCTGATACCTTTATGCTGACTCTTACTTATGAGGAAAGTGACCACAGTGAACCAGAACCAAACAGTGAGGAGCTTCTTTGTCAGAGCTCTTCTGAAGCAGAAGTAAAGAAGTGGAGACATCATAGAAAGAGAAGTCACAGTCCGAGAGTAGACAACACTCCTGTGTCACAGAGTCAGAGACAAACTGACGCAAGGAAAAAGTCTCTACAATGTGACACCTGTGGAAAACCTTTCCTCTATAAATGCCAACTGACTGCACATCTGAAAATTCACACAGGTGAAAAACTACATTGTTGTATCACCTGTGGGAAAAGATTCCGTCAGAAATCAGACTTGGACCTTCATGTAAGATTTCACACCGGTGAAAATCTATATCCTTGTAGCACCTGTGGGAAGAAATTCAATCGGAAATCAGACTTGGAGCGTCATGCAAGAATTCACACTGGTGAGAAGCCGTATTCCTGTAGCACTTGTGGGAAAAGATTTCGTCAGAGTGGGAACTTAAAGTCACACATGAGACTTCATACTTGTTAAAGGCGTCATGCTTAGAAAATGTGGGACAGCTGTGAATTGTAGCAGTGTGTTGGTGGCAGAGCTCACACTGAGCAGAAGTCAAACACCTGAGTGAAAAGACATTCAAGTTTGTATTTTCTGTGCAGAGCAGTAAAGAACTTTCAGCATTGTTCTGTTGTTTGTGTTTGTTATTCGATGTTAAAGTTTAAATAAAGATTTCAATCAGTCTTTTTTTGAGTATTTTTTTGTCAAGACGTCTTGGTCACGTGATACGTCACTGCTAAAATTAAATCCACAAGCTTCACTGGTTCCTGTGCCTGTCTAACAAAATAGGTTGGTTGACCTACATCAGAGGTCACCAGTAGGCAGACCTCGATCTGGATCCGGACTGCAATGATGTCTCATGTAGACCCGAACCGAATACCAAAAGAGAAATGACCACTTAAAATCTTGTTGAGCGCATTCTGGTTTACCGGCACAGCTTTTCCAGTCCTTACGGTAGTGGTGAAGCATCGAAGGAAACTCACCAATCGCATGCGAGTTTGGCCATACCACATGATACCACCAAGCTGGTTCCTGCCAGCCGGTAAACTTTGTAACAAAGCTATGACTGATGAGAGTTTGAGAGAGGTTACCCAGGAAAAAATAAAAATAGAAAGAAACATAGTGACAAACAGCCAGGCGAGACAGAGGATAGGATGACCTTATAGCTGAGACTGGCTCTGATTACATTCAAGTCCAAGTTTAAAATTCTGGCAGGACAAGCAAGAGCTCACTTCTCTCACTGAGCACAAAAGAAATAAGTGATTGCCTAAAAATGT
>JAVDPK010000240.1:0-11319 GCA_034780415.1 Cichlasoma orientale
AACTAAGCAGCTAGCTAGTAGGTCTAGAAATGATTGATTTAAACACTGCTTTACTTTGTGTTGTGCTGTGTTCTGTTTTATTTTTCACTTGGTCAAGTTTTGATGGATTTAATGCTTCTTTTCTTGTAATTTTCTCTCTTGTGGCTACTGAGTCAGCCACCCAAATTATTTACAGCTACAATTTATACATCAGGAATCATAAAATGGGTCACTTCCTGTACAAAACAAGACAGGGTGTCTCTGGATAGATACTTTCTCACAGATCATTACAACTGGAGATGAAACAACACATTTATGAAAACAGAATAATCACTGGCAGTGTTTGGTGAAATAGCACATTTATTTATTAATTTTCCTAATATAAATACTTTCCAGTTTCCCCATTTGAATCCACTGTTTCTTGGTATTTTCATGTAATGCATGTTTCTGTCTCTCACTTTGACTTCTTCGTTGATGCTTTTTCTTTTGCTGGCTTTTTTGTGCTCTTCCATGGCAGGAAGTTGTAGGATACCAGAGCTGTGAGGAGGTAAGTGGCCATGCCCGTGTACCTTCCAATTACAAGACACAGCGGCTGTGCCAGCACGAACAGACAGAACACGTTCATCGACGCCTGGTCATTCAGCTCCACCCGATCCTCCTGCGTGGCCTTCAGCACTCCAAAGAAATACATCAGTGCCACCGCTGGATAAAAGGCCAGTTCCATCATGAGGATGAAGATGAGACGCTGCCTTTGGATTTAACGGGCATATGTATTGAAAAGTAATTTGTAAAATCCACTGAATTATTGAGTATTTTCAGAGACACACTCACCCTCGTGAAATACACTCTCTCCCAGATAGAAATCCGTCTCAAGTGTGAAGGAGGCTGTGACAGAAAAACAGACTGGGACCTTTGATCCTTCATCACAACAATCCTGTCAAACATTATCCACCTACTTTGTTCCTTATCGGGGCAGTGGAAGGTTGTTGCCATCTCTACATGATCTGGCATTTTAAATAAAGTGCTCTTTTAAATACTCGACCTAACAAACAAATTGTGCTTTCATGTGCATCATCTCAAAGTTATTGCATTCCTCAACATTTCCTAAAATTTGTCAAACTCCCTGTCTTTTTTTGAGCATATCAATAGGCTGACTTGTGTGAACTGAATGACATGCCATAAATTAATTATGCTATAAAATCTCCAACTTTACTTTGACATGGCACATCTTATAAACTGTTATTTTTGGGTGTTTTTTTGTAATCTGAAGTGACTTCAAACGCACAAGAAGGAAAAATATTTGGGGTCCTGAGTGAATTTCCCTTGTTTGCAGTGCAGAGTTAGATAAGAATGATGCCACTCTCATGTCTGTGTACCAAATAAGAAGCTGCTGCTGTGAGTTAGCATAGAAGGAACAAAAGAAAACAATTTAATCCTGACTTATCTAAGAACCTATAACTGCCTAATTAACACACCACTAGCACTTTATAATGCAGCTCCACAATAACACAGTAGTAGTGTGCTTATAATGTGAGAAATTAAGTCTAATAGCATTTAATAGCATTTAATTACCATATAATTACCAAAGTGATAACCAAGTATCCTCAAATAGCACTTTATACCCTAAAAATTCTCCTTTGTTTGAAGGTAGTAAAGTAAAAATTATGTGTTTGATGTTGTGGTTTATTACCTGGAAACTGTTGTGTACGTTTTGATGTAGCTGTAACCCTAAAATAGGGCTGCAAAATGCAAAACAACCGGTTTCTATTGTGGTAGTTTCTACGTAACAAACATGAATTAGACCAGAAAAACATGTCTGTACATAAATGTTCTAATCTTGAATCAAGCATGGGTGCTGTGACTATTTTACATGACACCACTGGGATCTGGGATTTGATTAATTTATATGTACTGTAGCTTTACAGGCTGAATGACATCTGTTAATTAGATACATTTCTTCTTATATCAGTTTTTATACAGTGCTTTATTTAGTTTTGTCTATTCATTGTAATGTGGATATATTTTGCTTTGGCATTACAGCCATAATAAAAAAAAAGGCTTTGTAACAGACTAGATAAATAAAGGCAAAGTTTAATTGTACCAGCATCTGTGACACCGAGCTGAGTACTTCTTGGATTTTTGTCCCTTTAGAAAAATTGCCTTTAGAGATTTCTTTGCCACTGTGCTTGGTATCGTTTTCATTTATTTTCTGCTTTTAAACTCAGCTACCACATACACTTATTAGCAAAGAAATAAACCCACTCAACATATGGTTCTCTGTTAAAAGCAGAGAGTCCAGGCACCTTCCCAGGAGAACTCAGTGATGATCTTTCCCCACAGCAGAAAAACTACTGCCTCATTAAAACTTTTGGGTAAGTAGCTGCAAGTCTTGTATCAAGAATTTCATGATTAACCGTAAGAGCTTGTGCATCTACTGCAGGTCTGCTGAGGAAAAATCAGGTTATTACTATTTTACCAGTTGCGCTGACACAACATGGAATTCATTGACTTACTAGTACCACAGTCTGAGGGTGTGCATGGGCTGTTAGCCAGCCCATCAGCCACCTATAGGCTGCCATGGTGGCTTCCCACAAACACTGTATATATGTGCCCCTCATTTTGTCAGTCTTGGGGCAATGATTCATAAAAGCTTTCTTTATGCTGTTTGGCACCTCAGGAGGGATTTGATTCTGGATTAAACCACTGGGCCACAGAGCAGGATTACACTCTGGGAGGGAACATGTGGTCCTTTTGAACTGGGTTTATCAAACCCCCCTGCTTATCTACAAGATACAACTGAATAGACTTGTGTCTTGCAGAGAGGAACACAAAGCCTCAGCACCCAGTTTAAATCCAATTTAATCATATTCAGAGACCTTAAGTTAATACCATGGTATTGATTTAAGCTGCAGCAAATAGTTATCGTAATAGTTAAAGAAAAGAGAAGAAGAAGAAGAAAACATTTCTGAGCACGGCTATATTAGAACATCTGTTCCCAGTACTGTTTTGAGCACACTACTCATAATTTGGTTTTACAGTACAGAGCAATAAGTGCAATCAGTCATGTATGTGGTGGTAATTGTACATGATTTACTTTTTTGTATCATTTTAATTCCAAAGGTCTGCATACAGTAAATGACATTGTACACGTATTGTATAGTGAAAGGTAGACTAAACAAATCTTATTTTTAGATGCATTCTTGTTTCAGTGAGCTTTCTTGTTCATTTAGAGTTACTAGATTTCAGAGGAAGACCCCTGAAAGCACCAATCAAAGCATTCAATATTGAAACACGTCCATATAAACCAGAATAAGAACATTTTAACTTGGGTAAAACAGTTGAACCATTTTTATTAAAAATGTTACTTAACACTACTTTTGGATAAAATGAATTGTAGTTTACCGAGTCTTAAAAACCCCCTCTTCCAATGTGATATTCCTTTCTTTGAGATCATTAAAATTAATAGAAAAATATTTGCTAACTAAGAAATCTTACAGTTCCTAGTGCTTCTTTAATATTATTATTTTAGATGTTGAGGGTCTATATTTATATTTGAATGTCTATATTTCAGGATGAAATCATACACACTTTTAGTTTTAGAGGAGAAGATAGTGTTTTAAAGCCTGTGCGTCACAGGCAGCGTGAAAATACCACCTGTACCGCTTAATAGGGCATCCAAAATGTATTACTCTTTGAATTTTACTTTGTTTCTTTTTGATAAAATATTACATTAAAGCAGCAGGAAATTTAGATTAAAGCAGGAAACAAATGCCTTTTATTTTTCAGGTGGGTTAAAAAAAAAAAAAAAAAAACGCGCATATTTTTTTTTTGAAAGAAGCTTCATTTTCTTGACAGGGCATTTGTTTGCTTTTGCTTAATTGCTTCCAGAAAGGCGATCTTCTTGGACAGCATGACGCAAGTAAGAATAAACACAGTAATTAGCGCTTGGAAAACTGCAGGAAGCTGAGAGAATAGGATGGAGAAGGAGGAAAAGGGGCATTTGAATCTCCTATGGTGTTATTAATGTCACTGCCACTACAAAGCATTGACCACCTCCTAGTCCATGGCAGATGGATGGCAATAGCATTTAAGGAAGATGTGTAGCGTTTTAGAGATTTTTTTTTTTTTTTTGGATCACTCAAGTTGACACCACAATATTAAAAAATAAGCATGATTTTTTTTTTATGTAAATGGCACCAATGTTATACAATTTGATACAATTGATCAGAAATAAAAAATATTTTCACATGGCCTATAGTCTGCTGGAAGCTTTGAAGAAATACATGTTCAGATGTGATCATAAATACATAAAAAATATCATAAACATTCAGTGAGGTAAGTTTTCCAGTTATAATAAGTGTTATTTTTATTTCTGTAGTTATCAGTTTAAATGGTCTGCTGTCTGTGATTGATGACTATAAGTGACCACTGCAAATGTGCTGCATATGGAGACAACACAGATCTATTGCTATACTTAACTCAAAAAACATGTTTTGTTTTTTCCCCCCAGTAACCAGGGGGCAAAACATTACTCAGTTTCAACCTCCCTCCTCCCTCAGAGTACCCTGCATTTTAAGATCACATTAGATTAAGGAATGGAAATAGATTTACTTTTGGCACCTGTAATCCCAGGTTTTAGAAACATATATGTGTAAAAAATGTCCTATTACTGAAAAGTCTGATACCACAGGTTACTACTCAAGGCAAAATATATATTGTGAAGGTCTTCTTCCTCCCCTTCCTGCATTTTTTTTCTTGTCCTCTGGCCCTGATCCTGCCAACCCACTCTGTGGAACATCTGCAATAACATGCTCACCCACTCTAAACAGCAAACCCTTAAAATACATGAATCATCCTGGAGAGAAAGGGGTGGGTATGTAGATGTGTGTGCCTTTTTATCTCTGTTTATGGGTGACACATGAGGAAATAATTTGTTTTTATATGTGCACACTGATGTGCGCATTGGTGAGTACGTGTAAAAGAATGGTTGTGCGTGAGTCCATGCATGCGTGCATGATTGTGTGTGTATGTGTGTGTGTATGTGTTCCTGATCCTGAGCTGGAGGGCTGTGTGGGTAGAAGCATCCTGTGCCGGTGTAAATTGATTTCTAGAATCCAGACGCTAGGTGCACTATGCAGGAAAGAGCTGTGTGCTTCTGCACCCATTTATGAAAGGTGGTATAATGGTTTATGGCTGCATGTGTCTGTGTGATGTGTGTGAGAGAGCAATAAGGAAAGGAGAGACAGAGAAATAGACAGAAAAGGTGCAATGACACAGGAAATCTGATGTCTCTGTTTCTATATTGACCACAAAAGTAACAACTCCAGTTTCCCAAATTGGTGAAAAGTGGCTCCTTTCCTGATCATAACTGGATGTTTGTTTATTCAGTATACATGCATTTCATATACATGTGTAACTCCAAATATATGGCGTGTCAAAACAAGTGAGATAAACAGTGAGGTGGTGGAAGGAGGACTGCACACATGTTGCTTGCATTTAGGAACCAAATGTTATCCAAAAATGACAAACCCATCACTGTCTTGGCAGGCGGCTACACCAGTTTAGCATATTCATTACAATGTGGTTTTCAGAGTGGATTTTAGCTGCACACAACAGTCTAATGGGGGATGGATGATAGCCATTAAATCTTTATATAACTCCCTAACTCTAATCATTATTGATTTTAAATCAACCAGCATGAACACTTTTTAATTGGTAGCTCTGTCTGTCTGAAAGTGGTGTGCACAAGCTTTCCATCAAACAAAACTAAAAAAAAAAAAAAATCTAAACAACACAAAGGAAAAACACTTGCACTTTTGACCTGTGAAAGTACCTCAAGCTGAGGAGGGTTTTCCTGCTGTTTTCCCCTATTTTTTTAATGGTTCACTCTGGGAGCTGTCCCAGTACCATGGTGCTGAATTTCTTTACTCTTTCCATTTCTGTTATGCCTTCTCAGAGGTCCAATATATAAAATGCTCCATTATGGCACCAGAAAAAAGGTAAAGAAAAAATAAAAGTCTCAACAAAATTAACTAAATATTATGCTGCAGCTATGCTTTTCATCTTTGTCCCAATCAGCAGGTTTGCAACAAACTTATACTCAGTCTCTCAGTCTTTTACTACTTGCTTTTTTATGCCACGCCTTAGAAAAAACTCTAAAATACAAAAAAACACCAATCAGTCATTTGTTATGACAGACACTCGCGTACACAGTGAAGAGTAGGCTACACAGGATGTTGCAGGGTGACAACAGCAGCGCCAGTGCACAGGGTTGCCAGTACTTGATTGTAATTTCGTGTGGGAGGAGGATGGGTGGGTTTAAGTGTATCTAGTCATTTCTCTTCACACGCTCCGCTGTGCGCACAGAGTGAAGACAAAAGCAGAGAGCAGTCCACCTCTCCATGTGACGTCCAGCAGGTCGGTGAGAGCGCAACAGTAATCTCAGATACTGTTCCCGCATTAAAATATTTACGCTGCGCAGAGTTAACCAAGTGCGCCTCTGCTTTTTTCTTTTTTTTCCTTTTTTTTTTGTGGGTGTTCCCTCACTCGGTGCTCTCCTCTCCATCCTCTCCAGCTTCAACATTTGTGAAGTGGCTGCCTCACCCGGTCGGACCGGAGGCCGTCTGGTCTCTGATCTGTTCTCAGGAGTCACCGGAGACTCGCTGCGCACCGCCGGCGCCAGGCTGTGCACCTCTCGGATCACACCCGAGCCACCACGAGCTCTGGCGATGGACATGATGGAAGGAGACGTTATGGACAAGCTGGAAGACACGTCATCGGTGTATGACTTCGACCCGATCACCGGCAACATTCCCGCCACCAAAGTAGAGATCACCGTCTCCTGTAGGTGAGTTGACGCGTCCGCAGAGAGTGGAGAGCGCAGCCGGCGGTCAGGAAAGTTCGGTGCTCGGACTGCATGGTAGAAAAGTTGTGAAAGCGCCCCACCCAACTCATCCAATACGTGTAGCCGCAGATTTTGATTTGCAGACTTTCAACTTCCATGATTTGGTTTCCCAAGAAAGTTGTTTCATCATTTTTTCTCCTGAAACTCTGAATAGTTGAATTTAAAATGATTGAATCTGCTGACTTGTGTGCATTTATGTGAAAAAAGTTCAAATTACCTTTAACTTCTCAGGCGTTTCCAGCCTGCCATCAAAAAGATGGCAGATCACATTTTTTTCCATTTCACATTAACAGTCTCTATATATTCGAGATAAAATGTGTGAAAAATCTTTTATAATGAAAGACTGTTTGAGGACAAAATAATTTAATGTGACATAATACATCACTAAACCTGATAATAATTATATATTATCCACATCCTTTAATGTGACATCTTTTCAGCCAGAAACCTCTTTTATATGGTCCCCACTTTAACCACTGGCTGCTTTCAACACCAACACAGCATTAAAAGCCTCATTCTTACATCTCCTACATTCTTTAAAAAGTAGTGGATGTTAAAGATTCAAAGGTTTGCATCACATTCACACAGTGCCCCTGTCCTTGGCCTCAAGCTTACTCCCATTTTTTATTATTTTTCAGTACAAAAGGATTCAGAAAGCCTCTCAGGAAAAGAAATCCACCCTCACCAAATGAATCTCCCTACAGCGCTTGTTCAGTGAGAATAGACAGTCACTCCTCTTCCCATTAGAAGAAGGTTTTAAAGTCAAGGCTTTCAACGCCTTTCACCTCTCAGACACTCCAGTGCTGGCATGTGTGAGCATCGTCATACACACACATGCGCATGCACACAGAAACGCACATGAGCGTTTCTGGTCTTTGATGCTGGATTTTGGGTTGTGAGCCACTGAAGCAGAGTGAGTTTGAGCTATAACAAGCTGCGTGTGCATTATTGATGGGCTTTCTGGCGTTCAGAGAAGCTCGCTGCCACATTACTTGGCTCAGAAAAAACAAAAAGTAACAAAAAAAAAACCATACCCCTGCTAGGAATTTACTGAATGAACAGCCGTTGTGTTGGTGGGCGATGGTGGGGAATCTGCTTAGATGGCGAATAGGTGGCTAGCAATCAAAGCCCCGCATGCTCTTGGATTTTTATGTTTTTCAGCCTGTAACGATGAGATGAATGGGATTATATCATTACTGATGCGCAATTAAGCACCATTCAGGTAAATGATGAGCCCCATTCTGACAACCCCCTGCATATATGCAAATGGTTTCTCTGTATGTGTGTGAACATTTGTGCTGCAAAAAGACGGAGAAAAGCAAAGTAGTGGTGCATAACCCTCCTAACCGAAGGAAGAGGAATTTGGGGGAGAAGAAAACATTAATTGAAAGGAGGGGGTCGCCGCATCTCCCTCCCGCTTCACTCACACCTTGTTTGTGTTTGTGAGAGAACAGAGAGTAGGAAATGCTAAGAGTTCATGTTATGTTTGATGTGTAGGAAATCCACACTTTCATTAAAAAAGGCATATGTATAGATGGCTTTTATATCCATATAAAGGCCATCTATACATACTCCAACCAAGTGCTATACAAGCTCTCTGGTTAGAGGGTTGTCTTTACTGTGATCGCACCTGACATAAATATATATGCTAATGAGCTGCACAGACACCTTAAGTGTGCAAAAGGTTGCTCCCATAACCTCATACTGGGGATTTTGTGTTGTACACTACAATCCTTACTTACTATAGTAGCTAATAACAGGCTACTCTATCAGCCACAATTAAAGCAGAGGAAATCAACAGTTAAATCTTTCTGTCACAGTCAAATACTTCTAATAACAGTTCAAGGCATCAAAAATCCTCTAAATCCTTTGTACAGATGTGACTCAGATTCCTATTCAGGAGAAGAGCCTTCCTGTTGGCTCTTCTGTGCAGTTCTCCCTTTGTCATCATGTCCATGCGCTCTCTAAAACCTTGAAACCATGATGATAGTCGTTCCCTCCGGGTTAATACCCCTTATTACAGGCTGCACCCCCTGCTTTTGACATCGTATTATTATCAGGGCCAGTGACAAACAGAGAGTGCTGAGTGGGCACTGGATCAGGGGAAAACGAGGGAAAATGATAGGAATTGAAATGTCTTTAATTCAAGGCAGGGAGAAGCATGAATGATTTGGATTTGGGGGAAGTATTTTTTCTTTCTCATATAAAATAGATTCATATGAACCTGTCTGAGTTAGAGATTTGCATTCTTTTATTTATTTTTCCATTAGAAGCTTTTCTGAACATTCACCAAAAGGGTTTAGCTTCTACTACACGTTATTGACAGTCCTTGGGTTATGTCTGTCACCATGTTCACATTGCTCACTACATTTGATGTGAAACTTCCAGCACATTTGTTTTGTGAGAGAGCTTGGCCCTTGGAATTGCAAGACTGGTGAGGCAGTTTGACACTACAGAAAAAAAAAAAAAAAAATATATATATATATATATATATTGGGGCCAACATTCAACCTGTGGTTTCTCTTAAAATGGTGTTTACACACCCACAGGGATTGCCAGTCAATGTTCATGTTCTGAAGGTCAACTGATGAGAACAGGGTGCAACCTGCACTGGAACAGAAATGCAGCGGTAAAGCTCAGCCAAAGCGCTTCATTCAGCCCTTTGTTACATCTCTCTTTGCCTTTTGCAATTTCTGCTCTCCTGTTTCTGCATCAGTTTCATTTATATTCTAATATATAAAGAAGTTCCGATGCTTCTAAGACCCTTTACCAGTCTCCCAGTCAGCTCTGGGGATACTGTCTGGCTTGTTTATTGAAGAGCAGGTCTGTCAGCTGCTGAGAGCGACACAGTGAAAAGCAGAAATCTCACCTGGCATGATGTGTTGCTGTGTTGCAATGTGTTGCAGGTTGCATGAACATAAGCTTGAGCCTATGAGCTACATTTCTTGAGTTTCTAAGTTAATGTTTCACACCAGCCACCAAAGCAGACAGTGTTTGAACCTAGCACCAGTTTCTGCCATTCATTACCATTCAGTGACAGAGTTTAGCAGCAGTGTTTCTGAAATAAATATACTGAACTTTGGCGCTCACTGAAGGCCTTTCCAGCATCTAGACACAATGGCAGCCATCTAGTTATCATCATTTGGAGGAGGGCATAAGCTAACCAGCATGATTAGTTAATTCAGACGGATAGAAGAGTCTGCCAAACCTTTAAAGTGGCCTAGTGTTTATCAATTACTTTGATCCCCCCCCCCCAAATATCACCTGTAATTTTTAGCCTAAATTGAGGATAATTTCAACAACAGTGGTTTGAGCAGTTCTTATTTATAAGTTAATGTCATACAGAAACTTAAAAAAAAAAAACTACGTGGGGCCGCCCTTTATCAAGACATGCTTGGCCAAATTTTTACTAAGTACTTGACAGATTACAGTTCTCGTGTTGAGTTAGTCTGCCGTCTGTTGCAGGACTCCTTGTTCTACTTGTCTTCTTGTCAGTGAAAGTCTTTGCATGTCTGGGATCACTGCCATGCTGTCAAATTCATTTGTAATTCAAATTAGAATTTTTACCCCCCACAACCCAAGTTGGCCTGATGGAAAAGAAAAGTGCCCCAAACGTTTGCACAGCACTGTATGCGCAAGGGACTGATTGGGGTTAAGAGAAGTGAAGTGTGATTTCCACAAAGCCCTGGGTCAAAGTTCACATCGACTCAGTGCAAAATGGAGACCCAATTATGCCATTAATGAATCGTTCCTTTTCTTCAGAGTGACACCTAATCTAAGGGCTTCCCTAAGGCTGAAGATAGATCTCGTAGCTGCTGAATTTTACTTTAATTGGTGGCTTGTGGTAGTGACATAATAATTCTATTCTTGTAGTTAGTGCATAGCTCGCTAACAGGAGGGGTGGTGGTGGGGTTGATGTGGGATTTCACAGCTTGGTTCTTGAGTGCAGGCAGTGCATGTGTTGCTGTGATTAAATTCCTGTGCTAAATGCCTGGATGGTCTGCATTTGCATAGAAACTTGTACTTATGAGAGCCCTGGTTTTAAGCATCTGCTTGCTTCCTTTACAGATCTGGGACAGAAAGCATCTCACACAGTGCAGAAAAGCCCTAAGGAGATCCTACACTGCTGCTTATTATCACTCTGATTTCCCTTGCTTTTTACATTGCATCTCTCTCGGTCTGAGCACTTTTAGTGTGAATATGCACTGCACCACAAGCTTCACTGAAGCTTATTAGCCTCATGAAGAATGCTGTGTATAAAACATGAGCTCAGCTTTGCAAACCACAACATAATTATCTTCCAGATGACTCCCCACTGCTATGAAAAGTAAGACAAACCTCATTCCATCTCTGTCTTTCTCAAATGCACGCACACACACACACACACACACACACACACACACACACACACACACACACACACACACACACACACA
>JAVDPK010000240.1:17371-34673 GCA_034780415.1 Cichlasoma orientale
CACACACACACACACACACACACACACACACACACACACACACACACACACTGTGTTTTTCACACAGTAAACACATTCAAAACAGGCACTTACTCATTTGCATACATACTATTCCTACTGGGAAATCAGTAATTTGTTGTCTTAGTATTCTCTGAAGGTCGGGATTAATATATATGTGCATGTTTGATCTGCATGCGGGAACTCTGTGTCACCTGAATAGTCTGTCTAATTGCAGGAGCCTTTAATAATATCTGACCAGGGTGTACAGCTTGCTTGTGTCAGAGACCTGATTAGCATTTTGTCAAAGTAGCGCTGGACTTAGGGATTAGTATTGGTATCTTATGAGTCTTATTATGGTATTGCATAATTGGATTCATTTGGCTTTTCAGCTGGAGCTTTTGAGAAGCCTAACAAAGCCAAGAGAACACATACTGTATCTGAGGGACTGTATCTGAGACGCATATTTGCAGAGGATGACTCGCTTAATGCTTGTAGGTAATTACAGTTTAATCAGACGAGCAGTAGCAAAGTTCCAGATGCTGAATTAACATCTACTGGAGCCATCAAAAATCATAAATGTAGTTTTAAATGTAGGTTCTGTACAAGGCCAGGAGATAAGTAATAAGTGTGGAATATAAAACCCACTAAATTAAAGATTTGCTGTACCCTCTGTGCAACTAGAAGTCACTGTTAGTACTTGGGCCATTTGGGATATGCATGAAATCCCATCCAGCAGAGCTATAATAGTGTCTGGTGAGTTTCCAAAGTCACCCGAAAGACAGACACACCTGACAAAGATCCAGTTCATTCACCTGAAGTCAAAAAAATGAAACACAACAATAAAATGCACTAAAACTCTGAGTGCCAAAGCCTTCTAATAAACAAGACAGGTGTATGAACAGTCATTTACCTGTGTGAATTGCACCCATTGTGCTGTGGTAGAAGCATCTGTCTTCGACATATGTGATGGCGTAATGGGAGCTTAATAGCGCTCGGTCTGAGCTATTGAGGAAGGTGAGTCACAGCTGTGGACAGCTATCATCACCTGGCAACTAAAAAGATGACGTTTTTCACCTTTACTGGAGCCCAGACACTGCAGGTGATGCATTTTAACTCACTTCATTGAACTAATTAGTTTTGAATGAGATACCCATACAGCCGATTGGAGTTCCAGTTGTTGGTGGCTCAAGAATACTATAATGCACAACTAAATAGATCCTCAGCTCCATCAGGTTTTCAATAGGCTGGCTGGTGCCACAAAACTTTTATACACACTTTGCAGCATTTTGTCAATAACATAGTCTGAGTAAGAGTCTCAAAGTGCTGTTAATGTTGAACCTAGCCACATAATTCTATTGCCTAAACTTAGCTAAACGTCGACAGAAAAGGCAGAGTTAAAAGCTAAAATGTACAACAAAGCAGTCCCAGACAGGACGTGAATGCTTGTTTTTTGGTTGGAGAGCTTATGATGGTGTCGTGTGGCACCCCACCTGCCTCCTAATACAGACTGTTGTAGGTTTGTATTCTTCCTTAGGTTGTAAAATGACATTAAACGGGTATCTTGCTGCATTGGAAAAAAGGTGCCACATGGACACCACCTGCTTCAGCTTCAGCGTGTGATAGGTGGGAGTGACAATGCATTTGTTTAATATAACACATTTCTGAATCCTTCACAAACTGTACCTGTTAAAAGCTGTTTGTTGACACTCTAAACCCAAAATTCCCAAAATTCAAAATAAAATCTGGTATTAATATTTTTATTACCAGTGAGAGTCAAAAAAAATGAATGAAAACAGTCTAACAGCATCATTGTTTATACAAACTGTTGGGCCGTCAGCATCTTGTAGTGAATGATGCATGATTGAATTCACTCCTCAGAGTAGATGTAAAATTGTTTGCCTATTCTCAGGCCGCAGGGCTATTTCAGCTCTGGCTCTGAGCCCCACAGTGCGGGATAGGATGATTGGGGAAGATGGGCATGTGTGGTACAGCAAAGCTGGAGAGTGTGAAAAGTGTGTGGGTGAGATGACTAGTTTTGATTATGGAGCTACCAACCCCCTAAGGGAAAATAGATAATGAATGAGTGAAAAAATGTGTGTGTGTGTGTGTGTGTGAGTGTGTGAGAGTGTGATTGTGTCAGTGCCTGTCTTGTTCTCTAGGCTACCTATGTGATTGCATATGTGATGGTTTAGGACAGTTATTGTTATGGATCATATCTGAACTCAAACAAATAACTGCACATATAGCTGAATAAACATTTTTTTGCCATCTCTCAAAATAAGTTAGTTCTCCACTCAAGGGACAGCTGTAATAATAGTATAGCAGTTTCTTACCCTTATGATACACTGAAAAGGGCAAAAACTCCTTTCATGTGAAGAAGAAACGCCAAATACATCACAAAGATCTGATCAGCCAATCACATCGCAGCAGCTCAGTGCATTTAGGCATGTAGACATAGTCAAGAGGAGCTGCTGAAGTTCAAACTGAGCATCAGAATGAGGAAGAAAGGCGATTTAAGTGACTTTGAATGAGTGCCACGGGCTGTTCCCAGTATTTCAGAAACTGCTGATCTTCTTAGATTTTCCCACAAAACGATCTCAGAAATGGTCTGAAAAAGAGAACAAATCCAGTGAGCAGCTGTTCCCTGGGAGGAATGCCTTGTAGATGTCAGAGTTCAAAGGAGAATAGCCAAACCGCTTCGAGCTGACAGGAAGGCAACAGTAACGCAAATAACCACTCGTTACAACCAAGATAAGCAGAAGAGCATCTCTAAATGCACGACATGTTAATCCTTAAAGCAAATGGGCCACAGCAGCAGAAGACCACACCAAGTACCAGTCCTGCCTGCTAAGAACAGGAGAAATGTTGCCTGGTCTGATTAGTCTTGATTTCTGTTGTAACATTCGGATGGTAGAGGATGCATGGATCCATTTTTCCTTTTGTCAGTTGTTCTGGCTGGTGTGGGGGACATTTTCTTGGCACACTTTGGGTCCCTTAGTACCAACTGAGTATCGTTTAATGCCACACCTACCTAAATATTGTTGCTGACCATGTCCACAGTGTGCCCATCCTCTGATGGCTACTTTCAGCAGTGTAACACACCATGTCATTTAGTTCACTGTATTCAAATAGTCTCCACAGCCACCACCTTAACCCAGTAGAGTACCTTTAGGATGTGGTGGAATGGGAGTCATATCATGGATGAGCAGCCAAAAAAATCTGCAGCAACCATATGATGCTAACTCACTGTCAACATGGAACATTACACCTTAAATATTAGCACATTAGCCTGCTTACCTTAGCATCTGGAGAAACAGAGCCTCAGATTTGCAAGCGTTCTTTAGATTCTTACTCTTAACATTGTTATGATGTACGTGTATTGTTTGTGCCAGTGAGTGATTTGAGGCGCAGTCAGGGTAGCTCATTAGCTAAAAGAGCACGTCTCAGGGGCAGGCAGAGGTGGACATCAGACAATGAAATCTTCACTCTACACTGACCCATTTCACTGATTCACATTTTACAATGGCTTCCTCTGAAGCAGTTTCCAAACTTTTTTCTCCCAGGATATTAGTTTTACAGTATGGGCTTGCTCTCATTTCCATTTTGCTTTTCATCTCAAGAATCTTGCTGCATTTGCATGAAGTTGTAGAGGCGGAAAACTAGAACTTTCTTGGTAGCTTTTCAGTTAGAGAGAAGCAGATGCTCTTCCCTGTTTATTGGGGGGGAAAAAAAGCTGATTTATGCTGTGTGAAGAGCGCGGTGTGAAATTTCCCTTTATACCTGACAATTTTGAAAGTCAAAACATTTTTCAGCTCACAAAAAACAGATGACGCAAACTATAAATGTTCAATAAACTGCATTTTGTCGGGGGTGCAACCATACAGTATGCTCTGCTGCCTGTTACATGACCTCTGTTGTTTTCAGACACAGTACAGACTGTGCTGTTAGGAATTTTGTGACAATCCCAAGCTTCCCTGCCAGGCTGCGAACTCACTGTGTCTGTCTGGCAGGCTGAGCAGGAATCTCCCCAGAGGAAGTCGAGGGCTGAATAATTCAACAGCTGGTGGGAAAAACGATCTTGCTCCGTTCTGCCATCGATCTGACACTAAAGCTATACCAGCACTACAGTTTGGACTCATATGATTGAAGCTATGAGGAGAGCCTTATTTATGAATTGCTGCTGCTGGTGGTTTTGTTATTGGTGTGAGATGGATGAGAGAATCTTATTTGTAAGCAAGGTATTGCCAATTATATTAAACTTCACAGTGTACGGATGACATGTATCATCTGGATGTCATGTATCGAAGAACTTGTAGAATATATTACATTTTTCTATCAGGAAAATAAGACATACAAGTAATAAAGACAAATGACATGACAGTAAAAATTTAAGCGACAGAAATGAAGGACCAGTGAATGTTTTGTGATGCATCATCTAGCTGTAATAACACTCTGCTCCCTGTGCTTTACCCAGTGCTCCTCTTCCTGTCTTATAAACCAATTACCCTACATCTACCTCCACATTTTCTTATATTGCTTCCTCTATATTACCCTCCTCATCTATTCACTCCTTTCTCTGTTCATATCCCACTGTCTTCTAACTTACCAAAGTGAACTCAATACTCCACTATATTTTTTCTTTCACTGTTTTCCCCTCCCTATTCCTCAGTACCCCTTATCCCTCCCTCTATTAACCACTTCTACCAATCGTCTTGTTCCTAGGAGGGCTTTTTTTCTTCGAGAAGGGTACATTTTCATAACCAAGATATTACAATCCACCCTTGCTTAAATGTCCTTGAGGGAAAAAAAACCCACTTACCTTGTTTCTGTTTTTCTTTAGTGACAGATTGTCCTCATATTTTCAAAACAGCAGGCTTTTAGTAGCTTAAAAAAGCTATTTAATTTTTTTTGTTTCTTACCAAAACGAATTCAAAGGTTCAAACTCGCTGGCTGGCTGGTGCCTGGAGATTGCGTGACTTTCCTGTTAAGTAGTTTTTTTTGGGTGCTCGACTTTCCATCAATTCAAAACCAGCCATAGACCTACCAAAACATATAGTAATCAATGCTGGAGCGTCAAGGTGTGGGGCAAAATGGTGTGCTATTTGAAAGTTGAACTGTTGCAGTCAGACTGTGAAGAGTTAAAAGTAATTATAACTCGAAAACCAAGGCAAATTTTAAAAATATGTCTTAAGACATCAGCAGACATAGCTGTTATACCCTGCGGTGCGTAGTACCTCAGTACACCTGACCTGATTCCATTAATCTGATCGATAATTGGAGAGGAAATAAATAAAGCAGCTGATAAATTACAGCCTGGATTGCAGACTTTTGTAGACTAACATGTACCATTAAAGATATTTATGGGCCCAGCGGTTCGATGGGGAATTAAAATAACATGGACTGATGGATGGCGGAAACTTCATTGACAAAGATGCTACAAAGTTAAAGAATTCTGGGACAAAATAAACAAGAAAAAAGGAAACTGTATTAAAAAAATTAAATAAGTAAAATAAAGTGTGACAGTTATAAAATACTGTGAATTTGGTGGGGATTGTACTGCAAAGTAAGATGCAAAGTAATGAAAAAAAATGCAATTCACACTGAAATCATATCACAAAACAACTTAATATTTGTGGTTTTAAAAAAAATGGTGAAAGAGTATTACTCAAGTATTAATCATCAATAAGTATTCTCTGGTGTGTAAGGGCTTCATGTGAGTAAGGGTTTCATGTGAAATGATATTACAGCATGAGAGCCTTTCTATTTCCATTGTTCTTGTCTTTAATCGTGTCAGTTATGATTTTATCTACAGTACATGCGTATTATAATGTATTATGTTAGTGGATTGTAAAGAGTGTGTATACATTTGTTCTCTCCATGTGGATGGCAGAAAGAATGGGAGCCACTGCTATGCAAAGGCTAACGGGCATCTAAATAAAGAAACATGCTTTGAATCCGTTTAGCTTCATTTCAATTGGGCCATTATCTACTCAGTGATTCTGAAGAGGATAAATATTCAGCTCGGTGCACTCGTTTTCTATAGTAACACAAACAAACAAACCTCCCCCTTCATCTTGACTTGTGTTGCATTGTGTGCAAGCAAGAGGTCAAGCAGAGAGCCTGTGCGCGTATGCATTCCATATAGACTCATCCCCCCACACACAAACTGCCCTTCGTGCACCGGAAAAATACACCCTCAGTGTTAACCTTTTGCTCACAGTCTTTTCTTGGGCATACATTTCCAGGGAATACTGTGCCGGAAATATTGTTAAAATGTGTGCAACACGGTAACAAAGTACATTGCCTACAGACACACTGGCTCTGGTAAGACTTGCATTCAGATTGCAACAGCCAAGGGTCAATAGCAAGAATGTCCATATGTCCATATATTTATGCCACAACAGCAACTGCACAGTGTGCCATACTCTGCAAACCCTGCCCACTCCAGGGAAAACAGTCAGCCTCACAATTTGCAGCGCAGAGCTGAAAAGATAATCAAATATTGGGTAAAAATATTACCTCCCGCCCATATTTTAACACCCCATGTCTAGTTAGCTGTTAGAAAGCTCGTGTGTTGGCAAGCTGCTGTAGTTATCTAAAGCACCAAATTGTTTCCTCTAAAATGGATATTACATACATACAAAAATAGCTCATCATCTGAAGTCATTTTACAATTAAGCAGCGTCTCTATGAGCTCCCAAAGTTTTACTTCATAGCCATCAGCAGCCTTTTTTGCTGACTTGTGCTCTTTTCCAAGTCGAGAAATCTCATAAGCTCGATTTATATGCCTTGAAACGCCTCTTCAAAACCAGCCACTCATCCCTAGATATTTATCATCCTCCTCTCAGCCCGCACTCAGAGCGGTTAAAGGCTGGAGCGATGAGGAACCTCCTGCAGATTTGAGGAAAGGAGCTGTCTAATTATTGCGGCTTGTGTCAGATCTCTCTAAATAAAGTCAGCATTGTCTGTGTGTCTGTATAGCAGGCACTCGTTTCTTCTCCCTGTGCAAGAGGAGCTCCGTTATAGTCAGTCTATTTCTGATATAATCTCAGAGGACTTCATTTTTCTCCCGCACTCTGTCTTTCCTTCCAGCTCCGTCTCCCTCACACACACACAGGCATCCTGACACACCTTCTCTCCTTTCCGTCGCTTGTTCTTACATTACATTTTCTCTTACATTCATACTCTCTTGATTTCACCGATTCCCTTGTGCACAGAGACATACATACCAAAATCCTACCCCCGCTGCCTGTGCGCATCTCATATCTTTTCATAGCCTCATTTACATAAGGAAGTTGTGTTTCAGGAAGTTAGTTTGAAACCCCCTCAGTACTGAGAATCCCTTTGAAATGTATTATGTAACACCTAATGCAAATCTGGTGACACATTGTAAATATTTTATGTCATATCAGTAGTTGTTGGTGCCCTGGCGAAAAGTTTTTTCTGGTTGTTAAAGGCGTATTCAGGACTAGAGCAGCACAGCCTATACATCTAACTGAAAAAACAAACAAACCCTTTTGTCGTCATGATGGAGAAATATAGCATTTTAATAAAAGCCATTTCCCCCTTTATGTTCTTGCTTTCCCTTGCAAAATGCAGTGACCTCAAATTGCTGAAATTTCATTCGTGTGGGAAAGGATCAGGAGATTTCACTATTACTAGGAGAGCACTGTATTTCACAGTAATTACCACAGTCTGAAATCCTACTGACACATTCTCCTTAAGAATAAAGTCTTGAAATCTCTGCTTTTTAAAGACCATCTACATCAGTTTAACTTTACTGAGCTTGTATGAACCCAGTCCACCCTCGCAATGAATCTCTGGGAGCGTTGACGTTTCTACATTGTTTTAGATGAGCACCTCATCTGAAGGAATTTTGGGGTTTCAGATTTAAGGACCATTATTGTCTTGGGGCTGGTGTGCAGGAAGGTTCTGCTGTGGGTTCTGCTGCTGACACGGTTAGAAAGAATTGCTTTGATGAGGTTTTGTTACAGCAGACCTAGTTTTGAATAAACCCAGGCTGCGCTCCCGCTGGGTGGAAGTTGTGCTCTGTTTGAAGGTTCAGTTAATACTGCCTTTTGTTGTGCTTTTGTCCCACTGACTGTCTGCCTTTAAAGTTTATAGATTTCTGTGTATGTGAAAATGTGACTCCCTAATGAAATGACTTTTTGATAATCTTTAGTACCCAAAACAATGACACACCTCAATGAACGGCATTAAATATGTTGTTAATTAAAAAATATAATGCAGCGCAGTACATAAGTGGTTAAAGCCTCCACACTCAAATACATAAAATCTTTTTAAAATCTTTTTTTTTAATAAAATACACACTGAAAGTCTTGCTCTTTAAAGAAAAAAGATAAAAATAGAGCTTCTGTTACAGAACATGCTCTCCTAAATCAACTTATGCAAGTTATTCTCTCTTTTATATCTTTAGAAAGAGAAGAAACTTGCTATATTTAAAATCTAATCAGCTTGAGCCATCATCTATAATCCATGAATCAGTTCTGCACATGGACGGTAAACTAAAAAGACAATTTTCCTTAATGTGTGTTTGTCTTTTGAAGATGTTTCAATATATCAAAGCTGGCATGAAATTTGCTTAGTCTGAGGTCTACATCAGAGGATTTATGTACTTACGGTAACTGGAAAACTTAATTGCATTATCCTTTTCTATTTATATAATTATATTAGTGTTTAATTGAGCTGTAACTATGGAGTGTTTTTTTGTCTCTGCTTTTTTTTTTCATTTTATAAATGTCTACAAGCTTTTCAGACTAGCCGAGCTTTTCTTCAATAACACAATAATGACATTTTGGTCATCCACTGATGGCAAATACACATCCCTTTATGACCACAACATACACTGTGGTCATAAAAGGATGGACATGGTCAGCAACAATACTCAGTTAGGCTGTGGTGATTAAACAATTCTCACTTGGTACTAAAGGGCCCCAAAGTGTGCCAAGAAAATATCCTCCCACTATTATATCACTCCTAGCAGCTCCTTGAACCTTTGATACAAGGCAGGATGGATCCATGCTTTCATGTTGCTTATACCAAAATCCGACCCTACCATCTGAATGTCGCAGCAGAAACCGAAACTCAGACCAGGCAACATTTTTACGATTTTCTGTTGTCTAATTTTGATGGGTCCGTGCAAACTGTAGCCATAGTTTCCTATTCTTAGCTGACAGGAGTGGCACCCAGTGTGGTCTTATGCTGCTGTAGCCCATCTGCTTCAAGGTTTGATGTGTTGTGCATTCAGAGATGCTCTTCTGCATACTGTACCGAGATGCTCCATATGATTGTCTAATTAGATACTTGTGTTAAAGAGCAGTTGAGCAGTTGCACCAAATAAAGTGGTCAGTGAGTTTAGCTTGTGTCAGTGATAACATAAAATGCATCAAATCAATTAAGAAAAAGATAATCAACACCCACATCATACTCCTTAGGGTGCTACCTAAGGATTAAATCTGTATATTATAAAGTATTTCACCACGGTAACATGTGTTGCTTGCCTATCATGCACTATAGTTGTTGGACCCCAAAATATAACCCCCTCCATCTTCTAGAACAATTATTAATCTGAAAATATGACAATGCTGCTCCCAGAGGACCCCATACATGTGGTTTACAGCTGAATAAGCAGAAGTAAAATGATGTACTCCCTCAAGACACAAAGAGGACGTACTGTGTTTAAATGAAGAGATTGCATCAATTGATATTCATAGCAACATAGTTTATAGAGCGGCAGATGCTGTTTCAATCACAGTTTGTTTGATTACAGATATCCTGTGTGCATTGGACGTTTTATTCGCCACCAGTCTTTGCACCTCAAATGCTACCAATGTAAAAGATGACTTCTCGTAAAAAACAAAAAATAAAACACTGATTTATAAAGTCTGAATAGAATTTTCTGTTGACCTTATACGACTGCAAGAATGATTGAAGTTCTAGATTAAATGTGCACAGCCTTAGCTGCAGCATGTGGATAACATAGTGCCAAGAAAATGTTTTAAAACATCAAAGCACCAAAACTATACCATCAAAACTGTAAATATTTTTTTGCTGCTAATCCATAAATGTTTTTCTCACATTTGCTGCATGAGCCACTCAACTGCCGTTTTTCCACATTTGAAGCTGTGCCCGCTGGCTTGTAATAGCCGACTTGGACAGAGTGATTTAATCTGACTACAGGTCACAACTAAAAAGATATGCCTTGATTGACTGCTTGGGGAAAGAAATGCAGCTGCATGGGGATGAAAGTAGTTTGGGGCTGTATTTACGATAAGAGATAATGGAGAGACCATTAGAGGGATAATAAACCATTGACAGATAAACAGGAGGGGAAATGACAGAGATATAGAGGAGGATATAGTGAATGATGCACAGGCTGATTCATTCTGGATCAGTGAGTGGGAAAAAAACATGAACCTCATTAGGAATGAGAGGTCAAAGGGGAGGGAAACCTATCATTTGGTGGGATACTCAGATGATTGGTTGGTAACTTATTTTTGCACAACATTTCTAATATGCTCTCTGTTACAGAGACACCCAGCAATAATTACTGTTAGAATGAAACAATATAAAGAAAGAAAGTGACCTTACATCACATTTATTTAATTTAAGTTAGCGTTTATAGTCTTCATGTAAGACAGCACATGGTTAGTAAGTAGCAGTGATAGGATGATGTGTATTAGTCAGTCAGTCACAGTTGTATCATTTACATACTAGTACCAAGTCCACGGACTTACCACACACCAAATAAATAGCTTAACTGAACATGCACAAAAACACTGTGTACAGGACTTTGATAAGTACGAGAGTGAAATCAGTCAGCGTCGGGTCTTTGATTCTGATCACTTCATACCGTTAATGTTCACACCTGTGCTGAGAATAGTTTTTAGTGGTCCTAGAGTTTCACAAGTTTACAACATTTATTATGTGTAAGATTGCCAGAGTAATTTACCAGAGACCTCCCATTCAAACAACAACAACAATGAAGCATGAATAAATGTGATTGCTTGTTGTGCGCTAATATACTATTGAGGGTTGTTAGGGTGAGCTGGTGGATGGAAAGGGCCCAGATGCAACTAAATATGTATTTGGATAAGGGCTGAATAAATTAAAATGAACAAAACATCCAATTATTAATAACAATGCATTCCTGAGACAGTTTTGCATACAAGCATTGTTATCTGAAACTAACTAGATGGGTTCCCCCCCTTTCACTAAAACTCGAGTTGCAGCAGTGCAGGATTTCTGAGCTGTGAATGACTAATTTAGTTGTCTAACTTTAGTAGCATCAAATGCATTTTCTTAAATTTAGACTGAACTGTAACAAAAAGCGTTTTTCCAGGGATATTAGAGTGCGATACTTCAGTCAGGCGTTAAGACTTTTTGACAAACACAGAGAATTGTAGCTCAGAATGTTTTTCTAACCTAAATGTAAGATGAAAAAACCAAACATTTCAGGACTTCACGTGTTTTCGCTTCTTTATCAGTAACTGACTTCTCACCTTGCTCTTGAAAGCTCTTAGAGAAGGAAGAGAAATATGGGAACAGAGGAGAAATCAAAACAGATTAGTGTGGATGAAAGAACACAGCTTCAGGTATGAGACGACCGAAATTGCAGAAGAAAATGAGACGACAAAGAAACAGACGCGCGAATCTGAGGAGACACCGGGCTTTGTCATCTCGAGTGAAGGCTCTTGTGTCACTGTCGTGACCGAGCGAGCAAGAGCAAACGCGAAGGGTAATAGTGCTCGGAACATAGCAGCCCCTGGCAAACATTATGAAAAGGTCAAACTTGATGGAGGTGTGACACAACGCTCGAAACATGCGGGAGAGATTAAGTTAGAGAAAGTCAAATTCATAAAAAATGCATTAAAATCAGGCAAGAATAGATCAAGAGAGACAGGGTGGGAAAAGCTAAAAGGCAAGCATGTGAAAAAAAAAAGCAGGCAAATAATTAATACAAAGAACAGAGTTTTACTGGCAGGAGCTCACTGTCAATCACTTCATGCCAGCTCCAGAGTTTCATGTTCCCAAAGGATGTTTGCATCGGTGCAGCCTGCAAAAGCACCCTCCGGCCTTCGCGCTGCACACACTTCAAAAGAAGAGAACACCTCTCTGTCCGGAGTCAAATAGTGTTTAATTGCACTCTGTTATCTCAGATAAAAGACTCCTGTACATCTCTGAGCCCATTAGTGTTTGGGTGAATTACTGTTACGTGATTTTGTTTGTGATTTTAGCAAATCATAAATGATAGCACAATGAAAGGCCTTGTATGTTTCAAGACTAATGGTTTCGACATTAAAGATCAAAACATCTAAAACCCATATGAAAGCTGGAGAGAAAATGTGATTAACGCTGCTATTATAGTCATTTAACTTTTGCTTTTAGTGAGTCACATGTTGATATTTCTATCTGCAGCATATCAAATAGTACAAGTTACAAGGTAGTGTGGATTCATGCAGTCAGAGATGCTGACTTTAATTGATTGCATGTAAATATTACATTGGTATACATTCAGTTTATACCAAGCATATTTCCCTTAATGATTATTTATTTTCATAAAAACCTTTGATTTTATCTATTTCATCTGCATTTTACTCAGAATTATTGCTTCAAGTTTATGTGGGCCAAGAATCTTTTTTTTAAACATAAACATTTATAAACATAATTTTGTCTTTCAAAAAATACACATAAACCGATACATAATACTTTCACAGTACAATATCTGACAATATTCCTCAAATGATTTTTCATATACTGTTTGTTTATACGCATGCAGTATGGTTAAGCCTCATCTGGTTCATTAATTCTTGTCATGTATAAAGCGGATAGCAGCACTTCGAAAAAAAATTAAATCTGTGTTTTAAAAAAAAAAAGAAAAAACTTAGAGATGTTATGTGAAGGACACTGGAGGATGGAGTGGGGCACGTACAGTAGGCGGAGAAACAAAGCACGAACAAGATCCTTGACAGTGACCTTTTTGTGCTTTTTCCATGCATATACAAGCCTATAATTTTGCGTCTGCAACCTTTGCTGTAAATCAGCGCTGCAGGCCCTCATCAAACTTCAGTTTAAGGGGATTCTTACATTGCGATCTATAACAGGGAAATGACTGTAATTATGTCTGCCGGGACAAGCTGCCAAAGGTGGCAGTTCCTAATAAATACATTAGTCTGGAAATTAATTACATTGTACAGTGAACGATTAAAAAAAAACTGACATATTTTTTAAACAACTCTTCCTCCAAAAAACCAAAACACCCCCCCCTCCCCAAAAAAACCCCACATTGTGATTAAGTTAAATGAAATCTTTGTTCTTTAATATGAAAGATGCAAACGTGTGAGGTTGAATGTTACATGCCATCACAAAGAGAGTGCCAAGGTGGGAGGGCAGAGACAGAGATGAGCAAATGAGATGCAAACATAGAGACATGTTAGCAATCAGGCTGCCATTGTGCAAAATCCAACCCAGCAATTTTCTGTGTTGATATTCCCGCTAGCCAGTTGATTTCATTGTCTGTGAATGAACGAAATAATGTGTTTGTTTGCGCACGTCAAAGACTTGACACTTCAATCACATGTGCACACACGGGGATTGTAAATGTGAAAATAATCTTAGACTCTTAGTGAACTTTTCATTTCTAAAGAGAGAGTAAGAGTCCTTTACATATAAATGAATGTCTATTACAGCGTTTGACAAAAAAGCTCACTCAGTGCTGATTAAGGCCATCAGGTAAATCTCTCTGTATTTCACCCAGTGCCAAAGTTTTGAACGTGGTTGTCTGCGGATCCTCCGATTGGTGCACTGGGAGTGCGTTTTATGTTAACTGGCAATGAGCAGAAGAGTGGAGCAACAGTAGCAACGGAGGCTACGGAGGAGTATGTTACAGCAACGAGGGTTGTGTACTCCCTATTCCCTTTTTATAGGGGACCATATAATGAGGTGATGGACAAAATGAAAAAAAAAACACTATCACTGCGTGTATTACCCCAAATAAAGTTTTTAGTTTTAGTTTGAAGGTTCGGTAAAAGTCTTGTTCTAGTTTTACCTTCTGCCTCACCCTCATTGTTTTCATCTGTGTTTGATTTCTGTCCAGTGCCCTCCTGTGTCTAATGACCCGTCTCTCGGGTCTCCCCGGCAAAGCGTTTTCCATCGCTTTGACTGTTTTATACTCTGTGACAATGTCAATCATAATCAGTCTAACTAAAGACCCACCTCCTTAACTTTTATAATTTACTTTTTATAATTTACCTTTTTGGGACCTGGTGTTTGTCCCCTTAAGGAAGCCGAGTCCCCATAATGTGACTGCTAGTATTTGAACACATTCAGGTCCCCACAACATGAGCAATACCTGGACCACACAAACACTTGACTTGAATAAATGAACAGAGCTGACAGCAGAACAGAAGCCACTACTGAAGATTGATGCTGAGGGTGGGGTGGCTTATTGTTTTCCTTCTTCTGTTAATGTTGGCTTGCATCTAATTTGATATCTAATTATTTGCAAGGTGTCACGGTTAGTCTTTGATGCCAGGAGTGGTGGTGAAAAATTGCTGTTGCAATGAGGGGAACTTCTTAATGGTCTCTCATCAGAGTAGAGTTTTGCATGTTTGATGTGAATCTACAGTCAGAGTGGGAAGAGTGGAAGACAGATGAAATGTGATGCAACACACACACGCAAAAAAAAGTCCCGGGAGAGTTACCAAAGCCTACAATGTGACTAAAACTTAAACTAGATACCCGAAGAAAAGAAAAAAGGGAAAACAGAGAAAGCTGAGGCTGTAGAGGCTGAGCACAAAAAAACCCTCAAAGTGATCTGAATCAGCAGATCAGATAACTTTCTTTAAAACTGTGAGAGAAGGCATTGGCCTTCGGACTTCACTTATTGAGTGGGCTTCTAGTTAATGATAGCAGTTTAAACATAACAGGAATATACTGTGTGTGCACATAAATTTTAGAACATAGTTGAGTATAAGCAAAAAAACGATTTTGACTTTATCATGTGAGACTTGCATCGAGTGTCAGCATGAGTAACAATTGTTGCTTTTCTTCTTCCCTCTTTTTCCAGAAATCTGCTGGATAAAGACACATTCTCAAAGTCAGATCCAAGTGAGTATTCTGTAAAAACTGCGCTTCTGCTATTTCTGGTACTTTATTATTTTTAAATGCTGCTGCCGCCGTCTTGTTCTAGTTGTGCCTTCTCTTCTTCTCCTCTGTGTGGTTTTTGTCAATATGTCGCCTTATAATTTGGGAAAATTTTTTTCTCCCTCAGTGTGCCGTGGCTGTTTGTTCACTGTACTGGAGCTAAAACCCTCACATTGATTTCCCATTTGGAATTCGCCTCCATTTTTCTAATTCTCACCCTCTTTTCTCTCTCTCTCCCCGCCTCTTCTTTTCTCTTTCTTTCACAAAATTCCCCCTTTTTGTCCCTCTCTGGTACGTTTTCACAGTGTGCGTGCTCTATACACAAGGTGTTGAAACCAAACAGTGGAGAGAGGTGAGTGTACACACAAATATGCACACACAAATCAAAAAGAAAGGACTTACAGTACATCCAATTAAGTCCTTGCCTTGGTCTCTGTGTGCAGAGGGGTGGAGTGGTGGCACTGCAGTTAAGACATTCACATCTGGTTTTTTTTTTCACCCTTTTCTCTGTGAGTGTTTTTTGACAATTCATTAAACTTGTTCAAACATCAGTTGTCTGAAAATGCCAAAGAAATATTCCCTAATTGGAGACTTCAACCAACAACAAAACCCCTCACACCGCAAGGATCAATATGCTGACATTTTGGGGACTAAACAGCACACTGGAGATTCGTTAATCCACTTCTTAGTGTACCTTGTTTGGTTTATGCAGCATTACCATCAGCGCTCTACTCGTCTTCTCACCATTCTGTTTGTCCAGTTAATGACACCCAATTATTTGGGTTACAGGTAGAATTAAACCCAGCTAACCACGTAATGATACAAAATAAATATGTGAAAGGAACTGAGGCACTGCTAAATAAAATATTAAAGCTGAACTCTGTACCTCTATGTTCCTGACTTTTCAAACAGTGATAAGTAGCAGAAATTATTAAGACTGAGCTAGTGCAAAAACTCAAATGCGGCAGATAATGAAGATTTTAATAATAATAATTTCATTCAAAATAATGTAGCTGACAATATTCAGCATGTTTCCTGTTGATCATTAAAAGAACAAAATCAACAGTGAGTAGATACAAGTACAGTTTGTGTGGTGTAAGACTGACGTATTCCATTAGTATCCAAAAACTATTTAAAGAAATGAACCAAGCTGCAGCATTTTCACATAGAACATGTGCATTGTAGTAAAAAATTAATTTTTGTCCACACAAACACACACGCACACATTATATTGTCACACACTATATATTGTCTGCTTTCACACGCATACGAACTTGAGTAACATCCCATTCTTAATCCATAGGGTTTATATGATGTCGGCCCACCCTTTGATACTATAACAGCTTCAACTCTTCTGGGAAGGCTTTCCACAAGGTTTAGGAATGTGTTCATAGGAATTTTTGACCATTCCTCCAGAAGGGCATTTGTGAGGTCAGACTCCGATACTGGTCAAGAAGGCTTGGCTCACAGTCTCCACTCTAATTCATCCCAAAATTGTTCTGCCAGGTTGAGGTCAGGACGCTGTGCAGGCCAGTCAAGTTCTTCCACACCAAACTCACTCATCCATGTCTTTATGGACCTGCTTTGTGCGCTGGTGTGCAGTCATGTTGGAACAGAAAGTGACCATCCCCAAACTGTTTCCACAAAGTTGAGAGCATGAAATTGTCCAAAATATCTTGATATGCTGAAGCATCAAGAGTTCCTTTCACTGAAACTAAGGGGTCACGCCCAACTCCTGGAAATAACCCACCTTAAATTCAGCCTTACTTTGGAAAGATTCAGACTATAATCAAGTGAAATAATCTGCCAGTGCAGTAAGATAATTACACTTAGTAAGATCTCTTGAAATAAGACAAAATATCTAGTCTTTAGACAAAACAAGTTTAATCATTTTACAGATTCAGCTCTTGCTTAGTATATCACTCTCAAAACAAGATCAAAAATACTTTTTGGCTGAATATCAGATTGTGAGACTTAGTTAGATAGTCAATTTTTGCAATGCCCCACACCATAATCCCCGCTCCACCAAACAGTCAGTACAAGTGTGTATACATATATATATATATATATATACAGTGGTGGACAAAGTACTCAACTCTAGTACTTAAGTAAAAGTACTGATACTCGTGGTCAAATT
>JAVDPK010000240.1:37147-52899 GCA_034780415.1 Cichlasoma orientale
CCGCCCGTAGGGGCGAGCTGGGATTTTTTTTTTTATATATATATATATATATATCCTCCAAGTTCAGGTCCTCTATCAGAGGCCTGGGAACTTGAGGGTCCTGCGCAGTATCTTAGCTGTTCCTAGGACTGCGGTCTTCTGGATAGAGATCTTGGATGTTGTTCCTGGAATCTGCTGGAGCCACTCTCCCAGTATGGGGGTCACTGCCCTGAGTGTTCTGATTACCACGGGGACCATTGTTACCTTCATCATCAACATCCTTTCTAGCTCCTCTCTAAGACCTTGGTGTTTATCGAGCTTCTCATGTTCTTTCTTCTTGATGTTGCCATCACTTGGTATTGCAACGTCTATCACTACAGCTTTCTTCCTCTGCTTGTCCACCACCACTATTACAGGTTGGTTAGCCATTCCCAGTTTGTCTGTATATGGAAGTCCCACAGTATCTTGGCTCTGTCATTCTCAACCACCCTTGTGGGCATATCCCATTTTGACCTCAGGACTTCCAGGTCATACTCGGCACAGATTTTCCTGTATTCTATGCCAGCCACTTGGTTATGGTGTTCCATGTATGCCCTGTCTGCTAGCATCTTGCACCCTGCTGTTATGTGCTGGATGAGAAGCTCGATAATCTCTGCACAGCGTGCACCTGGGGTCTTGCCTTGTGACCCAACCCTCTTTCGATCTTGTGCTTAAAGCTTGTTCCTCTGCTGCCACGATTAGTGCCTCTGTCTGTCAGTGCAGTCCATTGGTAGGATTTTTCTACATCAGCCGCTTCTTCTATCTGTTGGTGGTACATGCCATGCAGGGGTCTGTCCTTCCACGATGGTTCCTGTTCTTGCTCCTCTTCTTTCTCGTGTTTCTGCTGCCTGAGGTACTCACTAAGCACATGATCCTTTGTGGCCATCTTCCTGATGTACTCATGGATCTATGTTGTTTCATCTAGCATAGTGGTTCTGAATGTTCCCACTGCCATAGCACCTCCAAGGTTTAACGTCCTCATCAAACAGTGAACATTTATCCAAATAGCCACAAATATTTTAAAAACATGATAGTTTAATGTAATACATATCTTTATATGGAATATGGCTGTTTTATTTATACCCTCTTTTGTTGCTTTTACACACTCCCAACAGATGGCTGTGTGCGATTCATTCAAACGTAGCTGAAGTACTGCAGACAGCTCTGTTCTCTGGGTGTAAAAATATGTATGCATATGTGTAAATCCTGCATATGCAAAGGTCCCACAGCCAATATATTCTCCATCACACTTCCCTCCGAAGGCATTTTGTATTTCTTGTTTGATTGCCTTCTAATCCAATCAAGTACACAAAACTTAATTAATATAATGAGCATTTCACTTCAGTTGATTTTCAGTTCAAAATGTACTTCATCTTCTCCTGCTCACCAGGAAATATTTAAATCAGCCCTCTCCTCACGGACATGAACCATCACATCCATAATCATATTGTTCACTTGTATGTGTTGAAGCAGCTCCCGGTGATGCTGAGCGACACCTCACATTGAACAAGCAAAGCTAAAACAGGTGACTCACTGGGAACTGTTAAATAACACTTTCTGACAGGACCCTTGAGCACTCTGTTGGGGTCACATTTGATGATTATTTCCATTTCCTCCAGTATTTTTATCACACTGCATTATACCTGCCATGGTAAAGCCATCAATTCTTAATGAAGAGTATGCCCATCACTTTATAGATGAGACCGGCACATAGATAAGTTATGTGTGGACCTCTTTTTCTTCATTGCACACTCATCCTCTACAGTACATTAAAGTGCTCTGGATTTAGTTGTAGGATACTTTTGGTTTTATTTTATGCTTCAGTTGATTCAATGCTTTTTACTGCTCCAGTGGTTGTTGTTTAAAAAAAAGGAAGTGACCTTCAGTAATGACTCCTAACATCCAAAACAATGAAGAAAACAAACCTGGATATGGACTTTAGTATCCAAGCCCAAGTCCGAAAAGGTCACAGGAGATGTTTACCAGGCACAAACATACTATTGACCAATTTGAAGTATTATTGACTAATACAGCCCAAATTGAGAGCACTCTTGGAAATACATCTCTTCCTGGAAACGTTATGTAAGTGTTCCTTGGGTAATTAGACTGTATACCAGAAAAACACAGCGGAAAAATTCTCAGCCCTGACTTCACTGAATTTCTTGAGTCCATCTACACAAACACAGTCACAATGAGGACACTTGCTAACATTTGCCTCTCCTTACAACACAACACAAGACAAAACCTAATGGATGGGATGGGATGAATCAATAAAGCCCTGTAGTCTTGGCACTGAATTAAATAGAATTATTATTAGGTTGGGTAGATAAATGAAAGGTGCAATCCTAAAGTTATGAACCTCTCTCCAGAAAAAAAAAAAAGCAACTTCATTTAAGGTTGATTTCCCCTTCAAGGTTGTCTTCTTGTGCACTCTTGGTCCACTTACAACGAGTCTGCTATTTTTAGATCACTCCCTGGAAGTCTCATAATGACCACTTGGATATTTGTGATTTTCCAGTGGGCCTTAAAGTTGCACAGAGAGCAGCGCTGTCAGGGAGACCAAATTGGCCAAATTTAAATGGTGCTTTCTTTGATTTTCACAGGTGGAGTCTCTGACCTCATATGCACTACATACGTACATACAAAGAAGGGTTGTTGGACATATAAACCCATACCATATAACAACAGAGGTGCAAAGTGGTTGAATGATCACTGTATGGTGTGAGCCAGAGAGAGATCATTTTATGGAGATTGACACAGTTGCTGTCTTCTATTATTTTTTTCCACTGTCTGACATGATCTGCTACTACCTGCTATGTGAATGCGTGTGTGATGGTGCACGTGCCTGTTTCTGTGCATATATGTTTTAGAATCGGTCCGATGTGCACACATATCCAGACTTCACACAATCACAGCACTTGCTCGAAGCTCTAACAAACCTTGGGAGTTGTTTTCCCATGAAGCCATGCAACACTTATCGTGCAAGAGACGGTTTTCAGCTGCTTGTTTTACTGTTCCTCCCTAAACTCTCCATCAGTCCCGGGGAGCTGCTCAATACTCTTTGTGTTTCCGTGCCTTTTCTCTGTCTTGGGGATTTTTTTTAAACTCACCCCAACGCTTTTCACTGAAGGCCAAAACAGACAGAAAGCTGTCTCACACTAATTCACACTACTGACTCCACCGTGCTCATTATATGAGCCCTGTGTTACTGTCTGCTGAACATGCTACAAAGAACAGAAAAATAACTACCATACATTCAGATGGCAAAAATCCCGACTGGTGGTTTGTGTATGTGCTCTAGGGAAAAGACAAAAATGCAATCTTAGCCACGTTTGGGACAGAAAAAACAAAAATAAAATAAAATAAAGGATTATACATGTCTTGTTATTACGCTCCTTTGCTCAGGTCTTAATTTAATACCATGCTCACTCGCATGTCAGCGTGACACACCACAGGTCTCTAGATTCGTTGCTGCCCAAAGAGTTCAGATTGCCATACATACATGTGTGTGAGCCGCCGTGCGTCTGTGTGTGTAAATGTCGAGGGTGCAGGTCAGGGACTTCATGCCAGATTCTCATTAGCCAGCTCCAGCAGTCCAGCAGTATCTAATGAACTCTGCAGCACGGTATTGTCTCTTCCACTCAGCTGGGAAATCACGTATGGTGCTCATTTTTGCAATCTCCCGTCTCTTTACTAACATGTGCTCACAACCTCATCAACAGCTCATGGTCCTTTAGAAACTCTGGGCAGAACGCAGATTCAATATCAGCCCTTCTCTACTATTTTTAGAATTTCACCAACAGTGGCGAAATATTACAGAAGAGTAAGGTTTTCCAGCAGATCTGTTGTCCTAATTGCCCTCTGCAGTGATTTTAAAGTGGTTTACTCATACTCACTTACAGAAGCTGCATTCTACTTTATGTAAAGAGTTATCTTTGCAAACAATTCAATTTACCTGTATGAATACTTCGACAGACTGGCCAGTGAGTTAAAGCTGACTCTCTAATACAAACAGCTTCCTTGATTGATGAAATCCTGAAATGGGCGTTGCAGATTAGCTTAAGCTATGAATGGTGTGTGGGGCTGGTTGAAGCTACATACTTGTCCCGATACAAATAAACATAGCAATAAAAATATGAGAGTTTGCAAACACATTCTTATTCCCATGTCATCACATACTGACACTTTGTTGGAACACTTTGTTGTTTATCACATTTTAATGCACCCGGTAAATCTTTACTGCCATTTTCCATCAAGCAGGCTGTTTGGTCCAGAATACCATTTTACCCTATGAGGAATAACAACAACTAATGAAGGCAGGTGGATCACATAATCACGTGACCTCCAGCTCCAGATGGAAAAAGGATTTTAAGCTTCAGGGTTTGGGTGCACCTTTTCATAACATTGCCCACACATTACAGGTCAAACGTCACTCATCTGCTATGATGCTGATGACACCAGCAGAGAACATTTGCCCTCTGCCTCATGGTGTCTATTTTGGAGGCTGACAGAACTGCTGTAATCTGTCGAAAGATTACACTAAAGGAGCATCCAATTATTTTTTATGCGATTCCAATGGGTTCTGACCAAATGTCATTATTGTATAAGTTGGGATTGAGAATAGGTATGGAGTTTGTCTCTTACAACTGTTCATCGTTATGACATTAATGAATGAATGAAGATGAATTTGATTAAGTAAAATAATTAAGAAAAAAATGATGACTAATGCTTCTCATTAGAAACCAATTAATTCCTGTTCTTTGTTGAAAGGCAGGTGATATGAAAATGAAACCTATCACAGAAGGTGTGCACTTAATAGATGTAGAGCTTTAATTATATTTTATTTAGAAAAAGTGTTCTTCTGAGCTACAATCAGGGCTGGGTTTAAAAAATTGGCAAAAGGTAAACTATCCCTGGGGGGATCGCATGGCTCATATTCAGAAATTTACATGTAGAGTTGTCATTAGTCCCATTTGTGCCTGTGAAAATTGGCCTTCTGAAGTTCTGGTGATGCCACCAACAAATACATATTACTTCGCTGCCATATTTAACCCAAACAACAAACAGTTTATAGCTGTTCTGACAGGCCACCTTTAAATATAACATCAACAACCTGCAGCCATGCACAGCAGAGAGTCAGACCTAGTAAATATGGGGAACGTGCAATCCTCAGTGTTCACTTTCTTGGATGCATTTTGAGGTAATTTCATCCTTGTCTTAACTGCTCCCATCTGACTGCAATGTTTTTCTGTTCATAAAGATTTTAAATATAAACTGATGAATGACATTATACTTTAAATCTTCACTTTTCATTTTGATAGAGTATTTTACTAAATATAATTCTGTATGAAATATACACTCACCAGACACTTCATTAGGTACACCTGTTCAACTGTCTAATCAGCCAATCACATGGAGCAACTCATTGCATTTAGGCATGTAGACACAGCCAGGACGACCTCTTGAGATTCAAATTGAGCATCAGAATGGGGACGAAGGGCGACTGAAGTGACGTTGAATGTGGAATGTTTGTGCCAGGCGAGCTGGTTTGAGTATTTCTCAAAATGCTGATCTGCTGGGATTTTCCCCACACAACCATCTTTAGGGTTTACAGAGTGTCATGTCCTGGGCAGGTGGCCCAGTGTTTTGTGTTTTTGGTTTTGTTTTAGTTATATCTGACGTTTATAAGTCTCTTTTGTCATTTCTAGTTCCTGGTGTTTCCATGTGTCAGGTCTGCGTCTTTGTCCCATGTCCCACTTCCTGTTTTATTTTGGTAGTGTCTTGTTTCTTGTGCAGTGTGTTTAGTTTTGCTTCCCCTTGTCTCGTCAGTGTCATTGCATTCACCTGTGTTCCCAGATGTTTTCACTCCCCTCATTAGGCCCTTTGATAGAGTATTTATTTATTTAAGTCCAGTGTTTTCGCAGCCTGTTGCTGTGCTGTCCGTCTGTTCTCCCTCTGCTGTGTGTCTCCCTGGTGTCCTGTGTGAGTCTTAGTTCTGGCTCCTGTCCAGTCAAGTGTTGGTTTAGCTTTGTTCAGTTCACTGTGCATAAATAAACAACCCTGTTTGTCAAGTCAGCTTGAGTCCTGCATTACTGGGGTCTACCTGTTCCTGCCACACAGCCGACATGACACAGAGTCCAAAAAAAGAGAAAATATCCAGTGTGTGGCAGCTTTCTGGGTGAAAATTCCTTGTTGATACCAGAGGTCAGAGGAGAATGGCCAAACAGGAAGGCAATGGCAACTCAAATAACCACTTATCACAACCAGGGTATGCAGACGTACGTCTCTGAATGCACAACACATCAAACCTTGAAGCAGATTGGCTAAAACAGCAGATGACCATGCTGGGTCCCACTCCTGTCAGCGAAGAACAACAAACTGAGGCTACGATTCACACGGACCCCCAAAAATTGGGCAGTAGAAGATTGGAAAAACATTGCCTGGTCTCATTAGTCTTGATTTCTGCTGCCACATTCAGATGGGAGGGTCAGACTTTGGTGTAAACAACATGAAAGCGTGGATCTGTCCTGCCTTGCATCAAGAGTTCAGACTGCTGCTGGTGGGGTAATGGTGTGGGGGAGGTTTTCTTGTTTTACTTTGTTTAAAATGAGCATCATTTAATGCCACAGCCTACCTGAGTAATGGCGTCATCCCTCTGACCACAGTGCACCCATCTCCCAATGGCTGCTCCAAGCAGAATAACACACCATATCACAAAGTTTAAAATGTCTTAAACTGGTTTCTTGAACATGACAATAAGTTCATGGTACTCAAATGGCCTCTGCAGTCACCAGATCTCAATCCAATAGAGCACCTCTGGGATGTGGTGGAACGGGAGATTCACATCACGGATGAGCAGCTGACAAATCTGCAGCTACTGTGTGATGCTGTCATGTCAATATGGACCAAAATCTCAGAGGAATGTTTTCAGCACCTTGTTGAATGCACGCCACGAAGAATTAAGGCAGCTGCAAAGGGAAAGGGGGGGGGGCAACCTGGTAGTTGCAAGGTGTACCAAATAAAGCTGTCTCATGTGTGAAACTCCTAATTAAATAAAACAAACAAACAGTATATACATATGGAGTTTCTGGGTCTTTGGTATATTTTCCTGCATTTGCGCTTTGGGAGTGAGAAACCCACTATTTAGTTACCCCTAATCACTGCTTTTCTACTCATCACCTCTCCCTATCCCCGTTCTCCTTTACAGTACTTCAGCTGTTTATATTCCTTGCCCGTTTTCCCCTACAATTCTGCCCATGCCTTTTCCCTGTCCACACGTTGGCCCCGTGTCTTACATTTTCCTTTTCTTTCTGTGGGGTTGATGTATGAGCTAACCTGCTGTAATTAATACAGGAGAGGGGTGAAGATCAAGCAACCAGGAAACACACCCTTGGTTTCATTTGCGCAGCAGAAGCATGTGAAAGGACCTCCATTAATCAGGCCTCCGTGAATGCGTGTACACGCTTAAGTAATAAGCCTAGGAAAGAGACGAGAAGGGAGAAAAAAGTTAAAGTGCAAGCAGACAGCACTACTAACTGTATTAGTTTTTAAAACTGTTTCGTTGTCTTGCTTCTTCTTTTGTCATTCTCTTCTCCTGACCTCCACCTGTCTTTCTCCTTCTACAGTTTGGCAGAACAGAGGTGATAGACAACACTCTCAACCCTGACTTTGTTAGAAAGTACATCTTGGACTACTTTTTTGAGGAGAAGCAGAACCTCCGCTTTGACTTGTGAGTGATGTTTATTTTTCATTATTGCTCTTTCTTTTCTATTCGATCTGCTTTCACAGTTAGTTTAGTTAGTAGACCGACCATCTGCCATACCTGCCCGGCATACTCACCAACCCTGACCAGGTCCAGCAAGCAACACTGTGCTCTCTCACTCTGCCAAAATAGGCATGGGGGTCTAATCATTACTCTGAAGTGACATGTCTTTATTTTTTATTTAGTTAATTGCATTTATTTACTCCAATTCATAACAAAACTCGTCTCATTGTTCTTTACACCGTGAGGTGAGCCTTACAGTACAAAATATAGAAAACCAGCAATTCTCTTTGAACAGCACCATGAGAGTGATGAGGGGGGAAAAAACAGGAAGAAGCCTGCTACAGAAGATATCTGTCTAGACCTGCTGAGCTGAGGGGAAAGCAAAGAAAAAAAGAACAGATAAACAACAAAAAATATAACGATATAAACTTGACATGTTTTTGGGGCCAGCAACTTCAGATCAAGATCATGTGATCATGTAGATCTGGAGCGAGAGATATCTGCAGAAACTAAACAAAATTAATGACATGAATATGGTCACATGACTGCCTAGGGAACGGAGAAAGGAGAGAAGAGACGAGCTCCGCGGGTGATGGGAAGCAGCCCGGGCCTATAGTGATGTAACTAAAGGATTGAAATGTGATCGCTCTTGCTAGTTCATATCTGTAGTGCAGCATCTTGGACAGGCTTTCAGAGAGCTATTGAAATAGCCTGATGATAACAAATTACTACAGTTGAGCCCAGTAGTAAGTAATGAATGGAATAGGTTTCAGAAGGCAGTCCAACAGATTTGTTTAAATGCACGAGTTGAAGGACGTATCCTTGTCAAACATGAGTCAGAGGTATCAGAAGTACTGGAGGCCAAGGTAATGACACTCAGAGTAAGTATCTGGTTAGATACTGTGTTTCTGAGGTTTAGGGCCAAATACAATAACTTCCATTTTTGTCTTAATTCAGAATCAGAAAATGACTAATCATCAGGGGTGTTAGTGTCTTTCTTTATAAATTGTGTCATCTGGCTTCACAGATGGGCGTCATCCATTGCAATAGAAGTGTATGCAGTGTCTGTTAACATATAAAGTATAAAATCCTGTTGAACCTCTTATGACCAGCACGATGCTCTTGTTTTTAATGCCAAAGTCACAAAATGATATGATCAGTGGTGTCAAATGCAACACTGAGATCCAGCATGATAGCTGCAGAGAAGAGTCCATTGTGTGAGCATATGAGAAGACCAGTGCTGCCTCTGAAATATCATGCTCTCTAAATGCTGAATGAAACTCCTGAGAATGTAACCATTACCGCACACACATTCACAGAACTGATGTAATAAATAATAATAATAAATAAAAGGTGGCAATGGATATTTGGCAGTAATTGTCCAAAACGTCCTTAATCAAGGCTTTTCAATTAGAGGCAATTATTAAAGTGCTCTCAAAACTAACATTATCATTCTTCCATTCAGGCTGTGATGTTGACCAGCTTGTACGGTTTGATGCTTTGTTTCATCACATGTTTAATCTTGGGACATCACATATGTCCCATTTCCCTTTCATTGCTTTATATTCACATGCAAATCAGATGAGGTCCACTTTTCAGGGCTTGTTGTCTATATTCAAACCCCTTTCCACTTACTCAGCACCACAAATACTAACTGAAAACGCTCTAAGGTCTGGGTTCTTTTTATCTTTCCTCATTCTCATAAACACTCCAGTCTTCAGAGTAGTGCATTTAAATATGATCTTATTTTGTTTTCTTCTTCCTTTACCTTTCACCTTCTTTATGATCCAAACCCTGCATAAACTATAATCACTTTCTTCCCTTTCACCTCCTTTCTTAAGCTTCATAAACAAAAACATACAAAGATTTTCATTTGGAATCTTTTCTTCAAGATCATATCAGCCAAATGCCTCCAAGAGCATCCAAGAGCATCCTCTATAAGTTTGAAGCATAAAATAAGGCTTCTGTTTTCAATTTGTTTTCCTTCAGGTATGATGTTGACTCCAAAAGTCCAGATCTGTCCAAACACGTGAGTACTCATAGCTATTTTAAAACGTGAACCACAGATAAATGGAGACCAGTCTTGGGTAAAATTTGAATTATTGGCCTGAATTGCTCTGGGAAAAAAATCCTTCCCCAAAATACATTTGAATATGGTGTTTGACAAGAGTTTAGAAAATAGTACGAACTCCTTTTATCAGTGGTCTAATGCTGCTCGTTTTAAATGCTTGTTTTAATGAGGTTGTTGCCTGCTGCATGTTTTTTGTTCATGATGGAATAAAGCAAACCCGTTCTACTGCCTGATCATATATGTATCCAAATACAAAGGTTTCATTTTTTTTCTCTTCTTCACTTTTATTCACAGTGCTGTTGTTTTTAGATGTGCAGTTATATACTGTACTTATACATACTTACTCATATATTGTACTTGCCGTTGTCATATAAATGTACAATTTATATGTCTACGTGATCAAAAATCGAGTCTTTGATAGTCTTTTTTTTTTATTGGTTTAACTGACACTGTAGTAATTGATACTGTGTAACACCATGAAATACACTCATGTAGAAAAATGATGATGTAATGCTTTTAACCAATAGTTTCCATTTAAAAGGATGCATTACAATATTTTTTTTGTAATTATTTTGTTGTACCAGGAAAAAAAAAAACATTATTTTTACTCATGACTGGAAACTATGGTGACAGAAAGCATTGAAAATGTCAAAAAATAATCAGTGTGGGTGATTATTTGTTGTATTTGGATAAGTGAGGTTTGCATCTTTCCATCACTTGCTTTTAACTGTTCCTCTGCTGTGGTTTGGGTTTTAGTTCTGGCACAGCATGCTATCTTCTTTCTGCTCTCATGTCACCATTTTGAACAGTGCTAGGTATTTGATATGGTGTTGTGTGCTGGTATATGATGTGCTCTGTTGTTATTATTGTTGTTGTTGTTGCTGCTGCTGCCCAACTTTTCTGGAAGCCCGCAGAACTCAACGTAGGTCCCAGCATCTCTCTCACTTCTCACACTGCATGGCTGCTCTTTCACATGAATGCTGCTTCTCTCAGGAGAAAAGAAGGTGTCACTGATCACTGCTGAGAGCCAAGACAAGTCATTTGTACAGCCCTTATCGCTGGCCACAGTTTCAGTGGAAATATGCAGTCTTTGTGTCTTTGTGACTCTTGATGTAACATGATCAAGATGTTAAAGTTTCCAGGCTCTTACAGGCTGCATTGAGTGGAATTAATTGGGATGCAACCTCCCCCCAAAACTAGAGACTCATTGAAATGAATCACACTATAGCCCGATGAATTATTTAACGATCCCAGTCTGTCGAGGTCAATATAAAGGACTTTTGCTTTGGTTTGTCCCACATCCTGGCTGTGATTAGTTCAGGAAAGACTGCTGAAAACTACACAATGAGATTCTGTGCAGAAAAACTTTGAGTCTGATGAACCAGATCAGTGCTGGCTGACACAGGGAGACAGCTAGAGACACGATCATAACTGTTTTCAATCATGTTTCGGACCATTATACACGGTACACTGAATCCCTCCATCTTATCCTATCGTGTGCAGTGCTCCACAGTTCATTAAACCAGTGGTTTCCATCAGGTTGGTTGTAGCTTATCCCGGTTATTACAGTAATTTCTGATGACTGGTTAAATTCAAATACTTTGCAATGTACCATCTGTGTCTCTACTTTGTTTTGAAGTTGAGGGACTCAAAGTACACTGAGCCTCTTTTATTAGTGTTCTTCCTCAGTTCAGATTATTGTTGTCCGAGGAGACTTCCCCTTCAATTTACAATTTGTGTGAAGGTCTAGGTTATACGGTTACCCTGCAAAACCGATGCTTCCATGTTGAATAGAGTGAGAAATGTACATCAGATTATTGCAAGGAAGGAATTAAATGTGTTTGTCTTTGTTTTGTTAAACAGGTAATATGGTTATTATGTGGTTGCGAAGAGACATCCACACAACAGCTTCTCTGTGTACACAGACCAGTTTTAACAGCACTTCTACAGTTTTGTACATCTAAATTCAGTTTCAGTTGTTGCATGGTGAACTTAATGCATCAGACTCTTACAGTGATGGTTACTCAGCACTGAAGTGTTTGATGGGTAGTCACCTTATGCTGCGGTTTTAGCAGAGACTGAGTTAGCTGTAACTGCTGTTGCTAAGATTTGGGGTTTAAGCCCCAGTTGCCATTTCTTATCACAATCTACTTTTTAAAATGTAACTTCAAATCCCAGCTCTACTTCAAAGGATTTTATCTTTGTTTATTTATTCTTTTTTTCCCCATATGCACACTGGTTGGTGTTGTCTCTTCATAGCGAGACGCACCTGGGTTTGAATCTGTTGACAGGTGGGGTGGATGGATGAAACTCACAGTGCTATTAAATTGGCCAACGTGTGAAGCAGATCTGACTTAAATCGAAAAATATTTTGAGCAGTGCATTAAACCACGCATTTACAGCCTGCTGGGTTATATTTGGGTTCAGTTCTGCAAACCAGCTTCACAGGTCATACCAGCAATGGACATGATGTCACAATATCACATCATTTAGCACTTCACAGTAAGATCATCTTTTAGAAAGGGAGAGCACTATAACACTTGTCTGTTAAGTCTGGCAAATACAGCACACCCCCTCAATTAATCACTTCTCCGAGGTTTTCAAGGTTGTTGGTTTTTTTTTCTTAGCAGAAGATGTGCTATTTAAAAGAAATGTTTTGCTGATTTAAACTGTGTATGCATGGCCATATTTGACCTTTGACCTTGCGAATGAGCATGAGTGAACAAGCTTCCGTGAATTTATCAAATTCTTGAATTTGCGTCAACACTCCAGTGGTACTAGAATTGGTGGAAATTCCTGAAGTTAATCTGATTTGATGTGTTGCATTTCTATTTCACATCCGCAGTCCTGCCCTTCTTTTTCCCTTTCATCCGTTCTTTTCTTTCTTCCTTTCTCTCCTCCAGGACTTTTTGGGTCAGATGTTCTGTACTCTTGGCGAGATTGTTGGATCACCAGCCAGTCGACTGGAGAAACCACTGGGGTGAGTCGGAGTTCAAGTCAATTTTTGCAATGGCAAAATGCCCCCAACTCCAAATGTGATTGAGGAACACTAGACGGTGCTAAGAGGGGAGACAGGGCAGAAAAAATGTCTTTGACACAAATGCAATTACTTATCTCAGTTCCATTTCCGAGTTTGGGTCAATAACGATCTTTCAGGAGCGTCATGCCTGCGTATCTGGTTTAGGCATCTGCACAGACATGAACATAACACCTAAATAACAAATCAGACCTAAATAGCTTACAGAGTAGACCCAGCTTGGCATTTAGACGTTATTCTAAAGAAGCAATTGCAGAAAATCACACAAATGGTTTCTTACAAATCGTGTCATTTAGACAAGCTTAGACATTAGTTAACTCCCAGCTCATAGCACTTTATCATCATCTAAGAGTCTGCCTGATACTGACTAAAAATAGGATGAGTTGATTGACATGATTTGTCTGCATTTAGAATGGCACAAAAAGTGTGTGATTAAACCTATAGCTCAGCTCAGTTTGTGTGTTTTGGGGAAGCTGGGAGGAGATTATTGAAGTATAAAGTTATAAAGGACTGAGACATCTATAGAAATAGACTAGAGGAGGTGCTAATTTAGTAGAAAAGAAACTGACTTTGAGTCAGAAAGAAAATGAGATAAAAAGTGAAATCACAAGAGGGGGAGGATGAGAAAAAGAGCCATAGGGGTGATTTAGAAAGAGATATCAGGAAGGACACAAATCAGACACGAAAGGAGAGTATGTGTGTGTGTGTGTGTGTCGTGGTGTCTGGTGGGGTGGTAGAGGTGGGTGGGGGCCCACACCCACATCCTACAGATGTTATCCATCGATAATTATTGTCATTAAAGAAAAGGGAATAGAGTAGAGCAAAATTACCCAAATTACTGCTCATCTCCTCAGCTTGTGCTCTCACACTGGCTGAGGAAAATGTAGTGTTAATGGGGTATCCTGTAATCTGTCTTTCTATATCTGTCAACCCTCATCGTCAGTCTGCTGGGCTATTGTGCATCCAGGCAAAGTTGTTCAAATGCTGCTTTCAGTACAATGTGCTGGTTCTTACAGCTGAATGTGTCACCCTGGAGAGCATTAAGAGAGAACATTTGAATACCGATATTTAACTTCTAAATATGTGAGAAATAATTACTGTGTTATTTCATTTGCCTACAGTTAAAAACAACAAACAAATAAACAAACAAACAAACAAAGAAACCCCTTTAATTAAAAAAATAGATTTTTAAATGAGACGTTCAGTGTGTTTATAACTGATTTATTAATTGAATTATTTATTAATTAATTGGACTGAACATATGAGCAATTCATCATTAAATTACTTTTATTTCTGCTCAGGTTTTCTACCATATTTTGTATTTTCAGTCATCTGCCGTAACGTTAAATCTACCTGCCAGCTGCTATGTAGGTCACCCAATGGAAAGCATGTAAACCAGTAAAGCCTTAAGATATTTATGATGATTTGAATGAAATCTAAATTTAAAGCGAATCCAGAGTAGACTTGTTTAAAATCCCTCCACGTGTGGACCTTTGTATCAAATAAATGCTAACTAGTAAAACCCGATCCAGGAACAGATGGTTTGTTCTGACAGACTGTTATGAATTTGTTGTAATTTTTTTAGAAACTGGGCTGCAACAGGTGTTCTTTTCTGGGATTTCGCCACTTCTTCTGGTAATGTGACAACCTATTGTTCAAAGGCAGGCACGTGTGTGGGCATCTGCTGTATACAAATCAGCAGGCTAGGTCTAAAATCGCTTTGGTGCAAAGATTTACCCGCAGATCTTATTTTAGTGTAAAATCCATGTTTTTATCCAATAGGAGTGAAGTCTTTTCACCTTATAGTCATAAGTTCCAGTAAATAAAAGGGTTGCCCATGGCAATGTTTCTACCAGCAACATCGGGGGCGTGCGGTTAATAGACAGATGTGTCAGATTCATGCAGTTAACGTTACACTGAATGTCTTTTATTGTTAAATACAGAATACCAAAGAGGGCTTGTTTCCATCGGCACACCTGTGATGATGAGAGTTGGAGATCTGTTACCAAACCGTTTCTAACAGTCTGTTTACGCGTTCTCGACTTTCTTGGTTCACATTTGCTGCTGAGGTTGCTTGCTTATGGGGGGCTTTAGCAAATATAATTTGCCCTGAAAGTCTATATTGAGAGCATAGAGCTTAATAATGTTATTAGAAGTTTAATATCAAGCCATGTCTATCTGAATTGGGAATATGTATGGCATGTTTAGAAAAGGAAATGGAATGTTTGCCAAACTATTCATTTTTACTTTGAGACATTCTGCAGCTGAGAGATAAAGCAGCCGCTTGCCAAATTTCATTTTTATGACAGCCTTTAATCTTTCTTTAAAGGGTGCGAAATAAAAGCTCCGCTGGAAACCGAAACAAAAATAATTACATCAACCTTTCACCATTCACGGTGTATGTAGGGCAAGCCTGTTTTTAAAATGGTCAAAACCAACACATTAGCATAACTCCGGGAAAGTACACGAGGAGTTTATTCTGGCTCTTAATGACTGATCACTGTTTCCGGCAGATTTAGGTACATGAATCAGATTTTGGGATCACTTCAGTTCCGTGCTCTTCAGTGGTTTTAGTCAGGATATAGTAAACAATTCCCTTAAACTCCAATCCCTTCAGCTATTAAACTCCTATATGAATATGTGCAGGACACAAAGGTTTATGTGGACTTTAAAAGATGAGCAACTTTTTACTGTAAGCGATACGTGAGAGGCTGTTTCAGCTTTTGTTTTTAGCTTCTGTGGGGGAGAGTTTACAATGTAAAAACACAGAGGCTCAGTGAGTATGCACACACACACACGCACACACACACACACACACACACACACACACACACACACACACACACACACACACACACACA
>JAVDPK010000240.1:52999-76861 GCA_034780415.1 Cichlasoma orientale
ACACACACACCCACACACACACACACACACACACACACACACACACACACACACACACACACACACACACACACACAAAGCACTGTATTTCCCTGGTAGATATATGCTCCCGTCAGACATTTGGTTTCATGTTGCTGTGGAGTAATGAATTGTGATTCATATTCCATTGCTTTAAAATGTCAAAACATTTGTCTAAGACGCGCTTAGGAAATCGGGGAATGTTTTAGAACATTTCTTTTGTTTTTCTTTTGTACAGCAAGTACCGCGCTTCTCTTTTCATCTGCACATATATGGAGTAGATCAGAGAAGTAAAGCTCTCCAAATGTCTCCTGCTATAATACATGTCTTTAAGCACAAATAGGACAAAATTAAAATGCATGGCATATCTTAATTTGGGCTTTGCTCCTCTCCTTTCTTTCAGCTTCCAAACATATACTGTCCTTCATATGCAAATGTGTGCACAAACATAAAAACACGCATGAAGAACCGAGCATGTTTTATTTATTTATTTCATAGATTTATCCTGAGCATAAATGGCACACAAATTAATGTGTATTTTATTCTTGTCTCCTGTCTTGTGCTCTCTTTTCTCTGGCTAATTGTAATGGCTTTAATCTTCCTGAAATTAGTGCTTATTTAATTAGGCAGAAGCCATTGTGATTTTCATTATTAAAAAAAGAAAACGCTCACGATGGCAGAGAGAGGGAAGAAGAGAGAGACAGAGACACACATGCACACGCACACACAGAGAAGAAGAAATTAATGACCAGTGACAGAGGCACAGAAACACAGACGCTGATGAAAACACTCAAAACAGCCCATAATTGCTTGTCTGATTCTATGCAACACAAGTCGGTGTATTCTAAAATAGTGGAAAAGGCAGAAGGCAGTAGGCAATATTCAGTGAATATGTCTAGGATAAATGCTTTAATTGCACATTATTCCTTCCCTTAAAATCTACCCATAAAAATGCACATGCTATTTCTCTCAAGACTTCATTTTAGTGCAAACACAGACCTGTATTTAAAGGATGCCAAAATCCCTTTACAGCCCAGCTCTGTTCTCAGGGGTATTGATGTCAGCAGAGGCGTCCACTTTAATTGATTTTGCTGCTACTTGTTTGTAAGAGACTTTGTATTCTGGTGTCACGGTCTTTAGCAGGATGAATTTTATTGTAAGACACAGAGTAATTAGCGTTGCTAGTAATTAATTTATCAGCTTGTGTGGCCTCAAAGCCTCTTGTCAGGTTTTGTTTAGTGCACTCTGTTATTTACAGATTCCCTTTCAGGCAATTAAAACACGTGAAACATGCAGAGAAGCCCTTCAAACTCAGAAAGGACACTGTATAAATTGTGTCACTGTACAAATACACATGGACCTGCCTTTAGACAACATCCTGGATTAATGAGACACCGTGACTTCAGAAGCTGCATTTCTCTTAGGTGAAACAGTTCAGAACATCTTGATGCTTCACCTGTTACACAGTACTCAGTACATCCTGAATATCTGCATCACTAGAAAGAAAGAAGTGCAAAATCTCTGTGAATCTGAAAAAAAAAAGTACAGGTTGTTTAATTGAAAAAATTATGGAATTATGGGATAATGCGGTCCTGTTGGCTTCATCAGGTGTTGTCCTCCAGCTTGCACTGGAGTGGTTCATAGCCGAGTGTAAAGCGGCTGCCATGGTCCTCAACCAGAAAAGGCTGGCGTGCCCACTCCAGGTCAGGAATGAGTTGCGGCCCCAAGTGGAGCAGGAGACTGACAGATGGATTGGAGCTTTGGGTAGTGACCGAAAGAACGAGATTGCGGATACAAGTGTAAGAAATGAGCTTCATCTGAAGGATGGCTGGCCTCTCCCTTAGAGATAGGGTGAGGAGTGCAGTCATTTGGGAGGGGCTCAGAGTATAGCTGCTACTCCTCCACATTGAAAGGAGCCAGCTGAGGTGGTTCAGGCATTGGACTAGGATGCCTCCCGGGCACCTCTTAGGTGAGGTGTTCTGGGTATGTTCTACCCCGGGGCAGACCCAGGATACGCTGGAGAGATTATATTTCTTGGCTGGCCTGAGAATGCTTCCATGTTCCCCCGGATAAGGTGGAGGTGGTGGCTGGGGAGAGGGAGGTCTGGGTTTCTCTGCTTAGGCTGCTGCCCCCGTGACCCTGCCCCAGGCAAGCAGAAGAAAATGGATTGATGGATGGATGGATCGTTCTCATTATGGATTTTTCTTCCTCCACTACTGTTCTCTCTTCCCTCATTTTCACCTCATTCTTTTCTTCCTCATCTCCTGAACTAAAATCAGGGCTCTAACACATAAAAACATGCATAAACATGTTTATTTATGCGAACCTCCCATCTCTGAACAGCTGACAACGAGCTAAGCAACAACAGCTGGTTATAAGCTAACATTACGGCACCTAATGTTAGGCTCGAGTATCCTAAAAATCACACTGTCCCTCTGATACAAGTTTGATTATATTCTCACATCAGACGAACGTTTATTCACTAAAAAACGTTACTGAACCGGCTAACAGCAGCTAACAGTGGCAAAAACAGCAGCGCTTACCGACAGAAAAGTTCAGGATATTCTCAACAACCGACCTCAGTATCACTGTCTTCAGACAGAAGTGAGCTTCTCTGACTCATCAGCTCAAATCGGATTCCATTCACAAAGTTTTACAGCCTCTTCCAGAGTAAATAAGCAACGACACATATTGACAGCTGAGATGAACAGTGGAATGGCAGCCTATAGTCACTACAGAGGAATGGCTGCCAGAGTTGTTTGTCATACAGTGGCCACCATAGCTAGGATTATGTACTTGAATTGGGACGGGTAAGAAAACAAAAAATTCAGTTGACTGCAATCTGCAATCTATTGACATCTAGCAGTGATATTTTACACACTGTATCTTTAATTTGTTAGTCGGAGTTAGGATAGCTTTTTTCACTGCTATGTAGTCCAGGTGGGTGACAAATTAGAGGCAAAACCAACATAAAGTGTTTTTAGTAAGCAGCTTGAGTAATCCTTGGCATTGATTCTCCAAGTATGAGCTCTACTGGTGCGATCAAAGTCCATCCTTCCAAAAGATATTCCTTCATTTGGTGTTTTGATAATAGTGCTGGTGCGTGCTGTGCACCAAGTCTGTCAAAAATCTCCCAGAGGTGTTAAACTGAAAATTGATCGCAAAAGTCACAGCATAGGACTCACATCAGTTTCATACTTAGTGTGTTCTCATGCCAAATGGTAGGAACAGATGGAAATCTCTCATTATAGGATACATTTAATTGTAGGATAAAGTAGATTTGCAGTGAACATACCCACTAAGGAGACAAGTAAACCCAAACCGTGGCTGCAAAATCCCTCCCACAGCCGAGGGATTTGGAGTTTTTCCTTAAACTGCAGATTTAACTGTGTCTGTCACAAATTATGAGCCATGTTTCGATCTTTTTTGTCATCTATCAGGTGTCAGGTAGACTTTAAATAAATAATGTGGAAGGTGTCATAGCATGTAAATTAGATGATTATTCTGTTTCCACTCTGATTTCATCTCAAAGGAAAGCAATGCTGATTTCATCAAAATGCCTTAAACAGCCCTTAAGAGATTTGTAGAGACACAAACTATTGCCCTCATTGTTATTAAATTAAGTAGCTCTGGTACTTAAGTTCAGCTAAGTAGCCCTTCTGTGGGCTCTGAACAACAACCGAGTGGAGTCAGTTTCCTTAGAAACATCAACCAACCCTTGTCATTCACTCCGCAGGTGTGATGTGAGGCAGTCAAGTTTAACAGCCAACAATTTCATTAGTTTTTAACGTGACTGAAAAATACACTGTTGAGCTCACCGTTTCAGGGCCCTTATTTGTGCAAGTTGGATAAATTAGCAGATCATTTAATGGAACAGAGTCATAATTAATGTTACCTGTTGCTGAAAATACATGTTTCATTTTATCACACCTGACCTATCAGAGTATAATGTCTGTTCAGGCAATAGTATTGTATTAAGATGCTGCTTTGCACATTCGCAGGGATATCTGTTTATGATGGGATGCAACACGTGACATCAACAGTTCCTAAAATGTTAATGAAAAGAATTTGTTGTGCACGCATGTGTGTTTGTGTGTATGTGTGTGTGTGAATGTGCGATAGAGAGAAAGGAACAGAGCAAGCAGAGCTCTGCCGCCAAACAAGACATTTGTTTCATCTGAACATCAAAGGTGCTCGGCTCTTTTATGATTGCTTCAGATTGTACACCGCTCTCTTGCCATTGGCCTCAAATGCATAAAAACCGAATGGTACATATGCCACGTAATTCAAAATGACTGTCCTCTTTATAATATTAACATTGATATATTTATATATTGAACATCATGTGTGGTAGTGTCCATGCTTGGAGAGGTTATTTTTAGAAGGGTCGCGTGTGTCTCAGAGACAAACAAAACCATTTTCCTTGCAGTTAGAATAAACACCACTCACCTGACTGTGAGAGGGAAATATGAGCTATTATATTACCATACAAAGTTATCCAAGCATACCACAGAACACATTCAGCAGATACATCATATTTATCTATTCTCAGACAGCGTATTCCTGTGGTATTGGTCATCCCTTGGCTTTTCTCTTTGAGCCACTGTGAAGCTGACATTTGTATTTTTGTGTGCAAAATCCCAGCAAGTCTTGGATGGATTACAATGACATTTGGTAAAGACATATATGATGAATCGTAGTCACTTTGGTGATCCTTCACTCTTAGTCCGGCGCAATCATCGGGTCAGAATTTTAATTTCTCTCATACTTTGGTTTATTACCAAATACCTGCAAAACTAATTGCTTTTAAATCAGCCTACTTTGTGTTTAGAGCCATTTAGGAAGTGTCAGCGCACCAACAGAGCTGAACTAAGAGGAGAAGCATAGCTGGGTTGCTGTGGACTCTCGTTTTATTCAACAGTTTCATTTTCCACATCTGGAAGAAATAAATGCAAAATTTTGATAATTTTCCAGCAATTCTTAACCTTAAAAGGCCCATGGCACATTTAGTAATTAGAGAACACTAGCTGGTTCATATTTCACCTTTTCTTCTCAGCTGTCCAAACCCATTTTGAAACACAGCCTAAAAACAACAAAACCAATGGTTGGCTATAAAACCAGAAGAAACATAAGGATAGGAGAAGATAAATAAAAGATAAAAGGCGCACGGTGCATTATATCACACGATGGAAAGACATAACAAACCCACCTAACAAAGCTGCCAAGCTGAACCAGCAGCCATAAAACCCAGAGTAAACCTTCTTATTAGTGAAAAAAGGTAAGAATAGAATTATTGGGCTGAACACTTCAAAGACAGGCAATACTGTGTTCTTTATTTTTATTGATTCAGAAATGTTTAACTGTGCACAAACACTCTCAAGGCACTGCCATTTACAGACGGCTGACCATAAACACCACATTTTTCAGCTGATGCCCACAGAGCAGCTGCACTGCAGCAGATGGAGGTTAAATTACTTACTCAGTGGCCCACTGATGATAGACAAGCAGGAGGTAGAATTATTGTCATTCACTTCGGTCTTCCCTCACTCCAGCTTAAAAATTTGGAGCGCATGTTTCCTTTTCCCTGACATTCTGACAGCTACAGTCAGCTACCTCCGGTGGACTGCTGTAGGATTTTTTTTTCTTTTTAAAACTGCATATTTAAGGGAATTACACAAGTGTACGCCGTGTCATTTGGGACCATGGGAGACAGGGAAATGGAATAAAGTTGAATTAATAATACAAAGAAGAACCAGAAAGTAAAAGTGGAGAGAAGTGCAGTCATGATTAAAAGTGCAGAAAAGACATCAGAAAAATGCTAAGAGGGAGCACTGAGGAGGAGGTGTGTTTAAGCATGCGTTGCCTTTTACCGCTTCGATATTCCCTGAATGTCAGTGCAAATTACCGGAGCAGGGTAGGGAAATGGAGGGAAATTATTTGTGAATGTCAACAGATGCATGTGGGGAGAGGCAGGATACCCAGCTGGGGTAACATTGCAAACCAACACCGCAGCCTCCTCCTTGTCTCCAACTATTGGCCCTAGGTACTCCTGGATGAGGTGACAGCTACTGTAGGATATTTGCAAATATAATAACTTTTGAGATTATTACATTTTACAATCTATGGGGGTTATGGCTGTCAGCTGTTATATAAAAAAAAGGTTATTGTTTGAGTTTTGGGATATTCAAGAGATTTTGTTGAAGTGAGTTACAAAAAGTGAAGCGCTGCTGAATCTCTAAGATGTTAGTAAAAAAGGACCAACCATTGTATGCTTTTCATGTGTATACATTTGTAAATCAGTATATTAGAGCTTTATTGAAAAGGAACATTTATACGTTCATTATTGTGCATCAGTGTATTTTGCAAACTAGCTAACAGGTACAGTCAGGACACCACTTGACTCCACATCAACCTCTATTTAATACACAATTGAGTCAGAGCTGCTTAATTTCACCATTTCTAAATGACACCAGGCATCGTTTCTGCATTTTCTGTAATGACAGTTTTCATATCAGCCTATCTGATACCATATATGCCACCTACAGTATATCAATATCAGTTTTAGGTCAGTATAAGCTGTAAGTTGGCCTCAGTTTCTGGCCACTTGGTTTTGAAAATGCTGCCACGACTCCAAGAGAAAGAATATGAATGCAGGATTATTTCTGGCCTTTCTAACAATACTAAAAAGTTTTCTTTAGAGAAACATTGTCTTGGTTACTCTTAAGTCACAGACCTCAGCATTTGTTTTTGGCTGTTTCTGTTGCAGAAAATAGCTCTAGTGAAACTCAGCTGCAAATGTCAAATGTTTATTGTCGTCACTGTGAGCGCCACACTGAAAATTCATCCGCCTCCATATTTGCCTCCACTGGTTGTAGCACGAGTTTGAGAGGTGAATATCACAAAACCACAACCCACAAAACCAGAAATTAGAACATTGCTGGATGCCACAAGTTTGAGTCCAGACACGTCAGTGTTTATTTTTAAAGCAGAATAATATTCAATCTTATTTAGTCTCAAACCCAGTCTTCATTAAATTGTGTTGACCACTCAGTTGCTACTTTATTAGGTTCAACTGTTCAACTGTTTGTTAATGCAAATCTCTAATCAGCCAGTCATATTGCAGCAACCCAGTGCATTTAGGCATGGAGACATACTCAAGACAACCTGCTGAGGTTTAAACTGGGCATCAGAATGAAGAAGAAAGGTGATTTTAAAGTGACTTTGAATGCAGCATGGTTGTTGATGCAGATGGGCTGGTCTGAGTTTTTAAGAAACTGCTGATCTATTGGAATTTTCCCACACAACCATCTCTAGGGTTTATAGGGAATGATCCAAAAGAACAGAAAATATCCAGTGTGCAGCAGTTCTCTGCGTAAAGATGCCTTGTTGATGCCAGAGGTTAGCGGAGAACAGGCAGACTGCATTGAGCTGCAAGGAAACATTAATTCAAACAAGGTAGAAGAGCTGAAGAGCATCTCTGAATGCACAACATGTCAAACCTTTAAGCAGATGGGCTACAGTAGGAGCAGACCACACTGGGTGCTATTGCTAAGAACAGGAAACTGAGGCCACAATTTGCAGTTGCAGTACAATTGACAGTAAAAGACTGGAAAAACATTGCCTTGTCTCATGAGTCTCTATTCCTGCTTCAGATGGTAGGATCAGAAATTGTTGTAAACAACATGAAAGTGTGGATCCAGCCTGCCTCATAGCAACATTTCAGTCTGATATTGTTGTTGGTGTAATAGCGTGGGGCATATTTTCCTGGGTCCTCAGAATCAAAGAATATCATTTAAATGCCACACCCCACTTGAGTATCCTTGCTACCCGTGCCCATTCCTTTGTGACCACAGTGTACCAGTCTTCTGATGGCCGCTTCCACAACCCATGATGTCACAAACCTCAGATCAAACTGTTTTCTTGAACATGACAATGAGTTCACTGTATTCAAATGGCCATCAGAGCCACCAGATCTCAATCCAATAGAGCTCCTTTGGGATGTGGTGGAACAGGAGAGTCACATCATGAATGTGCAGCTGACAAATCTGCAGCTTCAGTGTGATGCTGTCACGTCAATATAGACCAAAATCTCTGAGGAATGTTTCCAGCACCTTGTTAAAACTGTCATGAAGAATTAAGGCACTTCTGAAGGCAAAAGGGGGTCCTAACAAAGTGGCCTGTGAGTGTATGTCACAGCACTGGATGGTATGTTGATTTGCTTATAGTGTGTTGTAGTAAGTGGCTGAAAAATTTCAAGGCATTATAACAAACATTTATCAACAGGCTTTGCTGCAGAAATCCACAAGCAAAGGAAAAATCTTTCTTCCAAACTGTTCCTCAGTTCAACGCACAAGCAAAATATCTTTTCATATAAAGAAAGTGAAATAGTCAAAACAAATGTGCAAGCAACTATGACTTTTTTTTTTTTTTACCTAATTGTTGGTTAGTAATATAATTTGTAACATCCTAAGGTGCTTAGAAGCCACACTGGGAGCGGAGGCTGCAGATATGGCCTCAGTCCTCTAATGTAGTGTTAATTGCATGTGTTAGAGGTGCTTTTCCACTAATTTGGTCAAACAGAAAAGTGTATATAGTAGTAAGTTCTATATAGTATAGTATAGTATATAGCTGTAGGAGACAGGTGTGAGAAGAACTGCAGCAGAATAAAAAATTACTGTTGAATATTAATTTAAACAAACATCTAATAATTCCAGGCAAGATTTATGTGGTGTTTTTTGTTGCTATTGCCTTACAGCGTGTATGGTAGTTTATATTCTTCGGTTTTATTGTTGTTGCCCTGTAGCCTGAAGGATCATTTTCCTCCTGAATTAATTTCAATCATTGCATCAAGAGTTGGAACATTTCCTTTCTGCCCTCTTAACTTCTTAGACCTTATTTTTGACTTCCACAGATCCGTTTACACCAGTCAGAATAATGGATTCTTCTGGCTTTCTTCCCACTTTATCAGAACTGATTTATACATTCTTGGAGGGCACTCTATAAACTTAGCACTCTAAGATTCAGTTCAGACCTAGAGAAAAGTTCTTGGGCAGTTTTTTTTGTTGTTGAGATGCTCCACACATTTTAGCCCCTGAACAGTGATAGCCACTGGGGAGTTCAGAATATTTCCCTTTTTGGGCAGTGTTTCTATTTACATTGCCTGTCAAGTCAAGCTGATCCCCTTCCCTGGCAGCAGGTGACATAGGCCAACAAGGTCATGCAGATATGATAGACTGAGCCTCCAGTGCTGTAACTGAGCTCTGTATGTGATGTGCATAAGTTCAGCCTGCAATGAAAATAACCTTCTTTGCAGAATTTAGTGGAATTACAAAGTGTTGACTAGCGCTACTTTTCTCTCTTCTCATTGATATAAAGCTTCAAAAACTGCTTGTGCTTATGATATTTGGTGTCTGCTGAATTTTCTTCCATTGACATGCTCACACGATTTCCATCACCCACAGGGGGATTTTCATTCACCTTATCTGTCCTAACGTTTCCAGCAGGATTGAAAATTGAACAATTTCAGTCTTTCTGGAGGCTGGGTAGTTTTCTGCCTGTGCCTGTTTCTTTATAGTAATCTTCATCTGTATCTCTGCTTAGTTCTCTCTATTTCCCTCTAACCTCACCTGTCATAAAACCATGTCTCTTTCTAGTAGTCCTAACCCACGCTTCGAGTGAGCTGTGCTCCACTGTGCCCCATCATTACCTATCGGGAAAATGCAGCTGTGCAAGAACGCAGGCCACAAGGGAAAAAAAAAAGAGGAAAAAAGAAAAAAATGCAGCTCCAGTTTTGCTTTTTCTCTTCATGACATTCGTGTCTGATAATACTCATGTTTGGCTCCTCTGGAGAAGAGAATTGAAGTTTCAGCTTTCTGAACACTGGATTTTCAGGTGCTGGCTGTCTGTGTTGTGGGATTATTTTGCTCTAACTGGTGCAGATTTGGTGTAGCTTTATGCTAGCTGTATGCTGTGGTACTAGTATTTCCTAGTGTTTCCTAGTGTCTGGGCCTAATGATGCTGTTTGTTTTTGCCAGTAAAAGCAGTCACTGAGGTAGTATTGTTTGGCCGAAATTTGTCATAGTTATAACATATACACCATACCAATTCACACACACTGATATCCAGGTGCAACTGTTGTGTAGCTAAATGAGGAAACTGACAAAATTAATTCAGTTCAATTTCAATTTTATTTGGCATTTATAAAGTGCTAAATCACAGCAAACAGTTGCCTCAATGTGCTTTACATTGAAAGGTAAAGACCCTACAATAATTACAGAGAAAACCCAACAGTCAAAATGACCCCCTATGAGCATTTGGCGACAGCAGGAAGGAAAAACTCCCTTTTAACAGGAAGAAACCTCCGGCAGAACCAAAATGAACTTCCCATAAACTGCAGGTTTATAGGCAGCTATAGCCAGGAAATTTGAATACATTTTACAGTGAAGAATGTATAAATATACTTTCACTGGCCACTTCATTAGGTACACCTATACAGCTGCTTGTTAACTATCTAATCAACCAATCACATGGCAGCAACTTAATGTATTCAGACTTGTAGACATGGTCAAGATGAAACAAACAACCAGGAACATTCTGTCTTGTGCAGTAATCTCATCACTTGTTCTGATGCAGTCTCTACCTCTTTATATAGCTGAGTACTGAACAACAGATTTAGTCATTACCAAAGTTCGAAAAGCTGTCTCGTCAGTTGGCAGCCATCTTGGCATCTCCACGCTTGGCACTTATTTTGAGTTAAAAAGACCACTCTTAAATGATTGGCGAGAGCTCTGTACCAGTGTTTACCACAGATTTGGATCCTATTTGTGGCAATAGCAGTGTTTTGGGTGGGGTGGTGGGGTTAAGTACTTTGTACTTCAAAAGTACAATGCAAGTACTTTGCGACAAAATAAATACTATAATCATCTGCCTCTCCACTGGGTCTCTCGTTCTGACTCCAACTGGCAGTCTTTTTTCTGCTCTGCAGCCTCTGTGAGCTCAGTGCTAAGGGAAAGAAAGCAGTTCTCTACCTGCTGCAGGGTTTCATTAGAGCAGCCCTTAAGCTCGCAGCTCTCCAGAGCAGAACAACATCCACAGTTGCCAGCTACAGTCCCAGAAGGCAACATTAGAGTGTGTCTGACCTCGGGATTCAATAAATGCATAAATAAATAAACAAGAACAGAAAAAAAGGCATCTTATATTTAAAAAGCTATTTATCAACAAAATCTGGTGTTTTTCTTTAAATTTTACTGAAATATATAAAGCTAGTTTAGCCTAGTATATCATTTTGACAGAAAGTGAAGAGGGTGGAACAGATATTTCACTTACCACTGATTGTTTAGTGTAAAAAAAAATAGAAAAAAGAAAATGTCTCCTTCTCCCACCAAGAATGAATTCACTTGGTGGAAATGGAAGCTCCTTCCTCATTATCACGGGGTACCATTTATATTGCAGCCTAGAGAGCTAAACTCCATGTGTGCACACTCCCCTGACTCCCTGTTATCAGGCTAGTTAAAGCATTATAACAACAAAAAAAAAATCTAAGCAGGAATACAAAATGACTAAATATGAGAACTAGTATACAAACACAAAATCCCACTAGTAAGGCTTTTCAAACCCCCCAATTTGTTTTAAAGACACACACACACACACACATGCATCTGTGCTTTCCTCCTTAGGCACACTGTGCTAATGGAGGTTTGGTACACTGGACTGATAAAGCTGTCATACCACCTCCCCTCTGCTTCTTTCTTTCTCTAACACAGAGCAGCATATATCAAGTCTCTCACTGGAATCACTTCCACAAAGAGACTTCTGACTTCTAACAGATGTTTACACACACACACATGCACGCACGCACGCACGCACACACATACGCATTAGCTCACTGTCCATTAGTAGGTTTCCACAGTAACTATTCATAGCTTCTAAAGACAATCTCCTCACCTATCCTCCTCTGTATTATTGCTCTATTGTATCTTTCATTTTCTCTCCCTCATGCACTCTGTCACTCTTTCTCTCTTTCTCACATGCACTCCTCTCAGATTAGACTACATTCCGCTGGATCCAGTAGTTGTAGTGCTTTGCTCGCTCTCTTGGGAAGCCTTTATTGGTGGCCTGGCTTGCTGTCAAAGATTAATATCTGTTCTGAGAATAGTTGCACCACAGATGTAGGTTTTCTTCATGACAGAGATCATGCAGTAAATATATGATACAGGACTTATTTCCTTAGAGGTTTCTTTGAATGGCCAGAAAAGAATAATGGCTAGGAGAGTAATTACCACCAAGGGCTTCTATTTCACATGAGTACGCAACCTCTTCCTCTCGCCATACTCTGCCTGTCTCTCTTTAGGTCATGGGTTGATGGGATCTGGTGCCTTTGTATAAGGCTGCAGCTGCCTCTTTGTCTTCTGGGAGATGTACATTGAATATGGCCAGGGTGGATCTTTGGTGGAGAGGAAAGGGGCTTCAGATACCTCTGTGCAATTGGGGCACGCATATATGATTTGGAAGCAAGTCAGGTGCAGAAAGGTGTTACAATTCTCTGCTCCATTTGAAATTTGGGGCAGACTTTCACACCTAAAATGTGGGTGCAATATGAAATGATCAAGACCTAACTCTAACCCGTTCCCACTAAGAGTGATTCTCTAATCTTAGCTCACCATAGCAACTAGGAGCAGTAGACCAGGCAAGCTTTTGCTTCACGTACTGAGATGCCATGCATAGAACTGCAAGTTCTTGAGTGATTATAAGTATCTCTAGTTTTGGAGCTGTATTGTTCTGATCTTCCCATCACTTCCTGAAGTTACTGTTACATTGCTTGTTGCTCATTGCTCTCTAAGCTTTTCCCCTCACCCCAGCCGGTTGCAGCAGATGGCCTCTGAACCGGGTTCTGCTGGTGGATACTTCCTGTTGCCCATAGGAAACTGCTGGGTTTTACTCTTCAATATTGTAGGGTTTACCTTACAATGTAAAGTGCCCTGAGAGGATGTATTTTGTGCGTTGGTACTATATAAATTAAATCAAGTTCATATTGAATTGAAATTAAATTGAAAAGCAAAGTATATTTAAATGTATCTCCTCTAATGTGAGCTGCAGTCACAGCAGCAAGTGTTGCTATTTAGCTACATACAATAGTGAGACAACATCCACTTTGTTGGGCTTATTATTGTTATTGAGCTGCATTATGTTCTCTGCACGAACAAAAATCAGTAACTAAGGCGGATGGAGCTTAGCTAAAAGTCAATTGGCTGAGGACCACAGGGTCAGGAGGCATATCCACCCTCTTTCATCTGGCAGCAGTGTGACTCTATTATTTGTGTCAATCACATTCTACCCTATATTCAAGTTGTCTCGGAGTGGGTGGCTGTGCAAGACAGTTCACAGTAATGTTGCAGTTTCTGCATGTTGCTGATTGATTAATCAATTATTTAGTGCTTTTTTAATCTTTGAAGTGCAAACAAACCAGTGCCTCAACAAAGCATAGAAGAAATTGAAGGGAGGAAGGAGAGAAGGGATAGAAATATATTCCACTACCCCCTCAAGCTTATTCTTTGCAATTGACAGAGAAGACTTTGATGCTGTGATGAAAAGTGATGGGTGTAATGCCCAGGGCTGCCTGTGTTTGCAGGGCTAGGTGAAGTGAAACAGATAGTTCAGGGGTGCTGAGCTTCATGGAAATATGCTCACCAGAGACGGGCTGCCTTGCAGGAACATCACCAGCTTCTTCCAGGAACCTCTCTAAGAGTAAAGACTCACATCAAAAGGAAATATCTGGCTTTGTAGAGGTTCATGTTTCATCCAGCCATTGCCACAGTAGCTCATAATAAATTTTATGACCTTAAAAAAATACCTCTTGATGAACCAATTAAGACAGACTATTAAAAGTTCCAGCTCCCAGATGAAGGGATGATACTTTACTTGCTTCAAAGCTGTGTTAGTGAGCAGGGCGATGCACAAAGATATAATGAGGCCGACACCCACATTTCTGCCTACACATACAGCAGTATACTGAATATGCTAAAATTATTATTTTTTATCTGTGAAATTTGTATTTTTTTTTAAACTGCATTAAAGCTACAATAAGCTTTCTCATATTTTGAGGAGGTGGGAGTTACCATGTGACAATATCACACTATCAGAGGTTAAAGTTTTGTCACAATATTCACTATAAGAGTCAGCACTGTACATACTTACAAACACATACTCGACATCTAAAGTATCTGCACAAGTGCAATTAAATGAACTGGCAAACAAGCTTTCATTATTTAAAAAGAAGCACCTCCATGAAGGCAGCTCACTCTCTGTGGAGTATTTACTTTTAAGGGAGCAGTATTGTATTTTGTATATATTTATTGTTCTTTTCTTTGTTCTTTTTAAATGTACTATAAGTATTTTGTAGTGCAGTGAAAACAAGTGCAAAGTGCAGGCTTTTTTTATTCGCCCTGTTGAAACCCATTTTAATATACTTAACATAATTTTGAGCGTAATTATTTTTTATTTACGTGGATTCATTCGCTTTCTCCTGACAATACTTTCTTTAAAGATAGAACACATTTTGGGACAACTTGAGAGAAAGGCAGATATGAAATGTAAAAGTGAGGTCAGAAGTAAAATTAAAAATGTATATATCAGACATATTAAATGGATTACAGCAGCAGACAAAGCAAAGCGTTATGATTCTTGTCTTCTTCCACCTGCAAGTAAGAATTCAGTCTAACTTCATTTAAAGCAAGAAACTGTAATAACAACAGAGCAGTGAACTGGCACACTGGACTGTAACTGTAATTGGGCATAATTGCACATAATTGGGCTGGTTATGTCAGCATTATGATTAACCACATGTTAAGGTCCATCAAATGAGTCTTAAAGTGCTTTGCGTTGGGGTCATGACTCAAAAAGAAACCATTCATTAAATGTTTAATTCCACACAGAAAATAATCATAATGCTGCAGATCAGTTTTCTTAGACTTGGCAAACATATTTGCTCCTTTACATAATTTTGTTTTGTGTTTTTAAAACCTAAATGCATGTTTCCAAACACTCTGCCATACAGTAGTGGGAACTCACGATACAACAGTATCATGATACATTATTCACAACATGACCGGAGGTGTGAAAAGTATAGACTCTTTTTTTAACCTTAAGTGCAGAAACTCAAGTGCACTCAAGTAAAAGTGAAAAAATACAGGCTCTGAAATGTAATCAAAGTAACAAAGTAGAAAGTAGCTCTCTGTGGTACATTTATACCTGCTATTTTGGGGCAAAGCTATTATAATGCAGTATATACTATAGTAAGTCAATCATCTCTTGGTTGTTTACAATTAGTTCAAAATACTGCAGCCAGATCACTGACTGGGACTAAAAAGAGAGATCACGTTACTCCAGTGTTAGCAGCCTTGCACTGGCTCTGTGCATCACAGAATCCAGTATAAAGTGGCACTGTTTGAGTTTAAAGCCTTAAATGATCTTGAACCTGAATATGTGGTAGATATGCTGTGTCCATATACTCCCTTAAGATCATTAAGGTCTACTTTCCAATGACTGTTGGCCATCCAGTTGTCAAAGCTTATTGCAAAAGGAGGTCGTGCCTTTGCTGTCATTGCTTGTACAGAGCTTGCAGTTGACCAAGGACAGAGAGCAAGTGGAACGTTCAGGTGTCATTTTGGAATAATCTCCCAAATGACCTCAGACAAGCTGTCTTTAAATCCAAGCTAAACACATACCTGTTGTTTTTTTTTTTTTAAAAATTCAATTTTATTCTGTTATTCTATTTATTGGTATTAACCATTAGATTGATTCAAAACTGTTAATGAATTTTGAACATTGTGATAGTACAGTTTGGTATTTGTTTGCTCTGATCTGATTCAGGAATTAGACAAAAAACAAGTTCTCCTCATTTTCATTTTGTTTTCATTTGTCGTGAAAAGCCTCCAGTATTAAAACTGGTATTGTCACGCATTCTGACATGACAAGCTAATAGAAACAGGCTTTTCTCGTACCGTGCCCATAATCATTCACAGTATTTTCAAAACAATAACCCACCACACACCATTACAACATCACCCACAAACTCTTTCATCCTTCTATCCGCCCGTCCTCAACGCTCCTTCATATCTCTGACTTTTTAGAGAAAAAAAAAATCAGTCATCATAAAATACTATGAAACAATATAAAACTCCACAACTACAATGATTTAAGCTGAACATGAAAGAATCTTGATGAATTTACAGTTAAACAATAAAAACTCTATAAAAAATGTAGTTTACTTTTCAAAAATGACCTAGCAGGAATGTGCACTCACACGTATTAGCCTGCACACTGGGTTTCTGCGTGATGCTGAATCTGAAAAGGTGAGACACGTACTACATTTTTGCCATGTGAATCCATCTCTTACTGTGTCACTGATGTGCACTAGTATCTCATTGAGATGCATGAAGGAACAGTTTTTTTTCTTTCAAAAAGGGACTATTGTCAGTCTGAACACTGTGTTCATGCTGGCTGTGAGCTGGATCCTAAAGCAGGTCGTATAACCCTTGTAGACTCATTGACAATGAATGGCAAGCAGATTTTCCTGCACTGTTGCTTTGGTGTGAAAAGGATGTTTGTTGTCTGAGAGAGCTCATGCAGTATTGATACCCCTGAGTCTAATATCTCTGAGCAAAACTCCATTTCCTCTTCCAGCAGGCAGCAATTGATCACTGCTCCTTCTTTCCAAGCTGAGCCATCTGTAAGGAAAACAATTTTTCTGTCATTGTGGATTCAATTGGAGCCATCAGTCAAGTTGACAAATGAGCCCTTCTTCCATTAAATTAACAAAGTCATGAATGCTTTGGAGGATTAACTATTTTATTAGGCTACAGTGCGCTATACGCTTAATACTTTTAGTCATCTGGAAATCAACAATCTGATCGTCAGAACACACTACTCCTGCACTGAGCGCAGCCTGTTTAAACATTTGGAGACAGCTATTTTGGCAAATACCATTGATTTTCCTCCAAAGCGAATTAGTGGACTCAGCAGCATTGATGGAAAACAAAGCATTACAGAGATTGGCTGCCATTGTTACGATGCTAATTGCCCGAGGTGTCATTTGTTCCCCAACTGAAATGGGGAAAAAAGCTTTTTTCTCTCTTTCACCTTCTGTGTTTGTGGCTATAAACAAAGGAAAAATAAAGATAAAAGAGTCAGAGAAAACACGTGTAATGATATTAGACAAGCTTGTTTAATGTTGTTTTTTTTTTTTTTTGAAATGGTGACTTCTTTTCATCAAATGCAATATAAACCACAGAATATGGAGTTACACCAGCCCTAATTATCGTGCATCTGTGTATAAGTGTCTCTTTTCAGGTACAAACAAGGCTTGCTAAAAATGATAGCTCCACCACCTTGAAAGACATGGCAGCCTTGCCTTTTGCACCATTTGAGGCATGACGGATGCTGGGACACTCTCTCTTTTAGGCAGAAGTAAGCTAGGACAGAGAAACCGCAGCAGCCTTTGAGTTAATTTCTTTTCTTTCCTAGGTGTCTGCTCACGCTTTCTCTCTTCTATTTGATTAATGGCACCATCTCTTTGGTGGCCATTGTAATAAAGTCAAATGAGGTCTCGGATGGCCTAGGCTTTGTAGAATCAGCACTGGGTAATTGAGGGGGTGGATATCCCAGGTGGAGCTCTGTGTTGTTACAGCAATGAAATAGTGTTTCACTTTTCCCTTCAGCAGAGTTAGTGAAGACAGTAATTGTGTTAGAGAGATTGCTCCACTGCACATTGTTGTATGTTTTGGATGGCTGTGCTCATGTTGTGTTTTAAAGGTTACAGAGCTGGTGGTGTGGAAGAAACATCCTTCTTTCCTGCATATATCAAATCATGCTCAGCTCGTCTGCGGAATAATGGTGGCAGAGGAGTGCTAATTGAAACTTTGTAATCCTCTGTATTTTTCTTTCTGAGGGAGACGCCCCGTATTGAAATTGGAATTTGCAGAGAAATCCTGTCTAAACCTGCTAATCCTTTCACCAGGAAAGGTTTTTACTCTGTTGTATGCATGTTTACCTTTACACGAGATTATTTTTGACACCACATGGACTATTTGGGAAGCTCATGAGTAAAAAGTGTAATAGAGTGCTGCATTCCTGCTGGGAATCTGGCTCACCAATTTTTTTGCTTTCAGGTTTATATTCAGTCCATTCTGCAACAAACACAGCTGGACCAACCAGACACAGTTACACATTTATGACTCAGAAAAAAAGCAATTTCTGGATGTGTCAGGTCAGACATATCTGGCTGTTTATTGTTCAGTGGTGTTCGTATTCTACATTTAACTCATGTTATGATTATGTAATGTAAGAAAGGCCAAAGAGAAACAAAAAAGCTTTAGGTTGTATACAGCAAACAATAAGAAATACCTTCAACAAGGAAGTGCTCCAAACTTAATTTACTGGCAGCAACATCTTAATCTATTTAAGGTTTTTTCTTTCTTTTTTTTTTGCCATTATTTCTTCAGTAAAGATTTCAGACCAAAATGCCAGTTGGCTCTGTGGGGTAAAAAATCTCTTTCACACAAAAAAGGGATTCATTTACATTTTTGAATCCAGGAGAAAGAGAGAGATTTTTTTTCTAATTGTATGTCATATAAGTATAAGATGGATTAGCTCGGACTTAATGAGCACAAAATCCAATAAAAATAAAAAACACTGCAATAATGAGTTATTTATATATGAGTTTCTTGAAAGAGGACAAAAGCAGCACCATCAGTTACCACCCAGCACTAATTACCACTTAAGCACTGTTAAAAAAAAAAAACTTTTTTTTTTTTTTTTAGAAAGGCTATAGAAGGTGTCCAAAATGGAGAGAAGTTTTCACAAGCTTTTAATAATTCTACAAAATGTTTGATCCTTTTTTTAGTGTGCTGTCTAGTAACTCACTTAAAAACAGCACACATTTGCCATAGTACACTTAATGAGACAGATGCAGCGTGATCTCTGGTCCACGCTCTTACTTACACAAAACAGTTGGCTAATTATCCTGCATCATCAGACTGATACCCCTTTCAGAGGGCTGAGTATTATAAAACTGCACTAAAATAAAATGATACTGTTAAAAAATGACCCTAATTACATGTAAGTAGGATAAATGTGAAGTGAATCCTATATAATGACAAACGCTGGTCCCAAGAGATACATTCAGAGGCTAATTTTGAGACAGTTTCTGCTTGCAATTTTTCCTTTAATCAAAAAGGTTCCAATCCAGGAAAACTATGTTGGCTACATACATAAGGCACATTGAACTTCTCTTGCAGCTGAAATACTTGGCTGATGCTACAGTTAATAATAGAGGCAAACTCTGCTTAACACTTTTGTTGTGCAGGCATCCAACCATCAATATATGCTCCAAATGCTTGCTTTCAGCTTTGGTACACAGGGCTCCTTTTGTGTTCATACTGAACATTAGCGCTAGACATAAATTGTGAGGTGGAGATTCATGCATTATGGATGCTGTTCCAAAGGATACTAGACTGGAATGAACTGCTGATCAAGAAATACCCCTATGGTATGTTGAACAGAGGCTAAGCTACTACCTCATTAGGTATTTAACACTGACACTGCACCTGTGGGCATCTGCAACTGACCAGAATTTATGCACTTCCTTCGGCGATGACTATATTATTCCAATTTGTATGTGTCCTATTTTCTCACTCTTCTCATTCATCTCCTTAATATCTTGGGGTGGCTATTTTACCCCCACCCCCTTTTTTAATTTTTTAAATTTAAAGCCTTTCACCACACTCTGAGACAGTTTGAGTCCCAACATTTCATTGAAGCCATGACTCTTAAATGCTCAGTAAAATATTCATACCCAGTATGGCATGTTTTATAGATGCACCATTAAATTAAATAAATATATTCTTTTAAGCATCTTTTTTCATCCCAGTGCCCTAAACTCACTGTGACATTTTTGCTGTCTTTCGAGCTTTGCGATTTGAACTGGAATTTAAAGTTAACTTCTGTGTGCATGAACAGTCCTTGGTTGCACAGTGTCCCTTTTAAATCACCCACAATTCAAGCTGTCCACAGATGAGATTCGACTCATTAGACAGTAGAAAGAGAATCTGAATAGACAGTGCCCAGACCTGCATGTGATCCTGAAATGATCCAATGATAAAGGCCCCGTCGAGTCACCCGTACTTTAATCGTGTCCAAAATTGGTTGCAAAATTGAAATAGATGGCACTGAAATAATTTCAGCTTAACTCTCTGCTCTACCTTACCGCACTTACCTTTTCCAATATTTATCATGTTTGCAAAGCAAGCTTATATCAGCTAAAAGGCTTTATTTCACTCCCAAAATAGCCACAAACACTATCTATGCCCATTATTTTCCTCACAAGATAAGCTAATTTGCGCAAACTGGTGAGTATGAAGCTGGGCCTGGCAACTTGTCAATGGGAAGCAAGGCCATGCAGTGGTTACCAGCGCTCTCTCACAGCAGAAAGGTTCTGGGTTTGAACCTGTAAGTTCTGAGGCCTGTCTGTGTGCAGCTCACATGTCCACTTGCATCTCATCTGGGCTCTGTTTCCAGGCTTTAGAAACTCAAGCCTGTGAGGACAATCACAGATCCACATGGCTGCCAATAGTATTTATTATATTCTAACAACAAGATGCAGCTTCCATCATCAGTAAAAGCCTTGCTTTCAACACCCATTCACCTTTATGCTTTCCAAAACAGCAGATGAGCATTTGTCTGTTTTAATGGCAGCCGATAATCACCATCCTCAACAGGCTTCCTAAAGGACACCCCTGTGGTTCTTTTCTGAGCCCTCCTCGGTTCAGTCTCAGTGTGCAGTTTGTGGCCTGAGGATCAGTGAAAGCCACCAGGAGGCTAAGCGCTCTACCTTCTTTTATTCTTGATCACCATTTTAGACAAAAGCTGCAGAGTGAAATGAATTGGGCGACCTGTGTGGGGAACCTGGCAATGAGAGCCAAACACTGGGGGTGGGGTGGGGGGGGGTGTGGGGGGGGGGGGATTTTACTGACAAAAATGGAGCACATGGAATTGACTCTGTGCAACAACTGTGCAACTTGGGTTCTGTGTATATTTCTGTGATGCTACCCTGCTGTACAGCTTTAAAGATATATGCATGTGTGGTATTTTTCACTAATATTTTTTGACACACGGTCAGTCCAAATTCCCAGAAACTAACATACAGCACAGAAAAAAGGGGCTGTTTAATCTGCATTTATAAATTAGCTAACATCTGCCTCCAGATGGTTCTCTGAGATGGTTAGAAGAAACTGAGAGCCTTTAGGGAAGACTGGTGGAGAGAGCGTGTCAGCTCTTGCAATGAAGCTGTCTTCCTTTTGAATAATCGTCATCCAGTGCCCTCTGAAGGGATGTTCCCACAGATGGTTGTCTGCCTGTGTGAGTTTGTTAGTATTTCCTGTCTTTTGCCGCTAATCTAGAGGTACCCAGGTCCTTATTGGCAGGTAATGATGGCAAACATGTTGGTATGTGGACAGCATTCATTTCATTTTAATTACACTGAGATTTTTCCTGTTGATTTAATCCTAACTTTGAGAACGGAAAGTTCCATTTCTATATTAAGAGTATAATGTTCTCACTATCTCAGACAGGGTCACTGGAAAGGAGCATGATTACATGAATGAGTGTGCAGTCCTCCATCTCAGCCATTGTTCTTCAGTCATAAATGAGCACAAGACATCAGCTGGAAGTTAATTAATGTCTGAAAACCTTCACAAAAATATGAAGGAAACAGCAGCAGCAGCCCCAGTGTTGAAAAATACGACACCTGTCTCCTGAGGATGAACTCATTATTGTTGATTATGATTTCCACTGCGATGGGGAAGCTGCAGTATCAGTAGTCCAGTGGATGGTTGGAGTAAAGATGGGAAACATATTTTGTTTTTAGGTAAAGATTGAGGTGAATGGTGTTTAGTTAAAATTTAAGAAAATTTATATTTAATCTGTCAGGAAATGCCAGTGGATTTAAGGTTGATGTACCTCAAAGCGTGAATCTGAAATGTAATAAATGGTGTTGGAGCAAGAAAAGTTCTGGTGTGTGAGAATAAAAACTAGGCCAAAGCTGACTTTGTCACTGACTTTCCTATTTCAAAAACTGCAGGCAGTGAAACTGCACAAGCGAGCCATATTCAAAGGCAGGATTCTGAAGCCCTTGAAACAGGACTGCATTACGTCTGAGCCGGTAGGCTGAAGTGACAGTGTCTGCACAAAGTCTTTAAGATTGATTTCATTTGATTCAGGTGTGTGCTTTTTTCTATCCTTGAAAACGAGACTGTAGAAGCTTTACCAGACTGTTGAATTCACTGTCTCAAAATTTCATAAAAAAAAATAAAACTTAAAAGTTTTTGTAGGTTTAGTTAGTATACTGTACATGGACACTAACTGCGAGAAGGCACGGTAGGCTTTGGACAGTAAAAATCTAACAGATATGTGTTTTTAATTTTTAAATACACTTCACAGCTGTTGTTATGGTTTATGTGCACTTTCTTCACCTTCTCACACTGTGAGAAACTGTAAAGCTTCAGCTGTACATTTGCAGCTTATCTAAGAATAAGCCAACAGAGACAAAGTTTCTACCCTCTAAAGATTCTTTCTTTGACCTTCCCACCCTTCTCCCTCGGTTCAAGCCTCTCATTTTTCTCTGTTGATCAGTGGTGAATTTCAGGCTCTCAGTCAAACTGCAGCTCTGAATGAATCAATGAGGAGCTATTCTTTGGTAGAGTGCTCTTCTGGAAGGCCTCCAGCACAATTTTGCTGTAAAGAAGTCTGATTATGTACAATGGCCCTTGGTTCTAGATACTAGCTTTTGTGCTTCTAGCTACTTGAATGCCTTAAAACCCTTGTTTGATTAGGAAGAGTTACAGGTATATTTATTTATCTATTATTATAGAATTTTAATCCAAATGTTTGGGAACTTTTAACAAGGTAAAATTTTCAATAGTGTATTTTTTTCAAGTAAAATACTTAAAGCAACTGAGACAATGTAAATGCTACAAATAATGATTGCATCTTCAGCTTTAGTCCAGTCTGTTTTCATGTTACTCCATAGCTTTAGTATTTGCTGCCCATGATTAGCTGTGTGGTCTCCTGCTGCTGTAGCCCATCTGCTTCAAGGTTTGACGTCACGTGAATTCAGACCTGCTCTTTTGCACACCTTGGTTTGCATCAAGTTATTATTAAATTAATGGAGATATTATTGCCTTTCTATCAACTTAAAGCAATTTTACCATTCTCCTATGGCCTCTGGCATCAACAAGGCATTTTTACCCAAGGAACTGCCACTCACAGGATAATTTCTCTTTTTAGGACCATTCTCTGTAAACCATAGACCATAGGATTAGACTAGAACTCAGCTGGTCACCTTGACAATGTCTACGTGACTAAATGGATCGAGTTGCTGCTGTTTTATTGGCTTAATTAGATATTTACATCAATGATCAGTTGAGCAGATGTTTCTAACAAAGTGGCTGGTGGGTATGGTGTTAATATATTAAAATAATCATTGTAAGTATGGTAACATAGTATCATTTTCATCATAATTGTACACTCCTAGTCTTGTTGATTATTATTTATTTTTGTCATGATGACCTGGAGAGTTTCTCAGTGTCTGAAAAAAAAAAATTCTCCTCAACATTTAATGTTAAAAAGGAGATGTTAGCATGCTCGTGCTGTGTCATTATGCAGAGTGTCATATCCTCTGCTGAGCTTCACACTAAAAAGATCAGAGAAAAAAAATATTGCACACATTTTTCCCCTGCAGCAGTAACACACCGACACGCCAGCATTCCCGCGGGGGGGGGGGGGGGGGGGGGG
>JAVDPK010000240.1:76883-121467 GCA_034780415.1 Cichlasoma orientale
ACGCGCCCCCCCCCCCCCCAAAAAAAGTTACAATTTGGATCTTGGAACAAGACACATGTTAATTTGGAAAGAAAAGAGAGAAAAGATTGGTTCCACCTTTTCAGTTTCCCCTTTCTTCTTTTCTCACCCTTCTCACATGCCCCTCAGGCAAAATTAATTTAGTTGTATTATTCACAGCAGGTTTGTTAGTTAGCTTGAGTCTCTGACTCCCTGAAGAGTTCTGTAATTACAGATTCTCACCACCATGAATAAAAATAGTGTGTATGTGTGCAACTGCATGTCAGTATGTGTCTGGCTCTTTATCTTTTCCAAGTTTATGTCTTCCTTTAAGAGATAATATGCCCTCTGCCACAGTGCAAATGAACACGTGTTGTTGACCACCAATGTGCTTTACCCTACATGCCACATTCATCTGTTCTCACACGCTCCCACACTCACACACACACACACTTCTGTTTTGCAAGAAAAAAAAAGAAGTTATTTCTTCTAGGGCATCATAAGTTATTGCAAGTTTTCTAATTTTTTCAGATCCACTTCAAAGACAAAAAAAAATAAAACACTTGCTGCCAGCTTGACACCTTAATTAGATTACCGTTTCAGGTTTTCAGTAATACGAAGCAGCAGCATCTTCTTGTGTGGCATCCTCAAGAGGACCTTCCTCTGTAACTGAGACAAATTATAAATCACGTCTGAGCTGTTGAAAATCAATAGCAAGGTGCAAATTAGATCTCATTTGATTTTTCATCTCCCTTTTTCAATATTTCACAAGAAATTAGATGGATGGGGTTTTTTTTGTATGAACAATATAGAAAGAAACAAGCAAAATAAATTGTTGGAGACAGATTGCATTTTAACACCAACTGACGGGTTTTGTTTTCTGTGTGTTTTACTGGGGAGCATGATTATCTTCCCCAGTAAAACACACAGATATTGTTATATTGTGATGATTATCATAAAATTTTGTTTACAATCTTGGAGAAAATTAATCTTTAGACTGTTTCTGGTGCATAAACCTATCTAGAGATAACACTTATTGTATTAAAGTAAAGCAGAAAAGATTATTGTCAATAGACAAAAACATTTCAAATATTCTGAAATGACAAATTACAGTTACTGTATCTTTTTTACCACTCTCAATTTTGAGAATTTGCTACACTTTTTTTTTTTTTTTAATAATACAGTACTGTGCAAAAGTCTTGAGTCTCCTCTCATTTCTTTATATTTTGTTAGGAAAATGTGAAATCGGTGCAGTGATTTATTGAAACTTGTGCAACAGAAATACAGTATATAAAGCAAGAGTTGGTACAATTCTAAAAAAACTGAAAGTCAATATTTGGTACGTCCACCTTTATTCTTCAGCACAGCCTGAACTCTCTGAGGCAGCTTTCTTGTAATTTCTTTAAGCAGTCTGCAGGCTTCTTGAAGGACATTCAAAGCTCTTCTTTGGATCTTGGCTGCCTTTTGCTCTCTTCTCTGTCAAGATGATCCCACCCTGCTTCAATAACATTGAGGTCTGGGCTCTGGGGAGGCCAATCCATGACTGATAGTGTACCATTGTTTGTTTTTCTGTTAAGGTATACTTTTAGTGCATTGGCAGTGAAAATTAGGATCGTGCTAAAAAATGAAGCTGTGCCAGTCACACAATGGTGTCTTTACCTAAAGATACAATTTAAAATTGGTTCTTTGCTAAGTTGTCTGTTGTGCGTCGACACAACACCGGTTCATCCCTTGACTTAGGTGCCTTTTTTAATGCTTGAATGATTCTTAGGTGAGTGTTAAGTGGTTAAACAAATAAAGCATAAAGAGGGGTAACTAAATATTTTTGCACAGTACTATATGCTGGTAGCAAAAAGAAAATCTGTCTTATTGTGGCTAAAGTGGCTTTGCTCTGTAGTTACTAGTCAGCACAGCACACTTCCACTCATGTAATTCTAAACTGTTTTGTCTGTTGAGTTTACCTTTCAGTGGCCCCAAGTTAATGGCCTATTTCTCAGAGAGGGAATTGATTTAGTTACATGAGCTGAAGGAAGAACTGAATAGAGATGGAGGTAGATATGGTGTCATTTGTCTTTTGAAAGCTGCTTTTTTGTTGTTGTTTTTGAGTCAGTAGGTGCCAAGTAACACTGAATGTGTGTGTGTGTGTGTTTTTTAGATGATAAAAAACTCACATTTTTGTTGCATCACTCAGCAATGCAACCAGGATGGTTTCCCCACCTGAGGATCGATGGGAGTCTTTTACAGTGTGGTTCAAAAGCCTCCATCTGCCTCTTAAAACGCATACACACAAATGTCTGACAACAGTGCTGACAGCACTTACACACACAACTGAAGAGCACTCAGTCCAGTCTTTTGACATTAGTATGTTGTACAAAACCTGAGAAGTAAATTCCATCAGTCTTTTGCTGAAATTTTAGCAGGCTCTGTCTAGAATATTGTGGGTCTCCTTCACAAATAACATTTCTTATACAATCCTTTGTTGTACTCCTGATTTTCTTCATTAATCCAAAAGAAATCTTTTTTTAAAAAAGTGTAAAGACACTTGATTAGGGCTAGGGAAAGGTTGTAGTTTTGGTTAAATATTTAAAACATTGCCACATCAATGCTTCAAACCAGCATTGACATTTTCAGTATTTAACAAACACCCTCTTCATTCCTTTTAACTAATTAACTATTTCAGGTTGCACAAATAAAACCATATAAATTAAATTAGTAGCCAGAAACATATTTATTGGGAAAGAGACCACATTAAGAGTCTATTATACTTTCATTTAATCAGTTATGCAGTAAATATGGCTGTTGTTTAAGTTTCCACCAAAAGTATTGCCTGCTTAGTAGTATTGTTATAACAGGAAACATGTATCAGAACTGAATTGTTCCAAGCAATGTTGTTATTCCAGGCAAATAGAGGCTTTCTTGACATCAAATCATGGCTAGACTTAAGGTTTCTAAGGTGGCAGTGCATGGCGGTGGAAACTAGATCTGTTGTATCCAAAGCACGATTCAGGCAGCCCAAACGTGACCGCACCATCAGAAAATCAATACATCGAGCCTTGTTTGTAAATGAGCAAACAGAAAGCAGACAGAAAAGGCGAGATAGAAAAAAAACTAAATCACAGAATATGCAAAATAAAGCAAAAGTATTCCTGGTCAAAGAGGCGTTGTGGTTTTAAATGGACGAGAGATTGTTAATGTAATTCCTGATTTTTCAAACTACAGTATATGCCCTCATGAACCTTAATAAAGCCAAACTCACAGTGGATATACTATATTTCCCTCAGGGTTTGCACTATAATCACCAATACAATGTGCTTTCAGTGGGACTCTGGGATGCTGAAACTTAGATGGTGACAAGTCAGCGGGTCTCTTGAACTTAAACCTGCTTTAACCCTCAAACTAATACAACCCAATAACCATTTGGGGAAAGTTATCTGAAAGCAGTTTTATATACAGTTGTGGTCAGATGTTTACAGACACTCATCATGGGCATGAATGTCATGTTCATTTTCGGCTTTTAATGATTTCTTTGAACTGTTCTTTTTCTGGCGTGGGTTGATTATACAGCATACATCTTTAAAAACAAGAATTAGGAGCACAAGTTTGAATTTGTTTTGGATTTTCCGTGCTCCCAACTAATATTTGATTAAGCAAGTTATACCTCAATCAAATGCTTTTGGTAGCCATCAGCAAGCTTCTGACATAATTCTGTCTGGATATTTGACAATTTTACTTGGCAAAATTGGTTCATTTAAATTGGTTGGTTTCCTGGCACAGACCCAGCTTTAAGCATACTTCACAAATTTTCAATAAGGTTGAGGTCTGGGTTTTGGGAAGGCCATTCCAGAAGCTTAATGTTAGCCTGCTTTATCCATTCTAAAACCAGCTTTGAGGTGTGTTGGAGGACCCAACTGTGTCCAAGTTTCAAACGTCTAACTTTTGATTTGAGGGGAAGTTTGGAGATAGTCCTCCTTCTTCATTATTCCATTCACTGGCAGCAAAACAGCCCCAGAGCATGATGCTACCACCATGCTTGACAGCTGGTACAGTGTTCTTGGGTTTGAAAGCCTCTCTTTTACTCCTTCAAACATGCCTCTTGTCATTGTGGCCAAATAGCTCAATCTTTGCCTCATCTGACCATAAAGGTTTCCTCCAGAAGGCATTTGGCTCATTCATGTGGGCAGCTCAAAATTGCAATTAAGCTTAAAGGTTTTTGGATCAGGATCTTCTTTCTTGGTCGGTACCCTGTCAGTCTATGCTGATGTAAAACTCACATCATTGTGGACAGTCATGCTGGTGTTCCAGCAGTTTCCAGTTCATGGCAGGTTTGAGTCTGCCTGGGTTGTTCCTGTTTAGAAATGGCTCCAAGAGACCTTCCCAACTCTGCAATTCTCCTTCTTAGATCCTCACTGAGTTCTTTGGACTTTCCCAAGTAGTAGAATATTGGTCAATCCAATGAATACTGTCAAACAAATCCTTTTTATGCTGACAAAGAGAAACTACCAGTTGCAGTCAATCATGATTATTTATGAGAAGTTGATAGGTCTTGGCCTTGTCTAGTTGAAAGACACTGTTGAACTTCAGTACCACTTATTAAAAGATTTAATTGAGTATGTATTTGAGCCTGTATGTATACTTTGACCCTGTGTGGATTAGAGAACATCCAAAATAAATTCAAACTTGTGCAACTAAGTCATTAGATGTGTGCTGTACAATCGCTCCGCCCTGGAAAAAAGAAATCATTAAAAGCTCAAAATTATCATGACTTCATGTCTGTGATGAGTGTTTGCAAATTTTGACCACAACTGTATAAATCATTTGGAAAAGTAATTAAATTACTTGACTAATGATCTTCTGCAAGGATTGTCTTACATTACTCATTAATTTACTGTTGTTATGGAAGTAAGTGACTATAATGTCATTAGTGTATTCAAATATTAATCCCTTACACTATTTACTACTGTAAAAATGCAATATTGCCCCACATGAATAATAAAACAAGCAGACAATTAACATGTGCCAACTTAATCACAGTAAACTTTAGAGTCCTCAGATGTATTAATGCACTGTCACAACGGTACAACAGTTGAGACCAAAGTAGGGTTCTGATATTACAATACAATCACACGTTCAAGAACAGCTCCACACAAACTAACAAATCTGGCACAATTAAAGCTAGTTTGCACCGAGAAAATCCCAAAGACCCAAATCTACTGCAGGGGCAGAGAATTTCAGGTCTCTGACAGCATGTTCAGCAATGTTAGCTGGGGCAAGACCATTTAATGATTTCCAGACAAAAAGAAGTTTGTATCTCAATCTGTAGCTAACAGGAATCCGGTGAAGCGAGGTGATTAATGGGGGTTTCTCTTGCTTGAACACTGGTGCGGACTTCTGTGCTGCAGAAAGGATTAAGAGGTCAGCGTGACACCAGCAATGATGACTTCCACCACACACAAGTGGCCCTGAGTGTAATATGATTACCAGATTTTTGTAAAATTATTTGATTAATGGAGTTGTCACAGTCACTTGGATTTGCTCACAAGGCTGAAGTAAATCCACAGCAATATATAAACCCCTCTAAGGGACCTGAATAAAATAATGCACCATCCGGAGAATAAAATACTTGGAGGGAGGAAGCAGTGCTGAGGTTAGTTCACCAGCTCTAACCTTCTAGTGTAGTTCTGATTGGATTTATTTTTCATTCTCGTGTAGAAAGCCAACAGTTTTTGCCTGCTAGTTTGCTAAGGCAATTATATGCTCTTTCTGTAAAATAGAACTGCATCAAGTAAAGACCTAACCAAAAAGCACCTCATGTAATACAAAGAGAAAAAATGTGTAGGCTTCAAAGAAATGGACCATTGCCTTTCTACGCTCTCTTTGAGTTGAGTGTAATAAGCGAGACAAGGGGGTTGAGCCTTTGATGGCCTTACTGATTTTCAAAATCTTGCCAAGCTCTTTTTTTTTTCTTTGAAATTGAGATTCGATGAAAATGGATTAGAAGCATGTCAATTAGCACATAACCTCAATCTACATAACATTGTAATACGGCCAAGCAGAGTATGTCATAATCCAAAGATACTGCTGTTAGTTATTTTGGCTTTAAGCAAGGCATCAGTTAATTATGTGACATTAATAGCAACATAAAGAAAGATATATGTTTACCCAACGGGTATTTTAGTGTTTGTTTGCTTGACTGTCGGCTCTTTATCCTTCTGTTTAAAGCTGTGCCTCCTGTGTTCTGAACAGGTGACGAAATGATGGATTGATTTGTCACTACAACTTATTAATAACTCTAATAATAACATCACGGTGAAAGGAAATTAAAGCATCAGTGATTGCCTCTATGTGAGATACTCAGAAATAAGCAATGTGCTGTGATGTGCTGATTAGAAAGTCAGAGAAAACAAACTAAAATCTAATCAAACACAACCAGAGCTCATCTCTGCCGCCCAATCGCAACATGCTGGCCAGCCTAAAAGCTCAACAAATCTACGTGGTTTTTCCATATCCCACACGACTAATTAGTTAAGAAATATAAAACTGCCACATAAACACATATTTATAAATCTCTCCAAACAGGATTGGCAAAGATGGAACATATGCCTGATTAAAATCATCAGAGGCAAACAAAAAATAAGAAAATATGTGTTAGACTTGATATAAATGTGGAGGATAATCTACACCAGCTGGATAGTTTGTTGTTCAGGACTTGTTCTGAAAATGCATAAATTAGCCTCGATTCTCCTCACTGATCAATTAGAAGTCAATAAGTGGCAATGGGAAAAAAAAGATGTGCGTTCCTTTAATTTCTGTTAAGCTTTTATTGTTTTCTTGATTTCCTTTCACAGAGGGATTCCAGGAAAGAAATGTGGCACTATTATCCTGACTGCAGAGGAGCTGAGCAACTGTCGAGTGAGTAAACCATAATAATCCCCCTGCCAAACACATATTAGCAAGTAAACATCTGCTAGCGAAGCCTGGTTAAACAGACGTCACACATAAAGTGGATAGAGCAGGATGGAGGCTGGAAGGGACAAAAAAGAAATGCGGGCGGGCACTCATAGAAAAATCCTTTAGTCCTCTTTGTGAAATAACCCCACAATATTTGTGAAAAGGTTTTTATTGGTCCCCTCTGAATCATTTCAACCACTAATGCCAATAGCATGTTGATTTTGTCTACCTGTGCAGAAGGCTTTTGAACTGAGATTTTAACATTTAAACACTTTGCTAAATTTGCAGAATACTTATCACCTGCTCATATGGCTGCCTTACAGGTAGTTTGAAGTAATATTATGTGCTGATCAGTTGGGCTTGTTTCCATGAAAAGAAACTTCGCAGTAAATGAGGTTTTCTTGTGTTTGTATAATGTTAGTGTGGGCAGTTTTCCAACAACTCAGATATGTGCAAAATAAATGTAAAAATATTTTTGTGCATATTTTTAAATTAAAAAAAAAAAAAAGAAGCTGTCTACATATACACTTGTTCTTCATGGTGGTCTTTCTTCGGAGAAAATGCATATTTGTTTGACAAAAGTACCAAAACACAAGTACTATATTGGAACTGATCAAATTTATTCATTTTAACCAGCCTCATGCATCTTCCTATTTTCTCACTATCCATCTTTGTATGCATTTAGATTGTCTCTATATTTGTCTTTGTTCCTCCCTACATATCTGCATCCATGAGGTGCAATATATGATTATTTTAATGTCAGCAATCTTTCTTGCTATTTCTATTGTATAAATTATTACATCAATAATTAATGTCTCAAAAATGCTTTCTCAGACTGTGGCCTTAAGTAAATGTACCTTGTTTTTTTTTTATAGATTCTTTGCCAGCTTTTGCTTTGAACTTTGACTGTTATAAATTTAAAACTGTATAATACTGTATAATACACTGAATCTCGAACTTTAAAAAATGTTGCCTCAAGAAAACAAAAGAGAGTAAGATTTTTCCTACAAAATCTAAAACTGCAGAAAATACCTGATTTTGGAAAATTGAGCAAAAGGCTAAAAAAATGGGTGGCACAGTGGTGCAGTGGTTAGCATTGTTGCAAGAAGGTTCTGGGTTTGAATTTATCGGCCAGGTACTCTGGAGGTTCTACATCGGCTGTAGGTATGAATATGAGCATGCATGGTTGTCTGTCTCTACGAGCTGGCCCTGTAACAGACACACTGTTCAGGGTGTACCCCACCTCTCACTGTATGACAGCAGGTGAAGGCTCCAGCCCCCACCTGACCCTCGAATTGGATAAGCAGAAGAAAATGGATGGTTCAGCATACCCACTGGTGGTGCTAGAATTCTCGATGTTTGTAAACACAAAACTTAGTAGAAAGATTCCAGGATCCCAGTCAGTGTACTACATTCCACCTCTCTTCCTTACAGACCTAGCAGCCATGGGAGAAAGACGTTGAGGATGTAAAGGAAAAGTTAGACATCAGTATGGCTCCTATGCAGCTTCACTGCTTGAACCCCAATTAGTCAGCAATGAAAACACTGCTGATTATTTTCTGATGATCAGCTAATCAAGTAATTGTAAAAACAGCTCTACTGTTTTTGTATCAGTCTGGATATATGTACATCTACCCATCTAGATAAAAATGTATCACACATCAACACACACACACGCGCGCGCATACACGGCAGCTGGTTGTTACACACTGTGCACTGACCTGCTCTCTAATGAAAGGACCCGAGAACATGATGTGGTGAATGTTGAATGCCTCCTCAGCCAGCTCTGGTATACAGATTTTAAATGGTTCACTGGGGTCCCGGCATGCAGATTAAAACAGGAGCAAGTGAATGCAAGAAGAGAAATGGAATAACATAGAGAGAGTAAAAGGGAGAGAAAAAAATGGCACAATGAAAATGAAAGATCAAACGAGCTGTGATAAGATGATGAAACGGACATTTCAGTGTGCACAGAAGTGTGTCTGGATGAGAGAAAAAGACAAAATCAAATAGATAGAAACAGTCACAAAAGCACTGAAATTAATCAATATAGGATTATTTCACGCCTGGTGTATACCAGCTCTCAGCTATAAAAACTGCTTGGTTGATGATAGTGTGAGACTGAGTGATGATTAATTAAAACACCAGCCTGCCTGACCTTGTCCCCTGCAGCCTGTGGGATCGTCACATACAAACACACACATACAGCACATTTGTGAACTGTCCCTTTCACACACGTGTTCACCACCTGCTTTAGTACTCATATTAGAATCGTTAAAAATGTTTTGTTGCATTTTAGGTCACCATCAAAGGCTCGAATTTCTATGTGAAAGGGGTCACTTATAGTAAATGACCCAACTCTGTAATGATGCAGTAATAGTAGGGTAATAAGGTGGAAACAAGCAGATAATAATTTGGAAATAGCAAGTTATTACCACTTAATTGCCAATGTAAAGTCCAACAGTATAAACAGTGGTTATGCCTGAATAATATTGCATTGAACTTTATGTAACTGGGTAATAACTGGCCAGAGACTCAGGGTAATAATGTGGAAACATGTAAACCTATGAGGCAAAAGCAAATAGCAATAGTATATTAATACATTGGTAACAATATGACAACCTACTAGCAATAAAATGATAATATCTGTGCATTAGAATTTTTACACACTGACCTGTGGTCGTAATGTTATAATAATGAAGTAATATTGTTTGATACTTTTTAAACATATTAGAATAAAATTACAATATTATATTGCTTACCTTGTGTTTCCAGCTTTATTCTTTGTTTGGAGGTAAAATTGACAATATTATGTTTAATCTTATGGCTTATTACATGGAAAGACTTGTGGTAATGTAATAACCAGCAATCAGGGCTGCAAAATGTGTGTGGTAGTTTCTTAATACTTTTAATACTTTCATATTACTTTGGTAATTAAGTGGAAATAACTTGCTATTTCCATATTATGACCTTCTTCACTATTAATAGAAAGTACTACCAAAGAAAATTGACAAATTGTGAACTAATCCTACAGAGCATTACAGACACTATTAGCTCAGTTTATTACAGTCAATAACTATACTAAAGCTACTCTCTTAGTCACTGCAACTATATAGCGCTGCATATTCTATTTTTACGCTGGATGCCCTTTTCTGATACGGCCCCAAGGGAATTGGGTCTCCTCCTGATATTGAACCAGGGATCTTTGATTGTTAGTCAAATGTGTAAAGCACTACACTAGCCTTTAGTCAATAACAATAATAATAAAGTTTATTTGTGTAGCACTTATCAAAACAGCCATTACAGAGCGCTTCCCAGAAACACAGAATTAAAGAACTATGACTATAATATCTTTTCTATATCACTCTCACCACTCTTAGAGCACTGTTTTCAGCCACAGACAAGAGACTTTTTCATAATAAAATACCCTAAAGGCATTGTGTACTATACTGTATACTGAAACTAAACCTAAAAATCCAAACAACTTTCAAACTCTGCTATATATCACCTTCTTCACCATGTTTGGAGAGACAACAAAGCCTTGACCCGAGTACAGTTCTCTGGGTTTTGTGAACATTAGTTTATAGTGATAGCCTCGCTGGTGGGTCTGGCAAGATTTAAGAGGTTAACATGCATTAAGTATTCATGAACTGGCGGTATTACCAGTTTCTATTTATGATGTAGTCCCAGTCGAAACGAGTATGTGATAGTCCGGTGTTTCTAAGTCTTTTTGCTTACGTAGTCTGCAGCAGGAAGTTTTAATACATCTGTTCACATAAATGATTAAATTTTATCAGCCTTATTTACATATGTAAAGTGCTGCAACAACAGTAAAAGATGAAAGTACTGCAAATATCAAGTATCTTTAAAAACTCCACAGTGTATTTCACACTGTAGTTGCTGTAGCTCTAATATGGAACTACATTTTTGGAAGAAGTACAAGTACATTTTGGATGCAGTCTAGGGTGCAGCAAAGGGGCTGTGTGTATAGAGTCTGAACCTAAGCTGACACTATTCACATTATTGCCTTGACATGTTGGATAAATGGTAAAGGGTTAAATTGGGATTTTTTAATGTACGCATCTCGCAACCTAAGCATGTAGAGCAAACATCTGGATTCATAGTCAATAGGCTATCATATCAAACTGTTTGAGTTTCCTACCTAGTGTGTGACAATCTTAATTTCAGGGTGGAATTCTCGCGTATTATAAGCTTTCTTTAGTCAGACCTACTGCCACAACAAAATTACTATTATGAGTTAGCAGGGTGGGAGTAATATTTGCAGATGCCATCAGTAACTTGTTGATTCTTACTCAGTATGTGCAAATGAATCACTGCGTTAAAAGCCTTGTAAAAAAAGTCCAGATATTAGAAAGTGTGTTCTCCTACATTCTGTCTGTCAGTATAAGGTCATTATTGTAGATCAGAAAGAGTGAAAAAATATTTCTTCACCCTTCCGTTGGTGGTGCCGGAGACCAGAGCTGGCTTATGGCAAAAAATGACTGATAAATGAATGCTGACCCACTGAAGCATCCCCTGTTTATATTTGCATACAGCTGCAATTATTCTATAATCACTAGGCCTTATGGTACAAGTGACATTGGTTTTCATTGCTGAAATCATTAAGCCTAAAGAGTAAAGAAAGAAGTCTTGGTCTCAAAGGTGGATTCAGTGCAGTGCACTGTGTTCTTTAATGTGCCTGGACTGTGGTTCACTTCTCGTTTGAAATCTAGGCTCATTTCTTTTGCCCATTGTGAACATTTTCTCTGAAGCTACATGTCTTGGCATGTAACTTTGAGATAGAAAAAGAAAATAGGTATTGCAAATGCCCTATCTACCTGACACACTTACTGGATTCAATTAATTTATTATTCATTATAAAATCCCTCATAATAACTAAATAAACAAACCATGCAGCCATGGTTAAAATATTTTCGATTATTTATTCACTGATTTCCTCAACAGACTGACTTTGATAAATCTGAACCATATGGACAAAATACCACGAGAGCTTATGAAACAGAGCTACCAATTAAAGACAAGGTTGCTCTCCTATTTAATCAAGTTTATGAGCCATGCAGCAAAGTAATCAATTTGAGTATACTGAAACATTTCACCAACTCCTAGCGCTGGTTATTAAAAGTTCTTGCAGCTATCTAAACACAGTGAATTTAAAAATATTAGGTCACATAAATTTGATTAACACCCACTTGCTGACGCTATCATCACACCCGAAGCAACCAATTTGCGGGGGTGGTTACGGCTTCAAATGTTTCGGGGGTCTGTGGCGGTCTGTCTTAAATCCTAAATCCTGCAGGATTTCTGACAACATCGCCGCTCCCCCTCCCAATCGAGCAGGGGCATTTTCACTCGGTTCTGTGCTGAATTTGCTTGCATACAGTTTTGAATGGCAACACAGACCACCTGATCTTTTGTGCAGTAAACATACAGACATAAGGCGATTTCACGCCGGTTCATGTGGTAACTCTTTGTTTACAAAGTGGGAGCAGAGAAGTTTGGTTTTGCCCCCAGCATCTCTGCATTTGCTGCTGCTTTAAGAGAAACTTCCATCACATTAAAAGCTGATAGAACCCCAAGAGGATTTTCATTTTGCTTTAATTGCACAAATTTAACTGCCTGCCTGACTATTTTGCCATCTGTGTTTGACCAAAACAGCCAGTGGAGAAGTTTCCTTACTAACGGTACAGATGTTTACTCTTTGCATGTGTAGCAGCCAGGAACCTCATTTCTTTCCGACAGGCCCAATATATATATGTCTTTTTGCTTCTTTGATTCTATCTTTCTGTCATCTGGAGAATCGAAAATTTTTGATGAGGACGAAACATTCTCATCTGAGCAGAGCTGTTTCCCAAATCCGAATAGCAGCTCCTCGTCTGTTTGCCTCACTTGCTGTGTTTCCATTTTTTTTTTAAATCTTCTTTGATGCCTCTAAATTCCACTTCAGACTGTGCAATACATCTGAAGGGCAGCATTCAGAACATTTGGTGTGGGGCAAACTGGAACAGGTTTTCTCTCAGCGTGAGCAGAGAACAAATGGGAAATAGAAAATACAGTACGAAAAGTAGAAAGGAAAAAACCTGGAGCAGCTGGGAATGGGGTGATTAGAAGATGCTTTGTGTGTGGAGCAGAAATTGCTGCTGCATAATTTTCCTCGTGTACACTGTTTGGTAAACTTATTCAATTCTGCAAAACATCATGAAAACATAGATGACAAATTTGGATTTGTTGTGGCAATAAATCAAACAAGAAAAGAGGAAAGAAACCCAGGAAAGGAATGACCTTTTTGTGGAATTGCTGGTGCAGTCTATAATCATTGGACAATTAATATGATGTGACGATAATAAATGTCATGCATCATTCAATGTAGAAAGACACCATGCTAACAGCAGGGTATATTTTGTATCTTGTTAAGTTCACCTTTCCTTCCCTATTTCCTCTCAAACTCATCACTTTGGTTTCTAATTGATTCGCTACATTTTCCCCCTTTTTCTCATCTCACCTTTGCCATTGAGCGTTTTTCCTGCATTAAACCCCTGGAGTCAGGAACACCCTGGCTAACACTATTTCAGGCCTATGTGTTTCTAATGAATTAGTTTATAGTATATGTTTGCCAACTTTAATTATTGCATCAGTAACTCTTTGCGCTCTGACACAAAATATTCCCCCGGAGGCGGTGAATGTGTCTCTACCTAGTCTTGCCCCTCTATTTAAATATTGATACTGCGATTCTCTCCATATTAGCAAAGGGCTGTTGATCACAAAGAAGGAGTGCAAGAGCGTGTGCTTGTGGCACAGAGTGTTAATGAGGCAGGAGCAGATGCATATTTAATGTCCTCAACACGTACCGTCATCATAAATGCTTTTATGTGCCTATCAACTCCACGGAGATTCGGTGTGTCCTTACTTGCTGACTCAAAGCAGCAACGCTGCCAAAAAAGAAAAATGTTGAAGTTCAGAAATCAAAATGTGTGATCGTGCTGAACACCCACCCACACGTATGTCTAATCATAGACTGCTATTGCTTTACATTAACATTTATAGTGATAGCACAGTAAAAGAAATGGTGACAACATGCTGTGTATTTATTTTTGAATGTTTTATTAAATATAGATGGTCTAAAGATACTGTGGTCAATATGACATTGTCTGTATTGGTTGTGAGGCAGCTTCAGCTATATTTAGAGGACTTTATTGAGGGTTAGATAAACACAAATTGTCAGGTTGCAGCTGGATCCCTGAAACTCCTGCAGGACCGAACAACTGCTAAATTGCTAGAGAGCTTGCTGTCAATCTGCTGTAGCAGATGTGTAAAATAAATACTGCACATCCCACACTGCAGTTTTAACTGGATTTCTGGGAGTAGTTTAACATTTATCAGGACCATATCTTTGATTTAGCACACTGTTGCTGGTCTTGTTGAAACTTAACCAACAGAGTATTCAGTCTCTGTACAGGGTTAATGTTTGCTATTTCAGTCTTTATTTATATATATATATATATATTTTTTTTTTTTTTTTTTTTTTTTTACTAGGCAGATTAAAAAATTTTTGAGGGAGGCAGGGGACAAATTTGGGGCAAGATCTTCCTCACAGCCAAACATTTAGGCCAATATCTCCTTCAAAGTTTTTTGCTTGTGGACTTCTACACAGATTCCACCACTCCAGCTGTTTTTAGAACACACCCTGGAGGTACTGTTTGACTACTGGCACCTGCACATCAACAGTTTCACCATGGGATCTCAAACCTGTGCAGAGAGCAAACATCAAGTTCTGTGTGAAAGTGACACAACCTTCATGTAAATATTATCACTACTGATGAGAGTTTGGCATCTGGCTGCAATCCAGAAAACAAACAGCAGGGGAAGAGCCTGGAGTGTACAAGCCCGAAGCTAGCACATCAGGTCAGGAGCGTGGCCAGTAGCTTGCTCATCCCGTTTTAGAAATTCTAAAGGGCAAATTAAAGGGTTGCCCTTTTGACACAGTGGATGAGATCCAGTATGCATCTTAACATGAAGTTTCCAGAACAGGACTTGGAAAGAGTGATTATAACTAGCTGGAGCACCTGAATTTAAGGTTAAATTGAAGATAAGGTTTTTGTTTTTTGATGGGAGTACTTTTTGATTGCATCATGTATGAAACACACTGAATTAATTTAGTGTGACCTTTCGGGACTATGAAGTGCCCTGGAACTGATGTAAATTTCAGTCTATAGTCCTGTAGCCTACGGACTATGGCGAGTTCATTAATACTTTTTATAAGGTGCAACGGCACACTTTCACTGTGATATGGCTTCTGAGTTTTAAAAATTTAGGTGTGCTGCAGCCCAGTGCCGTTTGAACTGAGGGCTTGAACAGTTTCAAGAGCAGTAAGAAACTTGTTGAAGTCAGGCACTTGTTGAAATAGAAAATATTCATTGAGTATCTGGGGAGGGGATAAAAGAAAGAACGCAGAGATGAAATGAAATCTGTTTGCTACAGCAAAAAAAAATAAATCTACTTCACATGTTCACATGTATTCATATGCTTGTGCATCAATCAGTAAGCAGCGTGGGAGTCCGCAGTCTCCCTGAGGATTAAAAGACTGTCTTTAAGAGAATGAAAGTGAGTGAGCGAGTGAGCTCAGTGTAGGAGGTCTGTGTCAAACGCCAGTCATGTAGTGTGCACGTGTCCTCGTGGTAAGGGCAGAATACAGATAAAGTTCCACTCTGGCTGCTGGAATGGATGTGATGTTTTCTTGAGTGCGGTGTGCTGTGCCTGGCTGTGTCTGATAAAAAATACTGAGAGGACACTGCAGCAACATGCATACAGGAATTAAAATGCATTTGTGTATAAAGACACTCAAGCTCACACTCTCAAACAGGGTCTGTCACACTTGCAATCTCACACACATTCTTTTGCTGATTTGCCACGTGGCATGCAGCCAAACATGAGGTGCAAGCTGCAACATTAAAAAGCTATTAAGCTATCATTAGTGGCGCCATGGCTGCCCAGTGGAAGGCCTCAGGCTCTGACAACAACAGCAATCTACTGTTAGAGCATCTAAATGTACTGTAATGAACCCACTGTGTTTCAGAGATTAGCTACAGCTCATGTGCCAGAGATCAGTCAGGCCCCATCTCTGTCAGGCCCCATCTCTGCACACAGGCAGAGCCCTCAACATGCAGGGGTAGTAGTAAACAAGTACTACAAGCCTCAACAGCAGACAAGTGATTTATATTTGGAGCTTTAAAAAGCACCACGTTTCATGATAAACAGCGGTGGGAGAAAATGCAAAATCAGGCCCATTTGTTAGAGAAAGTGGGTGAACTACAGATGAAGAATACAAGCTGTTTTGCAGTAAGAATTAATCTCACGGCATCTGCTGCTGGCCTCTGATTTATTTGTGGTATATAATGCTTTTATTTATTTTTTTGTGGTCTTTGTTTATCCACAATAGCTGTAGGTCACCCTCACAGTTAATTTCTCATAGAGATATGCCAGGGTATAAGCACAACAATCCCATTAACTGGTTAACTGCCAGAACAACAATAACAACAATATAGTTCAATGCAAATGTTTTTATTAAATTACAATAAAAGGGTTTTTGTCTGCATCTGCTCTGTTTACATTTCTGGATGTTATAGGTGATGTTATAGGTCAAAGTCCGATTTTATCCGGCCATGTAAACAAGAAAGGATGAAAACCAAAACCAAGTAGTGCCGTCTAAGACCTGCACTTTTGGCTCAAATGGATTCATTTTCCCATGTCTCAATTTTTTTAATCTTAGGCCACATTTAATCTAAAATTCTGACAGAAAAGGATAACAGGTCCTTTTAAGTGCACCCAAGCTTCCCGCAAAACGTATTAGAAAAACACACAAAGCCCAAAGCATACTTTGTGTTTCATGCTTCTCTGGGGCTGAAATGAACCTGAAGCATCTGATGCATTCCAGATGCTGTGACAGGTATCAGAAGATGTTAGCTTGATGACAATTACTCATGCTAGAATTAGACTTGGTAAGCAGCTGCCACTAATTTTAGCAGGACTGCTGGTAGATGGATACGGTACATTGGGTTGGGATTACAATGTCTGCGCGCACACACACACGGTGGACCATTAGGTCGTGTTTATAGATAAAGCTAGAGTGGATTGTAGGCCAAGAGCCAGAACCTGACAGAGCGAGACCATATAAGCAGGTGACATTTACGCTATGCAGAACAGTAGACAGTGAGTCCTAACTTTTTTAAAGGTAATTTTTGCCGATCTTCAGCAGTTAGATGGTGACTTATGACTGTGTGAAATGCTGACATAAAAAGATTCACAGCCATGTAACTTCACATTTGAAAGTCAACTTAAATCTCCATCCATCCATCCATCCAGCCAGCAGGCCACCAACAGTGGGACACCAACAGATGATCAAGCACTATTATTAAACCTGTAAGTTGATGTGCTTTTTTCCCCGTATCCAGCATCAACTGTTTGGAGGAGACTGTGTGAATCAAGCCTTTGTGATGGAACTGTTACAGAAAGTGAGAGTGATAATACTAAAAAGAAGAGGGTGCCAAGAAAACAGAGGAAATAGACGTTAGACCACTGAAGGTCAAATTTGAGCTTTTTAGTTCCCACTTCTGTGTGAACAGATGGTATTGGCATGTGTGATTCCCAGTGCGACGCATCCGAGTGAAGGTGTGATGGTCTTTGCTGGCGACACTGTTGACATTTTATTTAAGCGACAAGTCCTCAGCATTACGTGGGAATTCCTTCAAGACTGTCAGAAAAACTCTGGGAAAAGACCCGATGAAGCTGGTTGAGTATGCAAAGCTGTCATCAGGGGCACAGTTTTGATGTCTTTAGTAATGTTTAAAAAAAAGAAAACAAACAAACAAACAAAAGAAAGTAGGACAAAAACACTGACAATCCAAATGTCTGACTGTCACTGTAAAGAATGAACATACACAAATACAAAAACTGCAGCGTGTCAGAAAATATTCAGTGAAAAGACGCTTTTTCATTATGCAGAATTCAGTATCCTATTGAGTGATGCACAAACAGCTGCATCCATCTGTTGCCCTCCTGCAAGCTGTAAAGATAAAAGTGGAGAAGTAGGGAGCAAGATCAAAATAGACCAGCATGAATAAAACCACAAAGAACTAATGATGAACATTCCCATGCACTCCTACAGGATAGTGCCACTATGCAGTTTTGTGCCAACAAGCTGGACAAAAAGGACTTCTTTGGCAAGTCGGACCCTTTCATGGTTTTCTACAGAAGCAACGAGGATGGAACGTGAGTGCTTCCTGTGATTTTCTTTTGCTTTGGCAGGTTTTTTTTTCTTTTTTTTCGAGATGCAGCAGGTGTTTGAGGAAGCCCCCAGAGACACAGTCCTTGGAGCTCTAGTCTTGGTGCAGTGGCCTGACTGTAGTCAGAAGCTCGGCTTTAAACCAAAGGTGCTGCATTTGCCATGCTAAGTCCATGACGTGAGAGCACTGCGAGATTTTGATTGTCTTTTGTGAATAAGTGTAATTTAGGTGTGAGAGCCTGTGAAGTCTGTTTTGAGACTTGACAAAAAAAAAATCAAAGGGCAAAGAAAGAGGGAGAAACATGAAACATTTTATGGAACAGTATAGACAGAAACAGCAATCTATGATTATGAGAGAGGAGCTGCAGTGGATCATAAAGGCATGCACACCTTAGAAGGCTGTGTACAGAGTCATCTATCCAGTTCACACCACAACCACAGCTCCCATGACTATGCCTTACATAAAACACTCCAGGAGAGCAAATTGGAAAAAGAGGCAATTAATGTAAGAAGCATAAAATGAAGAGATAAAGAAAAACACTGCATCTGCACCTGCATTTTACACCAATAGGAAAAACCGTTTCTGAGGCAATTCACTTAGGGATGCATAACACTCTCCTATCTCCTCACACTTTCCCAGAGTGCCATTTAGCCTCCCAGAGGGCTCTGCAATTGTCGCAGAGTCAGCCCTATCTGCCAACAGATGCTTTAGCAAGTATTTTGTTAGTCTAGTTGAGCTTTTTTTTTTTAATGTATTTTTCTCTTTATGTTAACAGCATGGGAAACTGATCCCCACAGGCATGCCACAAGTATCTGTTGTTGGTGACCAGAGGAGGTAAAAGTTAGGGGACTGTGTTTAAAAGAGTCACAGGGGTCTAAAAGGCTTGAGGCAATTAGTAATGCACGAGTAATCCAGCCCTTTGGGTAAAAAGACTGAATTAAAACTGTGATACGTTGTTGCTTTTTAGGAGGTTTTTGCTCTGCAAAACATTTTAGATATCAAAGGAACCCATTAGCATATTAAAGTCATACCTGTAGTAAAAGATAAGGATTAAAAAGCAAGGTGAAATATAAAATTATTCTCTGTGGTCTAAAACAGAATATGAGAGAATGGCCAAGCGCAATTTAAAACATCTCTTCTGTCACTGGAGTATAGGGCTGCAGGATTTCTTTACTGTTTCCTCCATCTCTCCTATTGCATGCTCCTCCCCTCCTTTGCATATTTATGTTTTTCTCACTGGCTTGTGTAAGCAACAAAGAGCAGTTCTGGAATATGTTTTCTAACATTCCTCCTCCTTCTCTAGGTTTACTATCTGCCACAAAACAGAGGTGGTGAAGAACACATTAAATCCAGTGTGGCAGCCTTTCACCATCCCAGTACGAGCACTCTGCAATGGAGATTATGACAGGTACAATGCAAACTGCCCCCGTTTTACACTTTCTGATCTGCATATGTGCTGTTTTTCCTCACACTGCTGCATTTGGTTCTGTTTCTGCCTGATGTAACACACACCATGAATAGTCAATAATGTTGAGATGAGACTGTAGTGGGATGAGAGCTGGTGATGGAGGAGCAAATCAACATTTCTCTTTGAACAAGGCTTTTCTCTTATGAGGCAAATACTTGCAAAAATAAGTTAAGTCACCAAACAGTGCTAGCAGAAACGATTAGCTTTTCATCTCAGTTAAAAATGATACTCATGAAGGCCTCAGTCAGCTTACAGACCATTTGGCAACCACTAGCTGTGAGGGAGGGCAGCATGGTGGTGTGGTGGTTAGCACTGTTTTCTCCCGGTACTCCGGTTTCCTCCCACCGTCCAAAGACATACAGTTACTGGGGTTAGGTTAATTGGTGATTCTAAATTGCCTATAAATGTGAACGTGAGTGTGGTTGTCTGTCTCTCTGTGTTAGCCCCGCAACAGGCCGGCGACCTGCACCCTGCCACTCACCCTGGGGTACGTAGCTGGGATAGGCTCCAGCCCCCGTGACCCTGAACACAATATGTGGATGGATGGCTGTGAGGAAAATATGTGTATTCCCAGACTGGTTGTGAGTGGTTGCTGGAGCTTGAACTTGATTGCTAACGTAGGCCTAGAGGCGGGTCAGTGACTCCCTGGCAACTGCCCATCGCTAGGGAAGAGTGTGTATTCCGTGATTGTTTGAGTGGTTTCTAGAGGTTGCTGCCAGTTGCTATTATGAAACTGGTTGCAAAGAGGTATACAGTGCTGCACCTTACAATTGCTTTGGTGTCTAGCAGGTTGCCATGGTCATCCATAGATTGCAAGGCAAATGCTGACTAGTCTGTAAATAATGGAGGCTGTTCGCCTTTAAAGTAAAACTTGCACCTTTGAATGTGAACATTCTCCATTTCCCACTTCCCGTTTGGGAGTGTTTGCAGACAAGTCGCCATTTTCCAACAGCACCCTCTTTGGTGCAGCACCCTCTTTGTGATTGAAGCAAACACTCGTAACCAAGCGAGGAACGCGTATTTTCCCCTCAGTCACAACTGAGTGTCGCCAGATGGTTGCCAACTTGTCTCTAAGCCTGTGTGACCAGGATCCAAGACTTAGGATTGCTCTTTAAATCTACAGCCTCTGCTGATTAGAATATGACTTTGGCTGGGACACGGTCTTTATCATAATATCAAGTTGTCATACAAAACTATTTGAGATACATGATTTTTAATCAACATTTAGCTAATATTTTAACCAATTGTTAGCTAGCTACAGCTAAAATTCTTCCACATCACTTTAGCAAATTAGAGATTAGAGCATCCTCATCTGTCTGAATTCAAGCAGCCATTGTTTCAAGAGTGACTAAGAACTGTGAGTAGTGAGTCAGCTGCTATTAACTGCTGTAAACCGCATGTGTGCGTGGTGAAAGCAGAAGGCTCATTATTCAAACCTACAGAACACAAGGCTTAGCAAATGGTGAGTTGATGTGAAAAAAAAAGGAACATTTATGTGGCTAAAATGTTTTTAAATTGTATACTCCATCATTAGTTAACCGTCATATTAAGCAGTCATTTATGATTCGGTCCTCTTTCTTTGCTTTTACACCGGATTACGTTATTTGCCAAATATCTAAAATAATGATGGGTTGCTCTTCCCTCTTGGCACATAATTAATGCAGATATGTTGTGTCAGAATAGTAATGAATTCTCTTTCCTCATGGGGTATCTGCCTGTTTCTAATTTAAAAGACAGCTCTGAGAAGAAAACAAACTAAATCATGAAGGAGCTGTGAGGATAGACGAAAAAAGTTGTGACAGATCACTTTTATGGAGGAAAATATTTCATGCGTCTTTTTCCTTCCCCTCTCTCTCTCTCTCTCTCTCTCTCTCTCTCTCTCTCTCTCTCTCTCTCTCTTTTCTCAGCTCTCTCTCAAAGGTGTCTGTCCTGTCTTTTTTTGTATGAAGTGAAAGTAATTACAGAGAATGCTGAGAACCCGGTGTGTTTGAGATGAATCCCAAACAAACAGAAAGGGGCAGAGCTGCTGATGACGCTGATTTATGGATGTGTGGGATTGCCTCGAGATGTGTTTTGATAAATGTTAAGTGCAACTGTGTCAGCCAGCCAATCACACACAAGACCAAGAAGGGCTCACTACCCTGTCAGAACCAATCATACACAAGGGACCAAGCTGGACATCAAAGACACTTCCTTAAGTGTTCCTGTGCCATGAAAGCATGAACACACATACACGCATGCCCACACAGTATAATGAAATGTGACAAGCCAAAAGCTGAAACAGCAGGAGATTCTGTGTGTCTTGAAATATCACCAAGACAGTGCTATAAACAGGTTATATATTTGAGAGTGGGTGAGAAATCAACTTTGTGTGTCAGTGTTTTCTTCTTTTACTTTCATACAGTATTTCTGTGAGAAGGCAAAAGGGAGGTCTGTCGATATTTTTAATTACATAGTTCTCGAGAACCTTTAATAAATAATCTTCACAACCTCTGTCACGGTACATTACCACCCAGGCTGTCATCCAGCAAACACAGCTCTTTAGGCTGTCAGTCATTTTGAAACAGTATGCAATTACTGCTCACATATATCAAGTGAAGGAAACCTTCCAAATATTTGAAGTGTTAATGTGGTGCAAAAGAGCCAGAGACAACAAACACATCTAATTCTGTTAAGACCTATTTAAAATTTTACAAGTATCAAACATACTCTAGAATAAACACTATAGAAACATACAGTCTGTGGCTTGAGCCCTCACAAATGGTTGGGATATCATTAGCCTCACAGCACAATTGCCTAACTTCTTTTTAAGGCAATAATAGGCAATAATGCAGGGTGACGCTGAAGTGTTAGCAAAGTTGAGTGAGGCAGATATCTCAGTTTGACCAAAATATGACTTTGGCAATTATGCTATGAGGCTAACGATGGTAAATGTCATGTCCAGTTTTATCACATCATGTTTGTCAGCTGGATGAAAGGAGAAAAATGTGCTTTATAACTTAACTGGGTAAACTATATCAAAGTATTTGTATGTTCTAGTACCATATTCCCAGTTTTCTTAATGTGATGCTTTTTTTTTTTTGGTCTTTGTAGTGAAGTGAAAGCTTTTGTGGACATTTAAACCACCTGCTTCATACCTGGCACATTATGATGATTTATTTCTTAAATCTTTTCCATTGCACAATGAATATTTTCCCTATACTGGCATCACTGTATCTGGATGTAGAGACAGTCCCTGTAGTTCCAGCTGCTTCTTATGTGGTTTGACAGTTACTCTAATGTCTCATTCAGCGTCCACCTCATGCTGGGGACGGCATTGAGGTATCTCTACTCCTTGCTTGCATAAGTATGTTAGTGGATGACCAACTGCTGATTTGTATGCCTCTATTTAGATCAGTGCTTCAGTTTGGACACGTTCATCTCATTAGTTACACCAAATGGCAAAAGGAGAAGTTGGAGTTTAACAGCGCTCTGCTTCTCTCCCGAGTGAGACTCTCCCACATGACATCTCTAAATGAACAAAAAGAGGAAAAGACACAGTGTCTCTGCTGTAAAAGTAAAGCATCCGTCCCACTTACTGCGAGATTTTCTCCTTCAAACCAGATAAACAGCCACCGGTAGGCAAATGAAAAATAGCGCTGCACACTGTTTCTCCACCCCGCTCAGTGTGCCATTTACTTTAATAGGTTTTAAAATTAATTCCAGGCTTTCTAATAGTTTTCCTATTGTAGGGATGTGCACTTTAGACTTGACTCTATGAAATTCCAGTGACTGAAACTCTCAAGTCAGGTGAAGGTGTCTGTGTTATATCCTTAGCTTCCTATAGGAGCTGGCTGTAAAGATTTCAGTGACAGCTGTGTGTTATTTAGGCCAATGTCATGTTGCATCTAAAGTGCTTCCAAAAACATCCATGTGCTACCAAAAAGAGCTTCCAAGGTCTTTAATATATTCTACTACTTCTATTTGGAAATCATTTCAAAAGGCTGATGTTGTCAGTCTCCCATTTGGAGAGCACAGCTAATGGATGATCGTGCCCTTTTAACACTCCATCAGTGCACAAACTGAAAAGATAAGACAGGGGGGTCTGTCACTGCAAGTCGCAGTCCATCTGTGAGTTTAAATTACTCAGCATGCTTTGGTTCAGATGCAACCTCCCTCTCTCTCTAGTTATCCCCCTCAAAATACAATTAAAAGCCACACTACTGCGTTATAAAAGCAAGACAGAGAACAAGTGACAGAAGGAGGTGTGAGTATAAAAGCTGAACTTTTTAGTGGTTTGAGAAAATATTTGATTTGTTGAGTCTCTCTCATAGCCAGCTGGATCGCTCACAATAGTGGGCTGTCGAATACCTCGTAGCAGGTGATAACAAGGAGCCGCCAGGTGTGTACTCAGCCTACAATAGCCCAGATGGAGTGACCGCGGAGAGGGTATGCTTCTAAAGAGGCAGATTTCATAACAGATTTTAAAACTTAACCAGAACTTTTGGAGATAAATGAGGAACTTTGCTCAAAAATCACATTATTTTATCACTTTCTTTTTTTCTTTTTTTTTTACTATTATTAAATTTACGTTATCTATAAGGCTGTTTATGACCACAGATGCACTGATCTGATGCACTGGATTTGCAGTGGGGGCCTCAAAAGGATCAAGTAGATCAAGAAGCAGCCAAATGTGAACAATTACTAAAAATATTACATTTTGGCAACTGTTGTTTCAAAATTGCAATGCCCAAACCCTCAAATTTCCCTGTTTTCTGTTATGTATAATTTTACAGTTTCCAACATTTTAAATAGGCTTCCTCCTCTGAACACTGTTTCCCGTATGCTGAGGTTTTTTCTGTGAAAAGTCTACTTAAGTAGTCTTTTAGCTATTTAATGTAATCCAGCATAGAAATTATTAACAGCGCACGGAGAAACTATACAGCTGTTTAGCAACAGCAGAAACCGATTTTACTCTCCAAATTACTTTTGGTTTTTCCAGGCAGCACAGTTTTTCCACTTCAGTCAACGTCCCACACGTATACCTGTTAAGAGAGTGAAATATTAAAGGTTTTTGTGAGGCATAACAGACTAAATCTATCATGTTTCACAATAAATAGGTAATAAGGGTAATATTTACGAATCAGAGATGCAAGTCCTGCAGTAACCTTTGTTGCTGTGGATGTTCACGTCCACTTCATTCTGAATCAGATTTCAGCTTGAACATGACCTTTTCCCTTCAGTTTTTCCAGTTTTTCCCCAGACTTGATGCAGCCTTACTCAGGGTACTTTGTAATGCTACCTGGTGATATGCACTGCCTTAAAGGCTCAAGTCAGGAAACAAAAATCCATCCTCAGAAAACACCACAGACTGCATAACAGACTTTAAGGCAATTGACTGCAGCTTTACTCTGCAAGACACGCACTGATACATATCTGTGGTTGTTTTTAAGTAAGTATACGCTAAATCCCCCTGTGCGGAGTTGGGTACATGATGTATTACTGCATGCACGCACTACTGCACCTCAGCTGTCATACAGAAAGTGATGCTTGTTATTGTTAGGAAACAGCAAATGGAAATCCCAGATCAATCTAGGAGCTACTGGTTGACCACATTTTAGTCAGATCAGCTGGCAACCTTTTAAAATACCCTGCAAACACAAAGTCAGGGATTAACAAAAACACCACCTTTCAACTTTGTTAGCAAGTGTCAGGATGGCACAGTGATTAGGCAGGCCATCCTTCCAGTGGCAGCAGGATCCAGTTGAATCCCTGGTGACAGCAAACATCTGATCCTTGAACAAATTTAAACAACAAGGCTACATCTTGACAAACAAGGGGAGAACGAGTGCAGAGAAGATGGGTGTATGTGTGTGTGTGTGTGTGTGTGTGGGGGGGGGGGGTGAATGAGCGAAAGAAAGCCTTTAACAGGCAGCAAAGGCAAGTACACTTGCAGTGCTGGAGAAGGAAAACCAGAGATCCAGCGTGTCAAAGGCATTGTTCCAGTCATGGAGAAGAAAATGAGGGAGTGTGAAGAGAAATGAGACGAGTGGAAGGCACTTCCAAGTTGTTCTATATTCAGCTCCACAACTGGTGTGTAAAAAAAAAACCCAAAAAAAACTTCACCTTTCTAGTGTATTTCATCCACTAATAAATAATTTCAAACAGCAAACAAGTCATATCTTACTCATTAACATCCTAGCCTGGGTGACTCAAACATCATCTATTTTTATTCCTGGCAAAAGATCACAGACAGATCTGTGTAATTGGAGCTGTGGAATTGTTCGGTATCAAATGCAGGCTCCTTTTTGTTACTCAATTATATAGGCCTCCATTACTGAAAATGAGTCATGTTCATTAAAGATGCTTTAGAATAGTAGCCAAAGACATCGCTGGCAGATTAGTTTTGGAGTGTATATTGTTCTCAGAGTTCAATTGAGCCACTCAAGGATCTGGGTGCTTCTGTCCTTTGATACGGCTCTAAGATTACAGAGATTTAAATTAAAGTTGTGTCAGATGTTATAAGCAGCCCTGATGTGGTCCTTTATTGGAGTAACATGACATACACTTAAGCACTTGTTACTCAGTTTGTTCCTATATATGGACTGGTTAGCGGATGACTTACTTTTTTCTCTGCCTTTTCCTTCCTCTGCCCATTATTTCTATTTCCCTCCCTTGGGGAGAAGCACCATGTTCCTACCATCTAGGTGACAAGCACATTTTGAAGAATACCACAAAAGAACAAACTGTCACCATGGAGCGACAGGGGCCAGGTGGCAGGGAGGTGGCTGGGCTCATATCAGGCGTCTTTCAGTTATGCAGTGACAAGAAAGAATCTATGATGTACTGGTTGCTTATATTTTCTTTGGATCTGGATGGTGTCAGTACTTGTGTAAGATGAAGTGGGGAGAGAGGGGAGATATCAGATCAATGTGACTCAGAAATGAAAGAGCCAAGAAAAGTTTTTTTTTTTTTTTGTTTTTTTTTTTGCTTCTCTGCTGGGACATTGTTTCTGCTGCATTTGTGTAAAATGTCATCAGTGTGTTTTTCTGATGTTCTTTTGAATATTGGAAGAAAATATATCTGGCAGTTTGCAAATGGCAATTTTTGAAGGGAGTGCTTTATACAAGTTGACGTTTTCTCTTGCAGTATGCAGCCAGCAGCTCAGCCTTGTTCTAATGTTAGCGAGTATCCCAGTTAGAGAACCAAGTGACATCCGTTTTAACTGATTCTGGGGCTCCCTAAGCATGTTGTCAAAACATTTTCGCCTGTTAGAGTGTAGCTGTGTAGCTTGATAAAACTCTTGGTGGGGAGTATTTAAAAAAAAAAAAAGTAGAGACACTTCACATTGTACTGCAGTATATTTATACATTGGAATCTTAAAAAGGAGGCTTGTGTTTTTTGTCCACAGAAGTAACTCTTCTCCTTAATTTATTTTTTTGAAGTCCACATTTCAGATGTTGCAGAATTGTTAAAGGTGCCCTTTGGAATCTAAAGTACTAACGACCAGCATGTTGATATTGGACCTTGGAAAAAAAGAGCTGACAAAAGAATCCGATGCATTCGCATTGAAGAGCATCAAAAAGCTGCTATTTTGAGAGGAAGCCGCCGGCATCACAGCCGTACACACACAATGCTCTTTGGCATGGTGAAAAGAAAATTCACCCTCTTTCATTTCTAAGGTTTTACCTATCAGGACATAATAAAATTAATCTGGTTCGTAGCAGGACTTAATACCGGGTAAAAGCAGCCTCAGATGAACAGCAACACAAGATTTATTATGTCATTCTTTATTTAACAAAAGCCAAAATGCAGAAGCAGTGTGTGAAAAAAATTAAGTACACCCTTACTGCTTCCATGAGAATTAAGATTGTAAGTAACAGCCAGGTGCTGCTAATCAAATGCACTTGATTAACTGATCACCAGCAGCCTCTATGAAAGCAGACGTTTTGGCAGTTTGCAGGTGTGTCGGCAATGATCTCAGAGAAGCAATTGCTGCCGCCTGTCAATCTGGGAAGGGTTAGAAGGCCGTTTCCAAACAATTTGAAGTTCATCATTCTACAGTGAGAAACAGTATTCACAGGTGGAAAACATTTAATCTTTCCAGTTGACAATTTTGCCAGGAGAGGATCTCCCAGCAATTTCACCCCAAGGTCAGACTGTCCAATGTTCAGAATTACAAAAAACTCAAGAGCTGCATGTCAGACTCTGCAGGCCTCAGTTAGCATGCTAAATGTTAAAGTTCATCACAGTAGAATTAGAAAATTACTGAACGAGTATGGCTTGTTTGGATTGGCTGCAAGGTGAAAGCTTCTTTTCTCTTAAAAGAACATGTTAGCGCGGCTTAGGTTTGCAAAGTTGTATCTGGATAAAACCACAAGACTTCAGGAACAATGTCCTTTGGACAGAAGAGACCAAATTTAAGATGTCTGTTCTCAGTGCACAGTACCATGTTTGAAGAAAATCAAACACCTCATACCAAGGATTGATGATCTGGGCTTATTTTGCAGCCACAGGACATGGGCACCTTACAGTCATTAAGTCATACCAAAGTATTCTAGAGACCAATATGTGGCCATCTGTCCGGAAACTTAATCTTAGCAAAAACTGGGTCATGCAACAGGACAATGATCCCAAACACAGCAGCAAATCTACAACAGAATGACTGAAAAAGAATTGAGGTGTTGCAATGGGCCAGTCAAAGTCCAGACTTCAACCTGATTGAAATGCTGCGGTGGAGCCTTAAGAGAGCTCTGTCCACTAACCATGCCCTCAAACCTCAATAAACGGAATCAACGTTGTACAAAAGAGTTGCCAAAATTCCTCCACAATGATGTGAGAAACTGTTAAAGTCAAACAGAGGACAATGACATCAAGCTACTTCTGCTTCTACAAGCTATTGAATCACAGGGTGTACTTACTGTAGTTTTTCATACACTTTCAGCATTTGGGTTAGTTTTTGTTTAATAATGACAGTGCAAATGTCATGTTCTTGTTCATCTCAGGTTGTATTTACCATATTTTAAGAACTGGTAAATAAAAAATATTTTTACTGTCCTGTTGTGAAAAAAATTTTTTTTTTAGCCACCACTATAAATAAACCTTTTTTTTTAAGGAGTAAGAAAGTTTTTATACTGCAAGAGGGCAGGGGGGGCGGCAGTGGGAAGAACAGGTTTCTTAGCAGCAGGGCCACGGTTCATATCCCTTTGGGAGCTTGGTGTTTTGCACTTTCTCTCACTGCTTGTTTAGGCTTAGGCACCAAAAATGACTTAATTAGCTCTGGGGAAAAGATTGTGGTTTTGGTAAGTATTCCTCTTTCACAACAGTAACACTACACAAGGGTACCCAGTGCATTTCAGCATGATTCCAAAGGGTTCCTGACCAAGTGACAAGGTGGAAGTGAGACTCGTCCCACTGTTGCCGTGACCCAGTGTAATGTGGCACCAGTCAACACTCCAGCAGCATTGACAGACTTGATACCCTGGGAGTGAAAATTGCAGCTCGGGAGTATCACCCTACTCCTCCAGGCATCCTTGATCCTCTGAGCCATACAAACCTTCAGTCTAACATGACTGCCAATCAACTTATAAGCAGGCTCTCTCCTTAGGTGGCCTTAGTGGCTATTTTGAAGGAACTCTGGGGGTGACTCAGAGCTGTACAACAACTGTCTAAATATCGACATAATCCCCACAAGTAAAGAAGCATAACAAAGGCAAATTCCTACTTATTAAATATAAAAGAACACTGCTGCTGCCCAGTGCCCAAGGTCTTTTTGAAATGTATTATTCCTATCACCTTTTTTTTTTTTTTTTAATCCTTTTGGTGCATTGATCTCCGACTGACCAGAAAGGAGCACCCTCACACTCACCTGTACACCTCACCTCATCTTTGTCTTTTTAAGATATTTTTCCTTATCTTGTCCTAAGCATCCGGAATTCACTTCTTGTCCAGTAAAGCTTTATTTTTAAAAATCAGCCTAACTTAAACTAACCTGTGTGTGTGTGTTCTGTTTCCACCCAGAACAATCAAGGTGGAGGTGTATGACTGGGATAGGGATGGCAGGTGAGTATATTTACCAGGACCTAACTGGTCTGAATTTGAGGAATCTATAACATACAGTTACAGTTTAAGATTGTATTAAATTACATATGTAACTTAATGTAACTCAGATCTACAATAATCTGAAAAGTCTACATGCTCAAGGTTAAAACTTCTTCGTAAATACTCACCCAAGAATATTATCATTTCCTATCACGAAGTTCCATCTTATCCCAAACATCTGCCGTGTTATTTGTGATGTTTCCTACTTACTGGTGCTTCTCTGCCTTTATTCCTTCTCCCAGCCACGATTTCATTGGGGACTTTACCACCAGCTACCGAGAGCTAGCTCGAGGGCAGAGCCAGTTCAATGTGTATGAGGTAGGCAATTCCAGCGCTCTCACCATTCAGCTATGCGTCTATGGCTCCTGAAATCTGGAAACCCTCTACGCCTTGGGATCCTGGATCCTATTTCTGACACCACTGACATTACTGTCTTTGACATGACTGTTGCATTGTTTTCCATTACTTTAAAAACTGCATTTCATTTAATAGTCTCCACTCCTGCCACACATAAATCCATCTCTTACAGAAGACACACTGAAAAAGTTACTTTTTGTCCTACAGTGTTTGAGCATGTCTGCCCACCTCCTCCTTTTAGTGATATATCAAATTAATGGTTTCTTCTACTAATGTTCTTTTAAACCAAAGATATATTTTGCTGCTACAATCACCTGGATGCTGACACACATAAAAATGCAGCTATTAGCAGCAGCACGAAACAGGATTAATAGGGGAACAATCCAGGGATTTAGAATGATCAGAGCTAATTCTCAGTGCGTCTCAGGGGACAGCTTACCATGTCTCTTCTCTTAATAGCATACAATTTGGCTCTGTATGCAAATTACAAACACATCTCTTTTAAATATCTCATTCTCGAGATCAAGATTGAACTGCTATTGCCAAAATGACATAGTATCCTATGTTTCCATGAAAATTACAATTTATTTTGGGCAGAACAGAATGCATCGCATTAATCTAATGTAAAAGTTAACATCTTTATATTCATATAAAATATTATAATAGTAGATATTTAGACTGCAATCTTTAATGATCCATTTTCTTTTCTTTTTTTTTTTTTGGATGGCAGATGAAAGCTAATATCTTAGCAAAGAGGACATGTCAATACCTTTACGCCTCTGTGATTCGGTGGCCTTCAGCGAAGGACAAATACCTGTCTTTTTGATGTCAGCTCCATTATACGCTACTGTTGATTCCTCTCTACCTCCCAGGGAGACTGAAAGGCCCTTTAGTTTTTGCATCAGCAGATTGTTCAGTGTGTCAGACAAATTGCCATTCCTCCATGTTAAATTAGGGGCTGTCACTTCCATGCCTAGCAGCCATAGAGAATTGAAGTAATGAGCTGAGACGTCTTTGGTCTTCAGATTGACAAATTCTGTCTTGTTTTTGGAGCCGTTAGAATACCAGTAAAGCAAATGTACATCGTGCACCTTAAGCCTGCCTCACCCATCGAGTCATTGCAACCTGAGATCCGTGTTTGAATTTTCAGTCTTCTTCCATTTAGTAACGTCACTGACGTGCATCTCTTTCTATATTGAGTGTTCCTAATTTCCCCTTGCATGAGCTGTGTTTTCTTATAATACCCATCTATTATTTCATAAACACGCACCCTTTCTCACCTTACTTCCTTCCTTGTTGTTGTTCCATCCATCATTTGGACACACTCATTGTTGCCTTGCCTCCACGCTGCATACATTTATGTGATGGCACGCATTCCCTGCATGCCACCCACATACATGCCTTCATTACATTTGTTGCCTCCCATCAGGATTGAATTTTATCATCAAACCAAATGGTGTGTATTTGTGTAAAAGGAAGTGAGGTAAGGAATGGAAATGTTGCTTTAGAGTGTGTAAAAATACAGCTGGCCTACTAATATAGTATTTTGTTTGAATAGAAAAGTTTGGTTTAAGAGTGGGCCGCGTTACCGTTTGCATGGAATGTTTACAGCTAATGAGCACAGCTTAGAAATATTTCTGTTTTTAAGGCAGGTTGTGGTTTTGTGTTACTGCCAGCAGTAAACTGGAGGCAGTAATAAATATATATATGCTGTATATGTATATATGCTTTTCATATAACGTTATTCTATGTTCAGATTTTGATTTCAAACCACAATATAAATTATAAGCTGCTCTAAACGCACGAGAGACCGCATTTTGCATCTCCTGTACCTTTTCTTGTTTCTTTTTAGGTGATTAATACCAAAAAGAAAATGAAGAAAAAGAAATATGTCAACTCTGGAACAGTGAGTACAGTTTCAACACTAATCAGGACTGGCAGCTTGCCTCTTTGCTGTTTCACACCTACTTTTCTTCTGTTAATGATTCCCTCTTTAATTTTAATGCAAGTGTTGTGGCGGTCTTTGGAAGGTGTGCTTTCTATATCTGGACAACAACATGAAGTACTGTACGTGTTCTCATTAATTGTCCACAGACCAGTTAATTAAACCCACTGAAGCAAAAGAAATGTTTTTATATTGCATGCACTATATAGTGGCATATAATTGAGTATATGGTACTTTAGGTAATTATGTTGGAAATGTACAGCACCAGTCAAAAGTTTGGAGTGTGTCCAAACTTTTGACTGGTGCTGTAGTTTGAGCTTGAAGAGGAATTTTATGAAAACTGCAAATGAAAATGTCTAAAAGTGGGACAAAAGAAAGACGAAACACTGCAGAACCTGAAAGATATACACTGAGTGGCCAACTCCTGCAACCATATGCGACAGATTTCTACACAACTTACCTAGCAGCGTGGCTGTGAACAAGTAATGCATACAAATTGATCTCATCTTCTCTTCAAATGTCTCCTCTGGCAATGCAAATGAGTCTTTGATCAGAAAGTGGCAGGCTCACATCTTTTACCAGAGAGAGCATAAAGTGCTCAACTAAGACAAGATGAGGAGGTTTTTTGATTAAGAGGAAAACATCAATACCGCCGTGTTTAATCAAGTGTCTCTCCTTGTCTTTAATTTCAGGTGACCCTGCTTTCCTTCTCAGTGGAGTCGGAGTTCACATTCTTAGATTACATCAAAGGCGGGTAAGTGGGAATGACCACCTTAAAACTGAATGAAACCATGAAATTGCCTTTTCCTTGTAACGCCTTACTATGACAAAAACCTTTTCTGGAATAAATCCACTGGCAAACCATAAATCAGAGAGGGATCATTAATAGCAAATGCAGAAATACGTGGGTGATTTCATCTTTGCACCTAATGGTGCAGAGTGAGGTCACCATTAAAGATTTGTAGGCTTCCTAAAAGGTGAAAGCTGATTGTGATATTTATTTAACGCTGCATGAAACACAAGCCTATTTACACATTTGTAGGACACTGAACAATATCAACATTGTGTTTCTTTCCACCTGGCAAGTCAGATTTTTGCTCGTCTTCCAGCTCTGGTTATTCTCCAAGAACTATGTAGAAAAATATCTGATATTCAAACAATATTTTGAGCCTTTGTTAACATACCAGCTTTAAAGGATAATTCTGATTAGTTACTAATTGAAGTACTGGCCAAAAATTGTGCGGTCTTCATTAAAAATGTTATTAAATACTTTCTTATCTTTCATGCAGTGGGATCAAAAGTACAGTGTTCCACAGCAACTTTGTTAAACTGACTAATACTGTAAGTTTATAGCTGGGGCTACCTGGGGTATTAAAACTCCAAATGTCTTTTAAATGAGTTGCCAAAGCTAAACGGCCTTCATAACGGTACCAGCCGCCTAACTTCAGTTAAGCTTTACCACTTGTTGACGTGTGGATATCAAGTATTTCTCAGGTGACATGTGTCTTTCAGGCAGACTGGGCTGTGCTTTGATCTCAACTGTCCCACCACAGCGGGCCGGCTGTCAGAGTTTTTATGTGCCGTGGCAGAGCTGACAAGTGTGACACATTTCGCTGACAGTTCCTGGCTTTGGCTGATTTATGATACAATAACCTTAAGGTTTAGTGGGCTCACTTCAGAAATATCATCCTCATCATTCTGGCCCCTAACATTACTGTGGCACTTACTGAAAGACATGTGAGAGCTGGTTCTTGCAAATGTGAAGCCTCTTTAGAAAATGGATGTAAGTTTGTGAAAGTGTGCCACTTAAACTGTCCAAACTCTTTGTAGCCACAAAACAGGAGAAACACCTCCATCACCAACATCTTTTCTGCGCCAGCTGTTAAAGCACTTTTCTGTATTATTTAGCTTTACAGCTTTCATCAGGATGAAAGTTGAAGTATGCCGGCTTTTACATCTTATTTTAAAGCCACAGTAATCACAAAAGGACTAAAACAATTTGGCTACTCAGATAGCTTCAATTTATCTCACTTTCAAACTCCGTAGCACAGAGACAGCAAAGGGGTTAAAGACTGAGTGGACATGATTGTTTGCAATGTAGCAAAAGGAGCAATTTCAGTATTGATTATGATCAAAAGCAATTATAGGATGTGTAACAACTGTACTGTTGCAGCAACACAGACTGTTGCAGTGACCAGCAGGATAAGACCAAAAGAATGAGCATTATCGATGCAGCTTGTAACAATGTACTGTGTATATTTTGTTCAAAACATTTCTCAGCAAATAGAGGAATATTTTAACCATCAGGTTTTTGTGGTCAGAAAAAATGGGATGAAGGGGACGCCTGGGTGGCTCAGTGGTAGAGCAGGCGACCACATGCATATGCTGCGTTGCAGTGTAGGTGGTGCAGGTTTGTAGTCCCGGCCTGTCGGCGATTTGCCTGCGTGTTTGTCCCCCGCAATATCCCCCATTTCCTGTCTATCTTCACTTAACAGAAAAAGCCGCTGTGGCCAAAAATGGGATAAAATATTAAAAAAAAAAAAAAAACAGATGGGATGAAGTAGTATTGTAAAAGGAATGGCTGTTGTGGATAGAAATTTTAGTAAATTTGCAGCAACATTTGATTGATGTTATAACTTGCTGTAGTTGTTACAAATTGCATGCACAAATGGATTTGAAATTCAATTCAATTTTATTTATATAGCGTCAAATCACAACAGTCACCTCAACGCGCATTATATTGTAAGGTAAAGACCGTACAATAATTACAGAGAAAACCCAACAGTCCAAACGACCCCCTATGAGCACGCACTTGGCGACAGTGGGAAGGAAAAACTCCCTTTTAACAGGAAGAAATCTCTGGCAGAACCATGCTGCCGTGACCTGTTGGGGCTGAGAGACAGGACAAAAGACATGCTGTGGAAGAGAGCCAGAGATTAATAATAACTAATGAATAAATGCGGAGTGGTTTATAAACAGAGTAAAAAGAGGTGAGTGAAAAGAAATACTCAGTGAATGGGTATCTCAGAAAAGCCCAGTGTGCCAGTTCAAGTTTGGGTGTAAAAATTCAAATTCAGTTTATTTGCCTAAAAATTAGCAATATAATTTTCAGTTTATACAAGTTCTTGGCAGATTTCAAAAATAATTGTTGTCGTGTTTTTATGACGGGTGGTGTAGTAAATTTGTTAAGCACTGTATATTTAAAATTACAACAAAGAAAGAAACTTCCATAAAAAGAATAATCACGCTGAAAACTTCCTGCTGTAGATGTACAGTTTGCAAACCTGCCTTCCCAGAGACAGTAATTATTTTCAAAAAGTCCTAATGAATTAATAAAATGAAGTTTAATTAATGCTAAGGTTAGCAGGGTCATGCTGTGGCATATTCTCCGACCCCACCTAAACCTGAAAGGTTAATGTAAATCCTTTAGTCATTCATTTTTATTATCATTCTTTTGCTGTTCTCTCCGGTGACTTTCATAGATAATGAGAGGCTGTCGTTTGAGCCCCCGAAGGCCTCGTCTCATTGTTGTAAATTAGAAAGAAGAAGGGAGTGCTTCATCAGCAGGGAAAATTGGATTATGATTTACTCTTAAGTGCTCCATCAGCCTAATTGCTTGTTACCGCGCTCTGTCTCTCAGAAACTCCTCGGCACCTCCTGCTTTTTTCCTCGTGGAGGTGAAAGTCAAATAAACAAGATATAAAGAGTGTAATCACTGGAATATTGTTTGACAACTGGCCATACTTTGTATCTTGATGCAGCTGGTATTGGCAGTGAGGTCAATCAAAGTCATCGTATGAAATGTATTTTGTGTTGTGTGCGATCTTCAGTGTGTCTCTTGTGGGCAGCTTTTTCATGTCGTACCGTAGACTGCATGTTTGTGGTTGTTGGTATGAGTGTTGGCATTTAATGAGCCCTGGCATGTTTTTATTGTGGGCTGCTCTCTGCCGTTGATTTTTTTTCCAATGTCCTCCTCTCCATACCCCTTCTAGGACGCAGATCAATTTCACTGTGGCCATTGATTTCACAGCATCTAATGGTGAGTGATACTAACAGCAAAGTGTGTATGGAGGGGGGGTCAGGGTGTAAGAATAGATAGTAGTACTCCTTAACTGTGGCGTGTCCAATTTCAGAATCAATCACGCAAACCAACATTGCAGACTCAGTCTCCAATAGGTGATCGCCTGGAAAGTTCTTCCTATGTACTCTTTGAGTGCTTAAAGGGTAATTAGAGCAGGCACTTTAGCAAAGTTTTAAAAAAGCAAATGACATAAAACCATCATCTCGGAATAACGACCACACTTAAGTGTCATTACGCTACTTATTCCAATAATTATGACTGAATGCAACACTTCTAAAGATTTATCTACAGGAAGAGCTAGCTCTTTGGTGCAAATCAGTTGTTGGAGGGGGGAGAAAAAGTTTTCCTTTAATTTTTCTATCATGCCTTTGCTTAGCAGGTAAGATGTGGGTGGTTGTTTTTTTTTTCTTTTTTTGCATTTTTAGCGTTGTCTGGTTTATGCATTTCTGTCTTCCATGTAGATCATTAAAAGGGATGTGGATGTTTTACCTGAAAGCTTTAGCCTTGCAGCTTCAGTCTGCTCATGTATAAAGTGCACAGTGCTGTGCAAAGGTCTTGAGCCAACCGCCATGTCAAGAAGCCATTCCTAAGGAAGGGAAACGGGGAGAAAAAGCTGAGGTGTGCCAAATTACACACTGTTGCAAAAACTTGGAATTTGTTCCCATTGCTTTAGTTGAGTCTATGAAAAATGCCAAAGGTAACACAGTTTGACAGGAATAAAATGGCATTTTCATTTTTGCGCATCAAAAAGGTGCAAATAACTATTAGTTGAAAACTTGGGACATCTTGGCAGCAAATCCAGCAAAGACCTGAGACAAGATCTGAGAGATACATCCAGCCCTTTAGTATTGTTCACTGAAGCCTCATCAGAAATGGTTGTTAGAACTGTACAAACTCGGTTTTTGCCTTATATGCTGTATTTCTATGTATGCTTGAATATGGTTCAATAAATTTCTGCACCTATCTCCGTTTTTCTAGCAAACAATAAATGAATGAGGGGATGCTCAAGACTTTTGCTTAGTACTGTATGTATGAGTGCATATTTGAAACCAACCTTGAAGGGTTGTGAGTCACAGATGGTGTTTTCAATTAGCTTATGGCTATACAGTACTTGATTAAATCTCTAGCAACAACTAGACATATAATGTGGGAATGGAAAGCTTGACAGCCAGTAAGGAGGATGGGATGCAGCAAACATTCATTTCTGTGCTGCCTCGAGATCTGCAGTCATAATGTTAGTATGGGTGATACACAATTTGTTGTTATACCCTGGACTCCAGATAAAGTCACTTGACCGGGCAAACAGCAGGATTTGTGCTGTCAGATAGGAAGTAATAAAACTGGTGAGCACATATCACCAGGAAACCTCACTGAGTGCAATGACAGCAATATTTTCTAAACACATCCAAAATATCCCAGCCGGGCAGTTAATACTGAATGACTTTATGATGTGTTATTACAGTAGGGGGTGTTTTAAGAAGGTCACAGTTATTGATAAGCTTAAATGCTTGTTTAATTTATTTGGAGGTGTCCATTCTTTATAAGGCCTTTCCTGCAGTTTGTTCATGTTTTGCCCTTGATTGTGTCACAAACCAAGCAATTAAAAATTACAAGCCATCCTCTCTCAGGGCTGAACATCACAGGTCTGGCTGACTGCAGTTACGTTAATTGTGACCAGTGACCACAGCCAACTGCTTTTTTAAATGCTGTGCCATTAGCAAAAATCCCACCACGGACAGCTTCTTGGACTGATGGAAGACATGCTTTTGTAGCTTATGCACCAAGATGAGCTTGTGATTCATTTCTTTGTCAACAGGTAACCCCTCCCAGTCCACTTCACTGCACTACATGAACCCCTACCAGCTGAATGCTTACGCCATGGCCTTGAAAGCTGTTGGGGAGATCATTCAGGACTACGACAGTGACAAGATGTTCCCCGCTCTTGGCTTTGGTGCCAAACTGCCGCCCGATTGGCGGGTGTCACACGAGTTCCCACTGGTGAATCTTCATTGCCTCATACTACCTTTGACTGAGTTCAGCTGATTTTAAAAGAAATGAGCCAAATAATTTCCCACTTTGAAAATAACTGATGTAAATATTTTTGTGTGTTTATTCCACTTTATGGATTTTGAGTAAATTCAAGTAAATTCATCATGGAAGTGAACTTGGATAAAGATCTTGCTTCAGTTTTGACCCTTTTTATGCTTTTCAGAATGGAAATATTGAAAATCCATACTGCAATGGTATTGAAGGCATCTTAGAGGCATACCATCAGAGTCTGAAGACAGTGCAGCTTTATGGGCCAACTAACTTTGCTCCTGTGGTGAACCATGTTGCCAGGTGAGAGATCCATGCAAGCTACTGAACAGCCAAACAAACAGACAAAAGCGTAACAGATGCTGTTTTATTCATTTTAAAAACCTGTAGAGAGACATTTTTGGGCTTTCCATGTAAGTTAAAGGTCTGTGAAAAGAAACACAGAGTTAAAAATGAGTTTTTACATACAAATTCAAAATTCCATTTCAGATTCTCTATTTATGATCCTCTCTCTCTCTTTTTTTTTTAATAGCAATCATTTTTGTTTCATCCCTGTGGATTTTCCTCTTGTGGCAACTTTTCATGCTTCTAGTTCTGTTATTATGATTTATACATTATTTATACCCGAATGCTAAAAACACAGTAATAAAAACTCTACAGCCCAGATAGATTAACTCAGAAACTTATTTTTAAAACAATTTATATGCAAAGAGACCAACAGACTGTGTTAAAGTCTTCTGGGTGTCTCAGATAGAATCAGCTGTGGTGGAAATTATTGGCATACATGGTGAGATTATCTTTTCCTCATAACATTTGAGTTAAAAAAACAAACAAACAAAACAGAAAACACCCAACTTTAACATTTTTGACTACTGGCCTTATTTGGCCTTAATCAAACACAGCACTTTTCTGCTCTACTTGGGCACTCAATGTGCTTTATGCAACATGCCTCATTCACACACACACACACACACACACACACACACTTTTACCTAACATTCACACACATTAACACTTGTGCCTAAGGACACTTTGGCACGCAGACTGGAGCAGCCAGGAATCGAGCCATCATCCTTCAGATTAGTAGATGACCTGGTCTACCTCCTGCCTTCTCTGTCTGTGCTTTTCTGAAACTTCTGCTTCACAGTAAACAGCATGTGATGTGCTTCCGTACGAAACCTGATTGGCTCACACCAATCGAAAGCTCACACATACAGTATAGCCAGTGACATACTGTAAATGACCAACAGGCCAAGCCACATATCTTGACCTGTAACTGACAGGATTCTCTGTCATTTTCCCTCCTCCACTGTCACATTTCTTGAGCCATATCCAAACAATTTTCCATCTGATTACACCGATGCTCTAATTAAAAATGTAACTCTGATAAAAAGGTGTCACACTTTTTAAACTGTGGCCCTCAGCCATTGCTGTTAGGAAGGCACAACCAGTTGGTATTTAGCATTTGAATAAGTGAGCTCATATGTAAAGAGATGTTTAACAAAGAAATTAATCAAATGGTGAAAGAAGGCTTTGTTTTAAATCTGTTTGATCTAATTAATCACTGTGTTCTCATGGGGTGTTTTATTGAGCGTTATCTGAAGTACAACAATGACAAAGAACATGTTTTATTGAATTTTCATGAAGTGAGAGTGCTTGATAAGGCATGCACTGTCATCAGTTTTTTTCCCACATCGATGTTTAGATAAATTCATTAATAAGTCTTGAAGTCAAATTTGCTTCTTTATTAAAACAGATAACACGGCATCCTGTAATGATTGCTTCTATCTGTGTACGCAGATATGCAGCGGCAGTGCAGGACGGCTCTCAGTACTTTGTGCTCCTCATCATCACAGATGGCGTCATTTCAGACATGGCCCAGACCAAAGAGGCGATTGTAAATGTAAGAATGGGAAAGTGGGGGAGACATAATATTTCCTGCACAGTAAAAGGCTAGATTCACCCACCCACAATGCCATTGTTTTGGCATTAATCAGGACACCTTTTAACTCAATGATGCTGTGTAGGAAGGGCTTTCACTCAAGATGTAGGCTAAAGGCTATTATTTAAAGAATAATTTGTCATTTAAGAACATATAGAGATTTCAAAACACTGTCATATTCCTGTGCTTAACTACGAACAGATGGTGATTTCAACTAAATCTGTGCTGTACCTACCAGTATGTGTAACAGTCATTTATCAACATGCTCAGTATTTCCTGTACCCTATGCTTAGAGGGGCAGTGTGCACTTCTTTCATTTGAGCAATGAGAGCATTCACTGTTTTCTGTTGTCAGTAACAGTAGTAGCACTAGTTCTTCTTTCCTCTGCTCCCTGTTTCACCATAACTGTGCATTTACACGTGTGGGGGCAGAGGGGAACATGGAGTGGAACAGAGCAGACAGATTTAGTGAAGACAGAATTACCAACAGCTCATTTCTGTCAGTGCTAATAGCAGGGAGGCCAGCACTAGCAGCTGAAACACGTTTGCCTTCATACAATCTTGTAGCAGTTAAGACCAAAGTGCAAAACACTGCTGTTTTTTTTTTTTTTTTTTTTTACACTTTAGTTGATTTCAGAGAGGATTATGCGGTTAAGTGTGCACTGATTGTCTGGCAAACTCAAGATTACAGCAAGAGAGTCTGGCAAACTATTTCCTGTTTTCAAGCTACGTACAATGAGCTAATCAACTGTTGGTGCTAACTTTTTGTGAAAGGCATATGAAAGGTATCAGTCATCAGCAAAAAAGCCAAACATCATTTTTTGCAAAATACCAAACTTACGATTTCCCAAGTCTGCTGATTGAGAACATTGGACAAAGCTCTGTTGCTCAGTATGACTTATTGTGTCTGACCAAGTGACAGATAATCAATGGACATGTCAGCTGCTGTTATTCAGGTGATCTTTTTAGCACGTATAAAAACATTATGTCTCCGGACAGCTCTAGCATGCCCTCAGTCAAAAATATGTAGCCTGAATTTCTTTGTGGTTGTATCTTCAGTCCATAGACAAACACTCTGATTTCATAATGGCAGCTCTTCTGCAGTACGTAAGGCAAAAAGACTGGTATAACGGCTTTAAGTAACTCGCATTTTTGTTCTGTAATTGCATGTCTAGAGATGTTGTCGTTGTATTATCATGAACGATACACAGACTGTTTAATTGCAGCACCATAAGGTATTCCCTTTCTATGGACTATTAATAAATATGAGATTTGGAAAGATGATGTTGCATCAGCAAGGGCATCCAGCGTAAAAATCTGCCAAATCAAATATGCGGAGGTACCCGCTGTGGCAGCCCCTTGTGAATAAGACAGCAGCTGAAAGTAGCTGATTTATACTGCCTCAGTAAATAAAGCAACACAGCATTGTGTATTATTCCTCAGAGCTTTCTCCCCCAAAACTTGTCCTCACCCCTTTCTTTCCCCAGCTTTAAACAGTAGGTGGCTGCTGTTCTCCCCTTTTCCTTTTCCTCAGTCTCTTCTTTTTTCCACTCCTCCTCAGCCTGTCACAGGCACAGAACACCCAGCAGACTGGATTTAAAGGGAATTTGCGACTGTTAGTCAAAACATTAGAACAGCCACACCTTCCTTTTAAGATCTTGCCTGCTGCTCTATCACACTACTTCCACCTCTTCTGATCTACTGATGCTTGCCACTTCTGCTGCTTGCCTTTTTACCCTCCACGGATCCTGGGCGAGGGAGGACACATGTGCAGAGGTTATATAAGCCTTTCTCATACATCATCACATAACAAGAAGGACCTAAGAAACAGAGTGAGAGGAAGTGAGCTTATATCTGTACATATGTACTAGAGTGTGGCGTTTGCAGTATGTTTGGTTAACATGTGGACATGTGGGTTTATCAGTCACAACTGATTCTGCTACATTAAAGAAATCCACCTGTCAATCACTCAGCAGCCCCCACCTCTACTCACGACTTGGGTTGCTCTGCTGCCTCATTTCCTTTACCTCTGTGGAATCATGAGACTCCCTCGCTCACACATACAAAGACCTGCTGTCTCGCTCCATCTTTTTCCCACTCAGAGATCTAAACCTCTTTGTCTTCATCTGCACCCTCCATACTTCCGTCACCTCATTCAGACTATAAAAAAAAAAAAAAATCCTCTGCTGCCTTTGATTTCCTTCCTTTCTCATCTTCTACTTGTTATCTGTCGGTGCTTTGTGCTTTGTCTCTTTATCAGTGCAGGGACCCAGCAAAAGCACTTCACTTCACAACCATTTAACCTCCATTCATTTTGCACTGTTTGGAAATGGGATGCTTGTTGATGTAAAATCAAGTTTATGGTGCAGAGAAATAGGCACCGTTGAAAGAAAACTGAAGTTATGCAGATATGGGTGCATTTTTTAATTATCCTTCCTAAATGTAAGGACATGAGTGACTGCTGGATCTCTATTTATAGTACAACCAGTTAGGTTATTAACACTGTCCATTGCTTTTTCCGATGATTCTTAAAGGATTCAAATTCCAGTGGTAACAGTTGTTGAATATGTCCTAACCCGGTTAGTATGAGTATGTCATGATCTGCATAATAACCTTTAATTTTTCTCACAACACCTGTAAATCTATAATCTTACGTCACACAGTTGCTGTTTACAATGAAGGGTTGATTTATTACTCAGAATTCAGTCACTTTTGAACAAATGGTTCTTTGTTTTCAGACGGAGGTATGTAAAAGTAACTTCTAGTTTCTAAAGGGCTTTTTTTTGTGCTTATTTTATCAGTTGTATTCAACTTCATCATTTATCTAATGTAAATTCTATACAGCCGCATCCTGGATAAGAAAACACAGAGGGTAACGTCTCCATCAACTGTGTTCTTTAATCTGTCTCAGATGTGTGTGTGTTTTGTGTTTCTGTACTATCACATATTACAAACCTAAAGGGGATACTCCACTGAAAACACAAAGCTACTACCTCTTTTCACTGTAATTAAGGGAATCTTAAACAAATAATTATCTTACTATAATTTTTGTAGCACATGTACACTGCTCAAAATAAAAATTAAAGGAACACTTTGAAAACACATTAGATCTCAATGGGGAAAAAAATCATGCTGGATATCTGCACAAATCATTTGATGGAAATGACAATTATCAACCTACAGAGGGATGAATTCAAAGACACTGAAAATCAAAGTGAAATTTCATTGCATCAACTCAAAATGGCACTCAGCAGTTTGTATGGCCTCCGCATGCTTGTATGTATGCCTAGCAACACTGGGGCATGCTCCTAATGAGATGACGGCTGGTGTCCTGAGGGATCTCCTTCCAGATCTGGATCAGGGCATCACTGTTCCTGGACTGTCTGAGGTGCAACCTGGCAGCGTCAGACTGAAACATAACACCCCAGAGGTGTTCTATTGGATTTATTTAAGGCAAGCGTGGGGGCCGGACAGTGGTATAAATTCCTTCATTCTCAATGAACTGCCTGCATACTCTCACTACATGAAGCCAGGAATTGTTGTACACCAGAAGGAACCCAGGACCCACTGCACCAGCGTAGGCTCTGACAGTGGGTCTGAGGATTTCATCCCAATACCTAATAGCAGTCAGGATGCTGTTGCCTGCCTCAACCTGTTCTCATCCATGAAAAGCACAGGGTGCCAGTGGTGGACCTGCCAATTCTGGTATTTGATGGCAAATGCTAATCAGGCTCCATAGTGCCGGGCAGTGAGCACAGGGCCCGCTGGAGGATGTCAGGCTTTCTAACCAAACAATCAGAAATAAACTTGATGAAGTGGCCTGGGACATTCCCACCAGTGGAGGGCTGGAGGTCATTTTGTAGGGCTCTGGCAATGTTCATTCTGTTTCTCCTTGTACAAAGGCGCAGATGGTTTAAGGACCACCTACGGCCCTGTCCAGCTCTCCTAGAGTAACTTCTTGTCTCCTGGAATCTCTCCTGGAATTTCAAAAATTTGTAAAAAAAATAAATAAAATAAAATATTTTAATTTGTCTGCAACATTCTGTAGACCATTGCCCAATGAATACTCATACCAAGTTTCAGAATAATTTCCTAATAAATCATGAATGAGTAACAACTGATTTTAAACATCAATGTACAGTATTTCTTGATAATCTTAAAAATTTGTAAAAACTAAAAATGTCAAAAAGCAGAAATTCATCTTCATTTGTAAAGATTTGCCCAATTAATACTTGTAGCAAGTTTCAAAAGATTCAGCCAATAAATAAGGGAGAAGTAGTCACTGAACTCAGACAAAAATGTCTTGTTTATCTAAAAATTTTTTAAAAATCTCTTAAATTAAATATTTTTTTAAAATTTGAAAAAAACATTTGTTTGCATCCATCCATCCATCCATTTGCTTCCGCTTATCCTGTTTAGGGTTGCGGGGGGGG
>JAVDPK010000240.1:124566-137242 GCA_034780415.1 Cichlasoma orientale
AGGAAAATATGTAGTCAGAATTAGAGTTGCGAAATGCATCTTCTAAGGTGCTTAATTGTTTCTCAATTTCAGCCAGACGAACACGTCTGGCCTTTCTAACCTTCGACTGATACGATATAATATCACCTCTTAATACAACCTTGAAAGACTCCCATAGAGTAGAGTCGGAGACAGCCCCATTGTCATTAAAAGTCATAAAATCCAGTATTTTATTGGAAACAAATTTGCAGAAGGAGCTGTCTAAGTTCAAGGAGGGATTAAATTTCCAATTGTATTGTACTCTCTGAATATCAAAGTTGAATTCAACTGACAATGGTGCATGGTCAGAGATGAGAATAGGGTGATAAGTGGATTTAAGAACACGAGGTAATAAATTTGAATCAACAAAAAAATGATCAATTCTTGTGGAGGTTTTGTGTACTGAGGAGAAAAAAGAATACTGCCTTGTTATAGGATGTAAATGTCGCCAAACATCAATCAGATCTAAAGATCTTGCTAAATCACTTATAACTAAAGTGGACTTTAATGGTGGGGCGGGTTTAGATGAGGACCTGTCAAGCACCGAATCTAGATAATTGTTAAAATCACCCCCAACTATGATCTTACGATTGCTGTGCTCAGCCACAAGATTGAATACTTTTTTAAAAAACTCTGGGCAGTCAAAATTAGGTGCATAAATGTTAAGAAGAGCCAGAGGGACAGAATTAAGGGTGCCAGTGACAATAATGTACCTCCCACCTGGATCTACCATCTGAGAATTAAATATAAACGGTATGGTTTTACGAATAAGAATGGCAACCCCTCTTGCCCTGGAGGTGAAGTTGGATTGATACACCTGTGACACCCAGGATGTCCTTAAGTGACTCTGTGCAGTTGGCGAAATATGCGTTTCCTGTAAGAACACAACATCAGAAGACAAATGTTTCAAATGAGAAAAAACCTTGCCCCTCTTTATTGCCCTGCCCATTCCTCTACAGTTCCAAGTGATAAAGGTAATGGGGCTTGTACTTAACCCAGAAGGCCTACTGTCAATATGCATTCAGAAAGATAGATGAAGAATAACACATGGGGCTGAATATAAAGAAAAAAATATATATATATAAGAAAAAAACAAACAAAACAAGCAAGAACAAAACAAGAAAACCCCTGCAAAAACTATGCTTCCCATTAAACTTAGGGAGGCTGCTGAGAACTCAGCAGTGCAACACTCTACAAGAACAACCATATCCAACCCGAAAAAAGGAGTAAAAGGAAACTTTATTAGACGTAACAGAAGCTTTTGCATTGAGCATTTACGGGGTCATTTCTGTGTAAAGGACCCTTCTAGACATTAACACATGAAGTGCACTGATTAGAATATTAATTTTTCTTATTTTTATTTCTGCAGTTTTAGTTATATAAAGTATCTTCTTGATTGGCACTCATTTTGTGAAAACGTGTATTATTCCAGGGGAATGTCTACTGTTACATATCTATTGTTGAAATGTTTTGCAACAAATTAAAATTAAATGAGGAGGCTTTCAAAACGATGGTCATGAATACTTAATGTCACAAAAAGAGCAGTAAATTTAAGAAAAAAATCAGTCAGTGTTTGCTATAATCACCATTTGTCTTTAAAGCTCCACTAGCTCTCTTTGGCACGCTTGCAGACATTCAAGGTACTGTGCGGGTAGGCGCTGTGGATTTATGCTGTCTCAGTGTTTTCTGTCTATTTTGTGTAAATCCACACTGACTCCATGGTGCAGAGATCCAGGCTCTGGGAGGCCATCATTTCTGACACTGTCTGTATTTTCTTTCCCTATTGTCATGTTGTGGAATAAATCTGTGGCCAATAGAATGGTTCCCTGATGATGCCGCATGATGGAAAAGAATGCAAAGAATGCAAAAAGTGTCATGTTAGAGCAATACGGTGGTGCAGTAGTTAGAATTGTCAGCTCACAGCAGTGAGGTTCTGGGTTCAAAGTTCCTGGTTGTCTGCAGCCTTTTTTGTGTACAGCTGATATTTTCTACCTGGGCCTCCCCCGGGTGCTTTGGCTTACTCATTAGTCTAAAGACATGCAAGTTAATTGGTGATTCTAAATTGGCCACAGATTTGTGGTCAAAGTGCATAGATAAAGTGATGCATGACTCATTAAATGTGGCATGTAGTATAAAGCGCATTAAGTGGCCAATGAGAAAAGTACCACATAAATGCCAGTTTATTTCCTAGTGCCTCAAACCCTCAAACCTTTGGACTGCATGCTGCATGTGTTTATATCTCAACTGGATGAAGTTTACTTTTCATCTACCGTTAAAAGGGCAAAAATACCAGCAAATCTAATGACAGTTCCACAAATTCCACTTGTATTTTGTGGCTCAGTCTGCAGCTTGTGCAGTGATGTGCACATTAATTGTTGTAGACAAGACACACACACACCCACAGACAATATCTCACACAGACTGTTAAATTACAGCACAGTGAGAAATAATTTAGGAAATGTAGCCGCACCATATCATTTGCTGTTCTATTCATTTATTTTCCATCTAAGGTCTGCGCTGATATTTTCCACAGTATTGAGACCAACTGCACGTGACTTGAGTCCCCAGTTGTGGCCTGGGAGTGGCTGGGTGGGTGAATGAGGATGGTTGCTGTAGTGACTCAGTTGGCACCTCCTCCCTCTCCTGCTTCTCCTGGCTCATAAATGCAACCATCCAGCTGTTTCCCTTTAGCTTCAGCCAGCTTCATATTTTAAGTTCTTTTCCACATCCATCCAGGTGGTGAATTCCAACGTAAACCTGTGTGAAAGCAGCTATTTTTCAATTGTTTTTGGCTATTAAAACAACATAACATAACTAGTCTGGCATTTCAGGTGACACTATTAGTGTTTTTAGTGAGTTAGTCTCCATTCCTCAGTTTGATAACCAGTGTTTAATGGCCCAATGCAGAGTGAAGTCCCTGCATAAGGGCTGGGATGCCTTCACTTCACAGATAATTTGACTCATAAACATCAAATGTCTGGGATAAGTTTAAGAAACATACTGTGTTTTACATTAGCATCTCATTTCTTCAGCCTTTCTCTCTGACTTCCTGCTTCTGTCTCCCCCTCTTCTCTCTCTAAGTCTGTTCTTACCTAAAGGTCATTTAGCTAGTTAAAGGTTGATATAGGGCATTTGTGCTGCTGCAATCTACTGCATGTAGATGAGCGTGTAACTGGTATAAAGCCATTATGTCACAGTAATGGGCACAAGAGGTTAGTGGTAATGGTGACAAGCTCTGTGAACAATGTGAAGAAATGTGAAGATGTGAATGACATCTGCTTAGGGACAAAAAAAAATTTCACTTGTTCCCTTTCTATGTTTCTACAGGGTGCCAAGCTTCCTATGTCAATCATCATAGTTGGAGTGGGTCAGGCTGAGTTTGACGGTATGCTAACTTTAAAAATTTAACTGCAGAATGACTGCAATTATAAAACATCCCACAGGCACCTATAAATTATAAAAAATGTAAAGTATATCTAACTTTTCTTCACTTAACTTCTGGTGTTATTTTCTAATATTTTATAACATATATTTAAGTCAAATTCAAGGATAAATAGATTAAACCATCAAATGAACACACATACATACATATAAAAGGGAAAATGACTGGGTCATTGTTTATTAACTTTCCAGTAATGTATATCTGAAACTACTTAGCAATTCTCCATGATTGCACACCACTGTCCACTTAGCTGTGTTATGTACTCTGTTATATGCGCTGTAGGCAGTATTAAAAGTATTTTAAGCAATAGAGTTAGATTTGTTCTGTTTGACAAACTATGTGATGACGTATATTTCTAAATTACCTCATGCATTGCGGTCTGGAGTAAAAAAAAAACAAAAAACTATATGGACACTGATATATCTGTGAAACAGCCTACATCAGCCAATAAAATCATCTAACTGATGTATCAGTCATGCTCCACAAATAATTGAGATTTTAATTCACCTCGCAGTCTGTTACAATAAGAGCTAGTCCTAACCTCTCTGGCACTAATTCTGAGACATACCAGAGAGAAAATTACTGTACAAACTCATTTGTCTCAGTAGAGACGGGAATGCGGAGGTGGATGCAGGCATAATTGTAGAAGAAATGGCTGGGGTTAATTGCTGGGTTTGCAGTATTTAAATGGTGATGATTCTAAATTGCACAGTCTATATTAAAGGACTTATTAGTTGATTAGACATGCAAAAAAAAGACCAACTACAGCTGTGCAGCTTGACATCTTTTTAGTACTACAAAAAATTTTCATTTTTATTTTTGTCATCTCCGCTTATCCAATTTAGGGTGGTGAGGGTGGGGGGCTGGAGCCTGTCCCAAATGGATGGTTGGATGGATTTTGCATGTGTGATAAATAAACCTTTGGTGCAGCAACCTTTAGTTGTAAAGGCAGCTGTCTTTAACAGGTTTTCACACTGTGTGTGTGCATGCGTGTGTGTGAACTTGTCTTTCAGCTATGGTGGAACTGGATGGCGATGACATCAGGATCTCATCCCGAGGGAAACTGGCAGAGCGAGACATAGTTCAGGTGACTGCCCTTTACACCATGCAACAAAGTTTGACTGTATTCACTGCATGCACTAAGACCAGAATCAGTGCAGGGTGCAAGGTCACAGAATTCAGTATGCGGAAAATCTTCTGTCAGCACTCACAAATGAGGGCAAGCAGAAACAGAAAAGACATGTATGGTTTCCATCAGTGTATTGCAAACACAACATTGAATTACATCACCCCCATGAGTCATGACTAAAAGGGAAAAAAGTCTTTAAGAGTACTTTATCAAACTCTAATGGGAAAGGCTTTTTTTTTTCTGGCTCATTCATTCTCCTAAGGGAAACCATATCAGAGGATTAGTGACGGATGAGCTTCCTAAAGCTCGCAGGATCCTGCAAATCAAATGTTGACTAACATGGGGGCTTAAATGTGAGCCTCAGGGATTTCTCTATTCATTGTCCCACCCTGCTCTACAAACCTACTTGTGTACAGTGTCAAAAGTATTAGGAGCTTTCCATGAATCACAACAGGACTCCAAAAACCCTGGATGGCATTACTGTATGTGAGCCAGGCAAAAACCAAATGCTCTTGAATGCAATTTGCCACATTCTGTATCCACATACTGTAAATATGAATTTACTGTCATATCAAATCATTTTTTTGTGTGTGTTGTTTTCCCTCAGTTTGTTCCTTTCAGAGATTATATGGACCGGACAGGTAACCATGTGTTAAGCATGGCACGGCTTGCTAAAGATGTGCTAGCAGAGATCCCTGACCAGTTCATCTCTTACATGAAGAGCCGGGGGATCAAACCCAACCCGGCGCCACCTCCTTACACACCACCGGGACACACACATCACCACACTCAGATCTGAGGCCCTCCTCTTTGGCTTTTCACTGAGGACTGACACTAAGCAGCAGCTTCTCAGAGTCCAGTGGGAACTCTCTGCCTCCTGTTTTTGTTTGTTTGTTTTTTGGTGCAAATAGGAGAAGGGGCGCCATGAAACGGGTGTTGAATTCTGTGCTGTACCTCCAATGACTGTTGGAGTAATACTTTTTGTTTTCCTGTGATATATTCCTCTGTTTGGTTTCTCTTGAAGAGAGACTACAACCCTTTCAGGACTCGTGGGTAAAAGCCTTTGAGGCAGTGACTGTTTCATGTCCAATATGACAGCAGGTTGGTTAAAAACGATCATGTTGTGGTTAAAACTTGTGCCTGTTTGTGGTTGTTTCTCTAAGTGTATCAGGACACGTGAACCTTAAACTAAACCTTGCTCGTCAGTCACTGGTGTGGCCTAATACGGTGATATTTTTTAGGCACTTTTTCCCTTCTGGAACAAGTTTTTATATTTGGGATCATTTCTGTATCTGCTGATGCAACCGTTATGAAGGAGGAAAAACTGCAAGAGTGTCGTTTACAATTTATTACCTTCAAGATTAATCAGGCTTGTCATACCATGACGTGTCACCTCCTGTCCTTCAGAGATGTGTTGAGTAAATGTTTATAAGAGCATGTCATATAAGAGTTTAAGGCACATATTCCAGTATTTACTCTCAAATGTTATTCAGAGTGGCATGGACCTTTGATAGACTGTTTGAATACCATTAAAAATCTATCCATTTTGAAACGGTCAACAATTATTTTTAGTTATCACGAACAAAAAGCACAACCTGACTACATGAATACAAGAATTATGAAGATACAAGGTCAGTCCCACTTAATCATTCTGAGTGCTGCTATTCATTGTGTTTGAAGAAATTACTGTAGAAAGGAAATATTTTTTGCACTCGAGTCAATTTAAAGTTTTGTTGCATAGAGGTGCATCGTAGTTTCTACATACAACGGTTTTAATACTGAGGCTTTTCCACCACAGGGGATGTTGCACATGAAGCGCATTGACCATGACCGCATTTCCAAAAAAAAGTTGGGAAGCTGTGTAAAATGCTAATAAAAACAGAATGCAGTGATTTGTAAAGCTTTTTCAGTAAACCCTAGATTTCATTGAAAGTGTTACAAAATACAGCACGTCTGTTGAAAAAAATTTTTTTTTCCCAGGGACGGGAGGGTATTCCTTTTTAATTTCATGCCAGCATCGCCCTTCAAAAAGTTGTGTCAGGGCCAAGAAAAGAATGGATAGGTTGTGTGAATGCTGACTCTTTCGGAAGGAAAGCTGGGGTGTGATTGTTGTTCACAACTCTTTCTTTCAAAGTCTCTGTGGACAAATAGTTTCCCAATTTATGAACATTTCTCCTGGTAAAATAAAAAATAAATAAATAAATGGGGATTTCATTATCTTCCATATATATTATGTCTGGAGAAATCTCTATAATAAAGGGACAAGCCTGACAACCAATATTGAATGACAGCCATGAAGTTCAACCCCTCACTATATTTAAAAACAGACACAATTCTGCAGAAGGAATTGCTGCATGAGATCAGTAAAACTGCTGACTCCAGAAACCCAGTATGAAGCAAACTTATAATCAAGATCCACAAACTGGTCCGAGTGTTGCTGAAGGAAACGATAACGTAATGCTATGGATCAGATTTAGTTCTGATCATGCCTATTGTAATCACGTTTTCCCCTTAACCAATCTTTAAACATAGCAGCTTTCACCACGCTATCATGCTTTAGCCATGCAGCTCCACACGGCTTACAAGCAGATGCCGCATGAGCGCATAGCTAATTTGCATATCATTACAGAATGCGAGTACCCAGGCTATTTCTCCACTGCTATTACTTATGCCATATTTAAACCATAACAAAATGTGCTCTTAATTTAAAAAAAGAAGAAATGTGACTGTTAAACTGTCACAGGACAGGAAGCAGAACGTGAGATGTTTATATTTCGATTTTGTTCGTGTTTGTCCGCATTTCAGGATGGTTACACCCCTAAACATGCCACTGTCCCAACCTTTTTTAAAACATATTGCTTTCATTGAATACAAAATTCTATCTCAGCATTTAATATATATAATATCTGATATATTTGATATATAGCTGCAAATCATTACATTCTGTTTTGATTTACATTTTGCAAACAGTGCTCCAACTGTTTTGGAAAGTGTTCTGTAAATTAATTTAACTCCTTTGAACCGTTTAAGCATATAGACTTTTTTGTTTGCTTAGTTTGAAATCTACCATAAATATTTAAGATTGTACATTAAAAAAATGTAAGTCGGAAAGAAAAGAAATGGGCTCACAATATAGCAAAAATATTTAATTTATAGGCTCTTAGTCTGTAAAGGGATTATATCAAAATAATACCTTATTTCATCTGATATTTTACACTGACTAATAACTATTAGGGCAACTAAGTGGCCAGTAGTTAAATATATTCCATAACTTGTTTTCTGTCCCAACGGCAGGTTATTTTAGCCTTGATACGATCCTTAACACACCATCTCTGCAGCCAAGACACTTTTACTGACAGTGAAAACCTGTAAGCCCCCAGTGATCACGCATCAGCAGCCACGAAAACCTCCTTCCTCATAAACTCCTCCCAAGAGATTTTCATGTAATATAGAGCTGTCCTCCCTGCTCTGTATAACAAGTATCTTGCGGCAGAAAAGTGGTTTCCAAAGCTTCAAGATTTATGTTCATTACATTTAGTGGGTAAGAAATTCTTTAATCTGTGCAAAACACATTAACAATCTGTCTACACAAAGTGAAAGGAAGGATCCTTTCGTGTTTTTAATTTGGTTTTCTGTACCTTCCTGTAATTCATGACGTTAGTGTGCAGAAAGAAAAAGAAATGGCTTCCATATCGCATATCCAATTTTACAGATTTTGTAATTTACGGTGCCTCTTTGCACAACAATGCAGCAAAAATCACTACACTCCTGTGATGTGTGGCTGTAAAAAGATTTTTTTGCACAATACATGTAACATGGGATTAGTCATAAAAAGACTCAATACAGTATACTCATACAAATCTTGCTTTCTTTCCCACCTTGCCTTTCATCTAATCAATTGCACAGTATTTATGCTTTAGTCAGTTACAGTATTTCAGTGTTACACTTTTAGTATTCATTAGTAACACGTCTCTGCTTTAAGGAGGCAGAGGCTTCTGCTTTTAATTCATTCCCTGTTTCACAATGCCATTATGGCATAGTTTGAGATGAGAATCTGCTTTGGTCAAAATGTATATATTCTATGCTACAGTCACACTGGGGAAAACAGTGATTGGAGACTGCAGCACGACCAAATCTTGCAGTCTCGTTGCCTTTGAAATGGCTGCTTTGAAGACAAGGATCGGGTCTGCGACCAGTCAGTTGCCATCTTCAAAGCAACTTTGATGATAAAACAATAAGATAGACTCAGTCTGCTATTAGTCTGCTATCAGTTTGTGACGGAATGGGGTCAAGTTGACAATTATATGTAATTTGTTTAATACAGTGATTCACTGTGATAAATTGTCAAAAATAGCCAATATGTTGCTATCCACACACACAGAAATTCACATTAAATAGAAATTTCCATTAACTACCTAAATTCAAAGTCCAGCCAGAACCTCACAGATTAAAAACAGAAATTTAGAAATTCTTTTAGTTGCTGCAGGATGGCGTTTCAGCTGCAAAATGACAGGTGATCTGCAACCTTGCTTTTATACAGGAATATAACCAGAAAACAACCAGTTGTCAACCCGCTGAATCAAGTACCTTATACTGCAAATAGATGAGTTGCATTCATCGGCACAGAGTGACCCAGATTGATTGCGACATGTTGGCAGTCTGTCTGCTGACATAAATTAGATGGCATTGTAAGCCTTTGTCATTCTGTACCAGAGTGTCTGCAGTCAGTCCAAGTTGGACTGCGATTGTTTGTAGATAAGTTGCCTCCCAACAAGCAACCTGTGCAGTCGCCTTGTGATTGAAACAGGTCATCCAAAGGTTGAGGGTGTTGGACACTCAACCTGTGGGTGTTATGTTAGCATGCTAACATGCTAAAGTAAGCCAGTAAAAATGGCAAATATTACCTGCTACACATGCGCATAATGTTGCCATTGTAAACATGCTAGCATTTGGCTAAATGCAGCTCTGTGTAGACCCCTACTTGTGCTTATTTGATTTGTTATTAGTCATAAATGGCTTCTGAATGCTGGCTATATATTCTTCTTCCATCTTTGTCTCTCACTGCAGTCATTATTCCTCTCTTAGTATCATTATTCTTCTTTCACATAGCTTTGTTTCCTAATCTAACCTTCATGTGCCCCCCCCCCCCTTGGTGAAGAGTGAAAAGAATAAAGTTAAAACAAGCTTAAGATGAGTAGCCTGTAACAGACAGTAAAACAATGCATTTTCCTTTTTAAAAAAAAAAAAAAATATATATATATATATATATATATGAAGCCAGACAGCAGCATAATTCATGTGAGCTAAAAAAGTTCTCTTCAGGTGTCTAATGTAGCAAACAAAAGCCTTAAATAACGTGAAAGGCAGTCGCTCTGTCTCATTTAGTTCTGTACCGAGGAGCCACTCAGGTGGAGAAGTAAGTGGAGGAGTATAAAAATGTATTAATAGTTAATGATTAACGATTTAAAAAAGTGAACTGGTTGTTCTTGGGTGTAGTGTAAAAGAGGAAAGAGTTAAAAGTGTGGGCGTCTGTTCTGTCTGAATTTTAAAGTGTATTATAACAGCTGGTTTGCATTTGAATCCATCTAACATCTTTGAGAGAAGTTCTTATTGTATATGGTTAAAATATTTTTGGCAATATTATTGTATTGAAGATATCTATTGATTTATTTTTGAAGTTTTTATGACAAGCCATCACTCCCCTCTTCTCTGTCATTATGGTGACTTCATCTTCTGCTCAAGCCCTGATTTATTAGTAGGATTATCCACTGCATGTTTGCTTGGGGTGCTGTAAGGAACATGTTGCCATGATCTGTACAAAAAAAATGGACCCAGCCCAACAAGATTACATACATCTCTGTGCCAAACATGGCAGTTACAGTGGACTGTATGCGATTTCTTCTTTCCTGTGCCTGGTTCTTCAAACATTTCTTGTCTCACCAGTGGTTGGAAAAACTGTAGCTAATTTGCATGTTACAGTTAACACTTTATTTAATTTTTTGTCTGATTTAACAAGCTGTATTTGTTCTTTATATCTCTTGCATTTTCCAATTAGCATGACTCCCTATTTTTCTGTTAAAAGGGTTTTTATCGTACATGATTATTGTCATATGGTGGGTTGTGAAATGCTTTGTATTGGATTGCCTTAAATGAAAATTAATTAAAAAATTACTACTTTTACAAATTTTCTTTATGAGTTATTCCTCAATTTTGAAAAAAAAAAGGGGGGGGGGCGTGGAAGATTGTAGCAGGCTTGTTCTTGGGTTTCATAATACAGTATTTTTTTAAAATCATCAATCTATTTGATTTTCTACACGACCACATAAAAGATGGCCCACACAGTCAGCGGTTTCTGCATAAAGGAGTCGCTGTGAAGTTTACTTTCTTCCCACAGTGTGATTTTTTATTGCAATTAATTTTAAAAAAGACAGGGCTCTCATAAGCCTTTTCAAAAAAAAACCATCTGCATACAGTGTTTCTATACGCAGAAAAACAGATGCATAAAGACCTCTGCTCTAAACCATTATCACTGAATAGTATTAGAAAGGAATTTACAAAAGAATATTCCAATCAGTCGTTACCAATTCTTTCTAAATTTGCTCTGGGTAGAGTTTTGATTTCAAAGATGCTTGCAGCATGCCTGAAGCACAGGTGCCCGAATTACTGCTATCCTTTTTGTTAATTTTTATCTAGTTTTGACAAAGATTAAGCAAGCAAGAGAACAATTTTTACTTTTCTTAGATTGATTACTAGGTGAAATACTATTACTAGGTGAAATATATGCAGACAGAATTAAAGGAAAAGCTTAAAAAATCAGCAAAGAAGCACTTGAGTGCATACAGGATAATTTCCCTCTCCTGCATGCAGTTAAAGAACCACTGAAACTGTTCCGGGAACTTTTAATGGCTAAACTAAGACACTTAAGCCATTTGCAGGCATGCACTACAGCCCTGAAATTTTCTACACAGCGAGCCATATGTCAGAATGCAGTTAAATGGTCTCTACACTGACAGCTCTTTAGAGCAATTGAATTGTTTTCCACACCTCTTTGAATGTCTCTTCACTTTTAAGGTTCTGACATGTACTAATTACAAATCACTGTTCTGGATTTCCAGGTTTTCTTTAAATTCCTCCCCATTATTTTTCTTTATGTCACAAAACATTACATAGTGTCCTTGGAGTTAATCTTTAAATATTTCATCTGGCATCATATACTGTGTTACAAATGTTGTTTCAGATGTCTGTGATGGAGGAGGCAGAGGTGACAGCTGTCATATACTGCAATTTAATCAACGTATGAGTGTATGAATGTAAAATAACACATTTGCTTTAGGTGACAGTGGTAGTCTATGTCAGAAGAAGGCTGGTGTTTTCATGCCAGGTTGTGCATCTACAGGAAAATATCTTGTTAACTACTATAATACTCTAGAGGATTTGGGAGTATTTTCAGTTTCTGGGTCAAGAAGAAAAAAATAAGACTGGGTGGAAAATAATTTTCAAACTTAAGATATACTTTTGCACAAGTTACTGTTATATATTATTTCAGGCTGAGAGGATAATTCAAACAGACACTAATGAGCACAAATGTTTATTGAACAATGATTAGATTACTTTTTCTTTTTTTTTTTTTTTGGTGCTCTTTGATGCACCGCTTCAGCCTGTCAAAAACTCTGAGCACAATAATGTTTGTATGCTAAACAACAAACCTGCAAAATGACATTTATAAACAAATAATAAAACTATGCAGCTACAATGCATCACTAGAACATATAAATAAATGTGGGTGGTTTTCAAGTTCATATTGTGCGTGCTATTGCAATTTTTAACTATAACAAGATCAGACAGATGGGAATGTTTAAGGAAACAGCGACATTTTGGAAAATGAGCTTCTTTGCCTTCTTAGACACTTAGATGAGAAGGACAGCACAGGTTGCATCCAGCAGCTGCTGTATTAAATTAATTAAATACAAAAACAGTGAGTCCTGTCATTTAAAACTAATGCTACTTTGAAACGTGCACACACACACACACACACACACACACACACACACACACACACACACACACACACACACACACACACACAC
>JAVDPK010000240.1:138901-162671 GCA_034780415.1 Cichlasoma orientale
ACTCACACACAACCACCAAGATGTCTTCCAGTGTAACCCCCCCCCCCCCCCCAAAAAAAAAAACAAACAGCACATCTAGTAGATTGCACCTGAGAGGGAAAGTGCCATAGGCTGCATAATCAACATTAACGTAATTTAACAGTTGGTTAGAAAACACCAGATATGTACATGACAAGAAAAAAAAACAAAAAACAAAAAAAAACAAGTCAGCTCAGCTAAATGTAAATTTACACAAATCACTGACAATCTAACACCCCAGATAATTTTCAAGGGATCTGCTAAAGTCAAGTTTATCTATGTTTTGCCCACAGTCTGTTCTCCTCTCATGTGTTACACCAAATTTAATACCGCTCATATTTTGCTACACCTTTTTTTTGTATTCCCAGACTGTGCACCTTTGCCATGTTGTCCAATGTATGTCAGCATCAAACAACACTTGTGTTTTGGCACAGGACAACAGGCTGGCCTTTAACCTTTTTTTCTGGCAGATCTGTGGTTGTTCTCAGGTGCTGCTGTTGTGTCTATGGTCTCAACCAAATGAGATGATGATGTCAGAGGCAGCTGGGATGTTAACAATTGCCTGATTACTGCCAAAAAAGTATATGACTTGGCAGTCAGAGGAGTCTTCAGATGAGTTTCTAATATCACAGATGTTCTGTGAGTTTTTCCTGAGCCCCAAACACACATACTATCTCACAGCGCAAAACCACAATAAGTAAATACAGTTTTTTCCATGTAAGCCAACTATTCAGTACTTCAAAGACCAATCAGTTCAGCAGATCATCATTCACTTATCATCAACGAGTGTGACCACCTCTGTAAAAGCAGAAGGTTTGGCAGTTTGCATTTCCAAACAATCTGCCGTCACGGTGAGAAAAATGATTCTCAAGTGAAAAACAGTCAAAACAGTTGCTAATCTTTCCAGGTTAGACGTCCAAGAAAATTCACCCCAAGGTCAGACTGCACAATGTTCAGAGAAACTGAAAAAAAATCCAAGAGCTACATCTCATCTCAGGCCTCAGTTATTATGTTAAATGTTAAAGGTCATGAAGGTACAATTAGAAAAACACTGAACAAGTATCGCTCGTTTGGAAGGGCTGCCAGGAGAAAGCCTGTTCTCTCTAAAAGGAACATGGCAACACGGCTCAGGTTTGCAAAGTTGTATTTAAACAAACCACAAGACTTCTGGAACAATGTCCTTTGGACCGACAAGACCAACGTGGAGATGTTTTAGCCATAATGCCCAGCACCAAAACCAAACACAGCATATCAGCACAAACACCTCATACATGTCAGCACAGCAGTGGAGGAGTGATGATTTGGGCTTGTTTTGCAGCCACAGGACACGGGCACCTTGTGGTCATTGACTCAATTCATTGATCAAATAAGTAAAGGTATCTGTCTGATAGCTAAAGCTTTGACAGCACTGGGTCATGCAACAGGACAGAGATCAGAGCATACCGTAGCTATTAACGGTACTGTGCTGCAGTGGTGTGAATCATATCTATCTAATAGACTTCAGTCTGTTCATGTCAGTGGGGAGCCTTCTTCACACACAAGGTTCTGTCCTAGGACCAATTCTATTTACATTATGCATGCATTTTTATTGCTATACAGATTATACCAAGCTTTATTAATTGATAAAGCCAGATGACACACACCAGTTAGTTAAACTGCAGACATGTCTTAAAGACATAAATTATTTATAATTATTAATCCTTTATTTATACAGGAAAATCTCTTGAGACTCATTGTCTCATTTACAAAAGAGACCTGTTACATACAGCAATAACAAAAGTGACATAAAAACAATAATAATAATACAATCTACTTAACACTTCTACAATATTGATACATTATCAACAAAAGGGTTTTCACTGATAACAAATACAAGTAACTACAGACATATTTTTAAATCCCTTTATTAAAATTTTGAACTCCCCAAGTGTAACAAGATTGGGGAGCTTCAGGTCCTGCTGAAGCATGTTCCAGGTGGAGGGGGCAGAGAGGGAGAATGCTTTTTTGCCAAGCTCAGTAGTGGATGACCTCTAATTTCCTGCTTCTAAATTCAGATAAAACTGAAGTTACTGTGTTCAGCCCTACAAACCTTAGAAACATGGTGTCTAAACAGATACTTACTCTGGATGGCATTACCTTGGCCTCCACTAACAGTGTGGGGAATCTTGAAGTCATTTTTGACCAGGTATGTACTTCAATGTACATATTTAACAAGTATGTAGAACTGCTTTCTTGCATTTGTGCAATATCTCTAAAATTAGAAACATCCTGTCTCAGAATGATGCTGAAAAACTAGGCTTCTTCTAGGCTGGACTATTGTAATTCATTAATATCACATTGTCCTAAAAATAATTATCAAAAATGCTGCAGCTAGAGTACTGACAGGGACTAGAAAGAGAGAGCTTATTTCTTCCATATTGACTTCTCTTCATTGGCTCACTGTTAGATCCAGAACTGAATTTAAAATCCTTCTTCTTACATACAAAGTCTTGGATAATCAGGCCCCATCTTATCTTAAAGACTTTACAGTACAATATCACAATAGATCATTTCCCTCTCAGACTGCTGGCTTACTTGTGGTTCCTAGAATACTTAAGAGTAGAATGGGAGGCAGAGCCTTCAGCTTTCAGGCCCCTCTTCTGTGGAACCAGCTCCCAGTTTGGATTCATGAGATAGACACTCTCTCTATTTTTAAGATTAGGCTTAAAACCTTTCTTTTTGATAAAGCTTAAAGTTAGGGCTGGATCAGGTGACCCTGAACCCTCCCTTAGTTATGCTGCAATAGGCATAGCCTGCTGTCTGTGAGCGCGCGCGTGTGTGTGTGTGTTTCTTTTTCACTCACCTCTTTTCACTCTCTGTGTTTATACCCCACTCTGCATTTAATCATTAGTTATTATTAATCTCTGGCTCTCTTCCACAGTATGTCTTTTGTCCCATCTCCCTTCCCTCACCCCCAACCAGTCACAGCAGATGGCTGCCCCTCCCCGAGCCTGTTTCTTTCGGTTAAAAGGGAGTTTTTCATTCCCACTGTCCCCAAGTGCTTGCTCATAGGGGTTATGTGATTGTTGGGTTTTTCTCTGTATTATTGTAGGGTCCGTAAGATAATTACAGTATAAAGCGCATTGAGGTGACAGTTGTTATGATCTGTGGCTATCTAAATAAAATTGAACTGAATTATATTTAGTGTCTGTTTGTTTATCTACATGTTATCACTAAAAAAATAAATAAATAAATGCTAACACTGTGAGTAAAGCAGAAGTGTGATTTAGCTGTTTACAGCACTACATAAAGTGACACGGTGACAAAGTTTGGAAGAAAAGTTTTTGCTAAAAGTAACTTCATCTGTGCCCCAGAATGTCAACAGGCAGCTTTTAACTCAGTGGGGATTCAAATCTCCTCTGGAAACTTTGTGATATCTCATTCCTGCCACAATGACTCACACATCTTTTGCCACAGCTTCTGTCTTGGGTTTGTCTTTGTGGTCCACCAGATGTCTACAGTAAATTTTACCCGCAAGTGTTTTTTTTTTTTTAATGGATGGACAGATGAATGTTCAAGTACAGACAACTGTCACTTCCAGTCATTTGACAGATTGTCTGTCTGCCAGTCACTTACTGATGTCCTCTCTTTACAGTGCAGCCCCGGGGTAGTAACTTGAAGACAGTGAAGATGCAACTGGTTGAGGTCAAACTTCTCTGCTGGGAAACTGTCTTCGGGTTGTATGACACAGAGTGAGGAGCAGAAGAGCACATGCAGCTGCTCCCTTCACAATACTGAAAAAGTAGCTGAGGTGATTTAAACACCTGGTGAGGACGTGCAACCTTTGAAAGAGCGTCTACCGTGACCTACAAGGAGAGAGCCTTGAGTATGCTCATGTGGAAGTTGGTACTAATTTGCAGATGTTTAAGATATTGCACCTGACAGGGAACGCTGCAAAGCTAGCATATAAGTTCAACTTTCTGAAGCTACAGATCAGCTGGCTTCTGGATTTACTGGTGACCTTTGTCTGAGCGATTCTTCATCAACTCATGGTTTTAATAGATACAGGGAGGAGAAATATTGTTTTAAATATTGTGATACAAACATGCCGTTTGTTAAAAAAACAACTTTTGCATATCAGGTGAAATAAAACATTTGGATGAAATGCATCATTTAAAATGTTTCTACTTTTTTCTCACAGGTGCGACCAACAAATAAGCAAAAACAGTTTGATTCGACATTTCAAAAGGGCAATCACACCCAGACAAAAAGGGCAACGGTTTTCACCTCCCATCCAACTGCAGCTGCAACTTCCCATTCTGGCTCCGTGGGACTAGATATCATACGCAACATAATAAATGTGAGGTGACGCGGAGAGGTCACATTGTCTGTGGATATTCGTGTGAAACAACTTTGTGTCAGCGAAGCACATTTAACTTGTGACCGTGCTTTCCTGACTATAAAAGGTCCTTATACATTTAGGTGAAGACAGCGTTAATGCTCAATTTTGAAATTAACTGTGTATTTTTAGGCTTAATACAGGCAGTGCTCAACTTATAAGCACCACCATGAACACAAGAAAAGCCATACGCATGCTAATTGTTTAAAAGGCTCATTCAACATTTTGTAGCTTTCCATCCAATTATCTGAAAGTATATACTGCGAGAACAGAACTGTAAACTTAGAAGCATAATTAGTGGGAGCAACAATAAGCAAGCAGTGAAGAGAAGCACTCTAATCCTTGAGAACTAATTAATGGGCAAGCAGATCAACAAATCCAAATGATGAGCCGGGGTCTTTATAATGAAAGGTAAGTTACTGTGTGGATGCAAATTCGCTGTCGGTCATCCTCCAATCTGTGCTCAGAATATCATGAGCTACACACACACACACACACACACACACACACACACACACACACACACACACACACACACACACACACACACACACCAGTGTGACAGACTTTGAATCTTTGTGCAATGATAATAAATACGCAGCATGTAACACGCAACTGTAAAAAGGAGTTGTACAAAATATGTGAAATTATTTTTTTCAGGATAGGTGGGACTAGTATTTTTTTTCCAAACACACAGTCATTTAAAAACAAAACAGTTCCTTTTCCTCTGGATAGTTGCCAGTATTAGTGTTGTGTGCGGTTAGGGAATTTAAATGATTCAGTGATTAAAATATGTATTTAACTAACCCCATATACTCATGCTGGCTCAGTGAGTCAGCTCACTCAGAATGGATTTATTATGTAAATATCACTGCACGACTGACCAAAAGATGCTGAACTTGACACCTAATATTGGTGGCATTAACTGAAGGACTGACCAAAATGTGCCAGATAAGCTGCTGTTTTCTTTAACATCCATTCATACATCCATTTCCTGCTGCCAGGTCCAGGCTGTGGGTGGCAGCCCCGCTGGTCTCCTGATGGTGCACCAAGGTATCCCCAAGCCAGCTAAGAAATATAATCTTTCCAGCATGTCCTAGATGTGCCCCTTAACCTCCTCCTGGTAGGACATGCCTATAACCCGTTACTATGGAGACGCCCAGGATCAGATGGGAACATTTCGTCCTGGAGCCCAGCTGGGCCTACCTTGAAAGATATACAGGGGCCCAGCCTCCTGTAGACCCACTAGTCTCATAGGGGGTTGTCGGGGTTTCGTGCATTGTGGTTTGAGCCGCAGTCATGGGTGAAGGGCCTGGCTGGTTACAAAAAAAATATAAAGAAAAACTGATATTTTCACTCTTGATAAAAATGCAAGGCTGGAAGTAGATATGTGTTCCATACTTCAACAGGCTTAACGTCAGTGAGAGTATAGCAGCAGTTGTTTTTTTTTAAGTGGGAGGCAAATAACCAATTAAAACGGTTACAAGAATAAACATGCACAACACTGAAGTTGAGTACAACAATAATAATATAAATGTGCTGTGTGCAAGACAACAGTTTACATCCCTAAAGTGAATCTTAACATCTACCAGCAACCTTTAATTTGCCAAAGTTTCATAGAACAAAGGCAACAACCTAAAGGGAAATCACTTCAACACAATAGTCACACATTAATATTTATATTTCACCATGAGGGTAATTAACAACAGTTAATGAGGCAAAGGTCCAGACTCATTTCTATACTTGCAGATGAAATGGGCACAGTGGTATGAAAGGAAATGAAACTACACACAAAAATATAGATCTGCATACATAATATATATAAAAACCTTGGGAGTCAGGACAATTTAAAACCAGGAGTATGTGTTCTGTGAACTCTAAAAATACCTACATAGGCTGAAACAAGGTGGAATAATGCTCAGTGAAATACTGGGACTACTAGCATCACAGTGCATAAATAATGGAAAGCAACAACACCAGCTGCTTATCGATCAGGTATTTCATTACGCAAAGAAAACAGAGAGGATCCCGACTAAGTTGAAAGGAATTGGTAGCCTCTCTTTTCCACTCTACACTTATTCAAGAGCTTCAGAAATCAATCTCTGTGGTGTTACAGTCATGTATACAGAGAACACGCTGATGCTTGTGGCAGCAGAACTCTTACCCTCCAAAGAAAAATGTTAGCTGCGTTCCAGTACCCATACAGCGATACAATTTAGTATGCCAGGAAAAAACAATGCTGAATAGTATTTGAAAAAATACCAGGATGCACTATTACACTCAGTCCAATTCTGAAGTATCCAAACCAGCATCATGATCCAACCTGCAAACTGTTGAATCCTATTTTGCCTTAGACTTGTTCACATTGTACTTCTCAAACAAAACATGCACGACAATCACTGGCGATGACTCCTCTTCAGTGGCCCCTTTAACTAGTGGCTCCATCACATTTTCTTTTCTATTTCCAAGCTTCCATTAGAAATATCATAAACTTTCAGAAATTGAAATGTTGGGTTGGCCCCCAAATTAGATCTAGATCAGAAAAAACTGTATTCAGCTCTCCACCGAATAATCTTGGTCCCCTGCCCACAAATCTCCCTTAGCTGTTTTGCAGGTAAGTGACTGTAACATCATTCATATTTTAGTTAATGGTGAGAAGCTGCATGCATTGAATGGGATGGTGGTTAAATGGTTCTGCTTGTGTGTGCAGATAATCATCCAGATTCATGTACACACAAGATTCTGACATATATGGCATCATCACGTGCTATCATTAATAGTGTGAGCAATGTTGATATTGCTGGAACAATTGCCTTGGTGTTCAAAATCCACCGTGTTTGTACCAGGGTGGGGCAACGCTCATGAAAGGGAATGACTAGAAGGTGAATGCCGCCATCTTATGGAGATAAAGTGCATAACAGATTGCGTGCCTGTTCTTGTATTGCTTATCAACTGGGACATAAAAGTAATTCAAATAAGCCCGTGTGTATGGCAACAAAATAGACACGTTTAATTTTAAGGTCCTGACTTGATTTAAGAGATTTAAGATTTTGGGCTATGGTTCGGTTTAGGTTGGTTAGGTTGGAAATCGCTACATAACCTGGGGGATAATTAGGTCAGTCGTAGGAGGACTCCAGGCAAGTTACAGGTATAGATTTAACAATAACAATAACAATAACAACAACAACAACAATAATAATAATAATAATAATAATAATAATAATAATAATAATAATAATAATAATAATAATAATAATAATAATAATAAATTAAACAGGATACAGGTAGAATCCTGGCACTGCACTGTTTGACTTGTAATGTAGCATTTTTTAAATTTATTTATTTATTTTGGGGAGGGCGTAAACAGGATAAAATACCATTTTAATCCACTGTTTCCCAAAAAATACTTGAATGGTAAATGGCGCTAGAGGAGTGGCGCACACCGGAAAATAACCGCCTCTTCCTGCGGCTGATGCACACGTCATAATCATAGCAATGGCTCCGACTGAAGACGTAGTCTGGCAAACGGAGCAGATAATTCATTGTCTGTTTAACGATGAGGACCGTGTGAGTTACTGTAGGTTAGATGCGTATCTGGAGTGTGACAGTCCAGGTCAGTTCTGCTTTTGTGTGACAATAATATTACATTAATGTGTCTCCGTGACAGACGTAAGCTAACCAGTTAGAGTGGGCTAAGTAACACTTTCAGTTTTGGGAAAAGCGAGAAGTGACCGGGAAGTTGAATTGGCATTCAAGTGCGTCTTTGCTTTTTTGCTTTTACAGCTGACATTCGCTCCTAGCAGGCATTAGGTAATATTAATACACGAGGAAGACGTTTTCACCGGGTGTGGCATTTCGTGTTAAGTGCTTTTCCCCCTCTTTTACTCCACGGAGGGAGCTCAGTGATATCTTACTAGGCCCGTTTACCTCAGTGTCAGCAGCTGTTGTTGGCAGATTTACAGTACAATACAGATATGACTATCGGTGTTAATATGACGAAGGCAAACTGCGTTTTGACAGTGCTTTTCTATTTGTGTGTGTGTGTGTGTGTGTGTGTGTGTGTGTGTGTGTGTGTGTGTGTTTTAAGCAGACCCATTCGACCCAGCTGCGATTGCTGACAAACTGAGAAATGTTGCCGATTCCCTGAATGACGACGTCAGATTTAAAGCTGCATTGGATGAGTTGAAGGAAGCAGCAGCAACCGAGGTAAAGCCACAAAACCAGTTTTACCCAATGTCCTCCGTGTCATCACCTAGACCAGCTGGCACACACTTTCACACAGAACAGCAGCAGGATATGATGTGCTGTTTCTAAATTTACAAGTTAAAAGTCCCAGTTTAGTTATGTAACAGCTCAACCAATGGCATCATAGGAGGCCCCAGCTAGACTTTGGACCACACATTTTGGCTTGTTATGGCCATTTAACAAGGTGCTGCAAATATTCCTCTGAGATTTTGGTCCATGCTGACATGATAGCATCACGCAGCTGCTGCAGATTAGGGCTGTAGCTATCTATTATTTTAGATATTGAGTATTCTAGCCAGTCTCGATAGCTGTCCATCAGGGCCGCCGCCCGACACACAAACGCATCCCTTGGGGTTTTCTGTGGAGGGTACTGTGGGAGTGTGGGTTGTTTGGCCTGTTGTTACGGGCCATTCAGACCCTGTACAACTGCAGCAAGAGCTTTTAATTTCTGGGCATAGCCAAGTGACGGAATTGAGCTTCCTCCGAAGGTGAAGATAGGGTGAAGAGTGCAGGCATCTGGGAGGGGCTTAGAGTAGAGCCACTACTCCTCCACATCTAAAGGAGCCATTCGAGGTTGTTCAGGTATCTGACTAGTGTGCCTCCTGGGCGCCTCTCGGCATGCCTACATGCATGTCCTACCAGGAGGAGGCTCCGGGGCAGACCCAGGAAACACTGAAGAGATTAAATCTCTCGGCTGGCCTGGGAATGCTTCAGTGTTCCCCCGAATAAGCTGGAGAGGGAGGTCTGGGTTTCTCTGCTTAGGCTGCTGCCCCCGCGACCTGGGCTGGGATAAGCGGAACAAGATGGATGGAAGGAGTATTCTGTTGATCAAGCAATCGGATTAGAAGTACTTTTCTTATTAATGAGCAATTATAATTATTCCAAAGATTAAAAAAAAAACAGGTCTTTTAAAATGAATTGCTCATTGGTTTCCATTTTAGAAACTGCAATATTTTTAACAGTTTAACTGCATAAAACATCTGTTAAAAAAATCTAAACCTTTTCAATGTATTTACATACAATATTAAAATCATGTTTTTTTTAAAAGAGAACATTTTTTAAATGCAAAAATAAATCATCACAATTACAGTAATGGCAAATACATTAAGGTATACAACCTAAATTATAATGTTCCTGTGGAAGGATTTCTTACATTAGTAGGAAGCAAAAAGAGTTCTGACAGGGTTGTGTCTCCTGGATGAGGAAAATTTGGTGTGTGTATGTGTGTTTGTGCATGTGTGTCTGTGTCTGCATGTTTAAGTGTGTTAGTGAATGAGTCAGTATGTGTGTCTGTAAGTCTTTAACGTAGCATGAAGAAAAGCAAGCATGTCAACATTCTCAGAGCTGAGCTTGGCTCTGTGCTTTGATGCAACATTTCTGATGGTGTACATAAAATTGCTGTTAAATTCTGCTTTTGTATATTATAATCTATTGTAAGCTGACAGTTTTTAAAAAGGAAAAAATGGAGTTAACTGAAGAATGGACATAGTAGCCTTTGTTATGTTAGATTTCCAGCTCTTTATAAACCACTGTCTCCTCTCACCCCAGGCTGCAGAAGAAGCGTTTGGCCGTGGCGTGGACCTCCTGTGCCAAAGTCATGTTGCTCAGATGCCTGATGTGGCTCCAGAGATGCAGCTGATCAGGGCTTCAGTGACCTTTGGACTTTTTGTGAAACAATCGTATCCAGAGCTGAAAAGCAAAGTCCGGATAGCCATGACTTCATTTCTCAACAGACGGGTGAGCAGCTGGGTTGCTCAGAAAGGTGGATGGGTAAGTAGACTTTCAAGATTCTTATCACTTAAGGTTTTAGTCAAAATATGATGCCAGTACAGTGATCCCTCAGCTATCGCAGGGGTTACGTTCCAGAGACCCCCGCGATAGGTGAAAATCCGCGAAGTAGCGGCGTTATATTTATTATATATTTATTTTATTATTTATATATATATATATATATATATTTTAAAGCTTTATAAACCCTTCCCACACTCCTATAAAACTTTCCCATGCTCTTACTACAACTTGAATCATGAATATGCTGAATTATGTAGCTGTGGAGTACTGATGGCGATGAAGGTGGCGCAGTATCTTCGCCCTCGGCCATTACTTCCATTTCCTCTAAAGAGGTAGGCGTAACTTACCTGTTCGTCCGCGTGATGAACGTAGTTATGGGGTGTTACAGAAATACCTACATACTGCAAAATCCCGCAATATAGTGAAAACTCCAGGAAACAGAATTAGTAATATATATATTTTTAAAAATCCGCAATACAGTGAATAAGTGAACCACGATATAGCGAGGGATGACTGTACTGCATTTTTTTTTATATCACTGTAAGGCTGGGGCACAATCCCTGTGTTTGAAGGACTATAATTGAATGATTAAACCAAAGCAGCTTTTCGAATTGTTCCACTACAGACAGTTGTTCTTCTTTCCAGTGTCACTGATAACATTATATTAACATGTTTCTTTTTTTTTGGGGGGGGGGGGGTTAAATTGGAGCACAGGTTGAAAGATATACATATGTGGAGAAAAGGAAGCATCAGAACAGACATTTAGTATAACCGCTTCTGTTTTATTAAAAGGACACTGTAAGCGTGAGGGCACAACATATTCACAGTATCTACATCTGTGCTTCTGTTCCAGTGAAATGTACAGTTTGATGACCGTCTTTAATTATGTGTCTTTCTGGTGTTTTTCAGAGCAAAGCTGTTTGATCCTGCCAAACCAGCCTCGTGGAGCCTTACAACAGCCTGGGGATTGGCGTTTGAAATATCTGCTCAGGGTTTTGCTGTCACACACTAAACCTGTTTATTAGAAAAAAACACTCACACAAGAGTTCCTGTTTGGCTGATCTCATGCTGTATAATTCACTGAATGGATTAATAAATAAGGGTTTTGAGGGTAAATACTTTAAAAATGTGATGCCGGTGGATCTTTACATGAAGCATTTTTCATTATCTTAAAGGGGATTCTTATGAGTAATCAGTGAGGTACCCTCTAATCATGTCTATTTATTTTCTCTCTAGTTGGTGTCTGTTTTCAGGAGTGGCTCTGTCATTTCTAAATAAATTGAGAATAAACTTTAAATTATTTGATTTAAATTTAGGTATGTCTGGACTTGGATTCTCAGTCCAAAAACTGGCATGTTCAGATTTTGACTCCCTATGTATCATATTTTTTATATATGGCATGTTATTATCTTAATTTGAGCTCTAAATACAAGTACTTGAAAGCATTTTAAAACCAAGTAATGTGAGCTGTGACATAATGATGGACTCAGTCACAGGGTGCTATGTTTACATCTGCATCTTCTTTGCATCATTGATGAGATGTTTGCACTGGGTAAAATATGAAGAATAAAGCTCTTCAAGCGTGAATACACACAAACTGCCATTAGGGATGTACCAGTTGTGTCCTGAGCCAGTGTTTAAAATATCCATTTGTGTGTTAGCTGGTAGCAAACCCGTGTTTATCTGTATCTCCTAAATGACTCTTTAAAGTCTGCAGTGCTTAATAAATTTATTAGGTCACCAGGTTTATGGCACAGCTGTCCTAAATTAACAGTATTGGCAATTACCAAAATATATTTTTTTTATGTTTCTGTAATGGTTAATCCACCAGGAAGCAAACTAAAAAATTTTAATGCTAAAATATAATTATTATCCATAAAATTTCAAATGTGCTGTTTTACTAAAAAGCTGAAAGAAATGTAGGCATTAATATTTTTTTGGTTAAGATGCCAAATTACAGCTATTTTCTTGGATTCCTGAACAGAAAAATAATTATAGTGGTTGAATGTTATGCTTGATTCATTTATGTCAGTGTGCCGGCTCCAGTTCAGTTCAGTGAATGCACCAAGTTTTTAGTAAGTTTTTAACAGTTTTTTAAAAATATTGGTGTTTTTTTAAAATGTTTGAATTTTAAATGACAGGCTGATAAATTTGTTAAGCGCTGTATCTTTAAATTGGCAGAGACAGCCATACACATTCAGGAAACTATACCACACATGTAGTTATCACAGTTGAAGGGAACAATTAAGAGTCACCAAATGCTAAAGATGACCTAATTTGCGGGCAAACACAAAAAAAATGAGCTTTTGCACATCATTGTGAGTTAAAAGTACACTTGGACTTTTTGTAATTTTTGTAATCATTTCAATAAAAAATGAAAATTGAAAAACCCCTTGAGAAGTATTAAATTGTTTTAACAGTAGAAAAGGAGGGAGGAGGTTTTCTTTAAATATGAAGATGGGACATGAAGGAAAACATCTTCCATCCGCTACCGCTTGTCCTTTTCAGCGTCACGGGGGGCTGGAGCCTATCCCAGCTGACACAGGGCGAGAGGCAGGGTACACCCTGGGCAGGTCGCCAGCCTGTTGCAGGGCCAACACAGAGAGACAGACAACCATTCACACCTATGGGCAATTTATAGTTATTTAACCTAACCCCAGTAAGTGCATGTCCTTGGACATGTGGGAGGAAACCTGCACAGACACAGGGAGAACATTCAAACTCCACACGGAGGGAGGGCCCCGGGCCAAGGTGGAATCGAACCCAGGCCTTTGATGCTAATTGTGAGGCAATGCTAACCACTGCGCCACTGTGCTGCCCCACAGCTATCCTAGAGGTGAGAAAAATGTCACAGGTTTTATGCTTCCACCTGAAAAAGTTTGTACAGTATGTGCTTGACTTTGGCTCACAGTCGCCGCTCTAATTCATCCCAAAGGTGTTCTGTCAGGTTGAGGTCAGAACTCAAGTTCTTCCACACCAAACTCACTCATCCATGTCTTTATGGACCTTACTTTGTGCACTGCTGTGCAGTCATGTTGGAACAGAAAGAGGCCATCCCCAAACTGTTCCCACAAAGTTGGGAGCATGAAATTGTCCAAAATGTCTTGGTATGCTGAAACATTAAGAGTTCCTTTCACTGGAACAAAGAGGACAAACCCAACTCCTAAAAAACAACCTCACACCAAACTTTACACTTGGCACAATCCAGTCAGACAAGTACAGTTCTGGCAACCACCAAACCCAGACTCATCCATCAGATTGCCAGATGGAGAAGCATGATTCATCATTTCAGAGAACACGTCTCCACTGCTAGAGTCAAGTAGCTGCGTGCTTACACCACTGCATCCAATGCTTTGCATTGCACTTGGTGATGTAAGGCTTGGATGCAGCTGCTCGGCCATGTAAGCCCATTCCATGAAGCTCTCTAAGTACTGTTCTTGAGCTAATCTGAAGGCCACATGAAGTTTGGGCCCCACAAAAGGTAGTGATATCAGGTTTACCTACAGTCCTATACTATCACTGTCCATTTTGTTAGTAAAACCTAGTACTGGGTTGGATCCCCTTTTGCCTTATTTCTTTGTGGCACAGAGTCAACGAGGTGCTGGATTTTGGTCCATATTGACATGATGGCATCACAGTTGCTGCAGATTTCTCAGCTGCACATCCATGACGTGAGTCTCCTGTTCCACCACATACCATAAGTACTCCCTTAGATTGAGATCTGGTGACTGTGGAGGAAATTTGAGTGCAGCAACCTCATTATCATGTTCAAGAAACCAGTTTGAGATTATTTCAGCTTTGTGACAGGGTGTGTAATCCTGCTGGAAGCAGCCATCAGTAAAAGGGTAGACATGGTCAGAAACCAAAACTCTGTTGGGCTCAGTTAGTGTATATACTCAGTGTCCAAACTTTTTAGTAGTACTGTATTTAGTGCATATATATTGTTATATTTTTTTGACTATTCTACTTTCATTTTATCTTCGTGTATATTTCTGAGTATATTTTGATTATATTTGTAAACTCGTCTTTGTGCTAGTGTGTAAGAGCAGTCATCAGAGTTTCACTGCCAGTTGTACCTTGTATGACCATGTATGTGGTGATTTTTAATAGGGGGCAAAATCCCATTACCAACAACCACGCAACGTCCAAAGTCACTTAAATCACCTTTCTTCTCCATTCTGATGCTCGGTTTGAACTTCAACAGGTCGTCTTGACCATGTCTACGTGCCTAAAGTGCAGTGAGTTGCTGCAAACAGGATTGGCTGATTAGACATTTGCCTTAAACAGTTGAACGGGTGTGCCTAAAGAAGTGGCCAGTGTGTGCTTTCTGACTTTTTGTACAAATGAGTTTTTATTTGAATTCACCTTCTACTCCTGTTGCCCTAGATCTCCTAATGTGCTGGCAGAATGCCAGAATTTGCAATAGCATAAATAAGATTAGGTACATAATTTTTGCATTCCTCCTCCATTTCTGCTTTTCTCCTTCCAGTAATATTGCAGAAGTGTAAATTTTTCATAGAATTTGTCGTGTCTTCTGGCATCATGTAAGCAAACATAGATGTTATCTCCTAACTCCCCATAGTCCTGTGCTGCTTCTGGTTGAAGCTTCGTTATTCTTATAGTTATTTCTGAGCAACTGCCAGCAGAGTGCAGCACTATGCACTAAATCAGCAGTCTGCATGATGCCAGCCATATGACAATAGCCAAAATAGCATTATACATATGCTTAGGGGGGATTTGTATCAAGACGTAACACAGGTTTATGTGGAGTTTGGAAGTTTAGAGATTTAAAAAATAATTTAGTTTTCCCTGACAGCCTCTTTAAGGGGAGTGTTTTCTGTTATACTCTGTTGCTGTCTCTGCTGTTCACACTGGGGTGCAAAAGCATCTGACTGTAGATTTTCACCTCACTGAGGAAGGTGGAAAGCTAAGGGAGCACATAAATACATGAGAAATTCTTGCTGACAATCTTGACACAACACAACACTTTCACAGAACTATGAATCTCATTCCTTCACATGTATTTATTGAATTCAGAAGTAATTTACACCCACTGCATTTTTGCCTTGTGTTCCAGTTGTTGGCACAGTATCACCTTGCTGTGCTGCTGTTTGGCATCTGCCCCAACTACACACTAACTTTGTGAGACATGACGAGAGACGTTTAGAGTTGCCAGGCACGAAACCAGGTGGGAGGGAATCAACAAGCTGAAGGCTTTACAGGGAAAGGAAAAGTTATCTTTCCTGGTACCAAAGCAGCCTTATGTCTACACTCTCTGACCACTTTATTTGGTACATGTGTTCTTCTGCTGGGTAACACAAGTATCTAAATGCTCATCACATGGCAGCAACTCAATGCATTTAGAGATGTAGGCATGATCAGGACGACCGGCTGAAGTTCAAAACAAGCATTGGGATGGAGAAGAAAGGTGAATTAAGTGACTTTGAACATGGCCTGGTTATTGATGCCAGGCACGCTGGTCTGAGTATTTCAGAAACTGCTGATCTGTTGGGATTTTCCCACACGGCCATCTCTAGGGTTTACAGAGAATGGTCCAAAAAGGAGAAAATATCCAGTGAGCGGCAGTTCTCTGGGTGAAAATGTCTTGTTTATGTCAGAGATCAGAAATAAATTACCAGACTGACTCAAGCAGACTGGAATGAAATGAGAAATACTTTATCCCATATTTGGGAAAGAGCATCTCTGCCCATTTAAGCAGATGGGCTGCAGCAGCAGAAGAGCGCACAGGAAGTTACGAACAGGAAACTGAGGCTACAATTCACAGGGTCACAAAATTTGGACAACAGAAAATTGGAAAAACGTTGCCTGTTTCTGATGCGTCTCAGTTTCTGCTGCGACATTCAGATGGTGGGATCAGAATGTGGCAGTGGTGCAAAGGTGTGGTGATATATTCTTGGCACATTTTGTGCCTCTTAGTACCAAATGAGCATAAAGTAAACATCACAGCCTACTTGAGACTTGTTGCTGATCTTGTCTGTCCCTTTACAAAGGTACACTTTCCAGCACCTTGTTGAATCTGTGCTATGAAGAATCAGGGCCATTCTGAAGGCAAAAGGGGTCCAACCTGATAATAGCAAGGTGTACCCAAGTGTCTGGTGAGTGTATGCTGAGGCCACATGGGTCAGATTATGCATCCTTTTCACTGCATTTTGATTATCCAAAGTAGAAATAGGCGCAGGTGGAACTAATTACATTAACAATGGCTTCATGCCAGCAAGCATTGTAAGGCAGCTCAGCAGGAAATGAGAAGTGGCAGTGACTGCGGTGAAGATTTACTCAGGATTTTCCTCTGGTGAAACTGATATCACGTGAAGTCACACAAGTTTTATTTTAAAAACAAACAGAAAAACATTTCTTTATGAAATCATACGTAAAATACATTTAAAAATAGATGCTGACTTATGTGTTCTCATAAATTTTATAGGTTGTGCCGTGATCTAAGCCTGAATATGACTTGATTGTGTGATTTGACTGAATAACAGATGACAGGTGCATCCTACAGAAAGCCTTTTTAATAAAATCAAGACTACCCGATACCATTTCTCATTAGATTCTTTGCATTCAGCACCGATGATGAAAGCAGCTTTATTTTGTTTCGCTTGTGTTTGATAAAAGTGTATTTTCCAACAGCACATCAAACAACACCACTAAAGCAGTTTGCTCATTCAGACACAAAGAATCTGCTTTCTGCCTTTTCAGTCAGTCTATTGACCTATAAAATCACATGTTCCTCTATAATTCGATACTAACAAAAGAGCCCATTATTATAGCACGTAATCCTTTGAGCCTTCAGCACTTGAGTGTGATTGACAGTTTCTACATGTACAATATGTAAACCTATTATTTTCTTCAGATATTGTTATTGTACAATAGAGGATATTGCTCAAGTCATTTTTAATTCATCACACTGGGCTAGTAAAAGTCAACAAATTAAAGTTTAAAGCCACTATGTATAGAAATTAAAAATATGAAGAAAAAAAATGAAAGCAGCAGTAAATTAGCAGGAATAACACCATAAAATGACATTCAATCCTGTTGTGTTCACCCCCACCACCACCACCTATTAACAGTTAACAAACACTTAAAGAGAAAAAAAAACTTCTTCTGTTAGTTAAAAAAATGTTGTCAGTTATGCAAATCCATGAGCCAGTTTAGCAAATTTTGAATGGACCCTCTGATGGAGTCAGTTCAACGTGTAAACTTATATAACTAAATTGTAGAATTAGTGGCTTTAACAACACTTTACTTGGACACTAAGTAAGAAAAGAAAGACGTGGAGCCATGACTACAAGAGCGGCATTTGAAATTCAATTATCAAATTCTACGTGTGTGTAGATGATTTTCTGGGAACAAAGTAAGTACTGCCTTTGTCAAAAGCTCATAACACATTCTGATGCCTCTATTTGATACTAATATATGCAGCTTTATGTGTTTAAATCAGCATATGCTGCAGCATACGTCTGCTTCGATTTGCAGCTTTCACAAGAACAGAGACGCTTTGAAGATGAATTTTACAGCTGTCTCATCTGATGATCGGCTGCAAGAGAAAACACAGCTGCTGCTCAGTGATGGGAGTTTTTGACAGTATCTCCCATTAACATTTAGACATGAAATTACATACTACTACATATTATTGGTATCAGCATGTATCTGTTATGTTAAAAGTAAAAGCCCCTCACTTTGAGGGCAATGCTGGTTGGTTTAGGTCAGCACCCTAACACAAATCACAGACACAATTTATTGATGCTATACTGTTAAATATTTGTCACAAAGAATCACAAGTAAATGGATTTTTTTTTTTTTTTGCTTTTTTTGAATAAGTAATACCTGTGAGTAGTAGAAAGGGCCTAGTGATACATTTGCAGTACATTATAGAGTTAAAATGAGAAGATCAAACGGAGCTCAGCGGATGCCGGCGCGCCTGTGTTCCTTCACAATTTTATATTAAATAACACTGATGCTTTAATGTATAGTTATATAGTTACTATAGCTGAATCAGAGGTTTTTACAGGAGCATCAAGTAAATGTTCTGCTATTTTTAATTTTTTGATTGATACTGATAAGCTAATACCATTCAAATGGTCTCAGAAATGCAAAAAGTATTGCCTTCACATGTGGTCATCCACCACACATCGAGCACATTCTCACTCCTAATTTGTCACATTCTGGCCCTTGGTCAGGAACCTCTTTTTCTAAAAATGAGGGGTGTCCCTTTAGAGTTACCCCTCTATAACTGATTGAGGATTAGTGAATTTTACAACCACCCCTTGAGACAAGAGATAAAAACCTGTCTGGGTCCACTTTTTTCTCCTTCCTCTCAGTTTCAGCACTACATTTATTTTCACTGTGTGGTTAGGTTTGGGCATTATGTTGATCATTAATTTTGATGGTTAGGAAATAAGCATAATATAAGGAGAAAACATGACACTCAAAGACTCCTAAATAGAATTAATTGAGAGAATCTCAATTAATGTTGAAATGCTGAACCCTGCCACCAAGGAGCCAATCCACAAAATGGGAATCATTTTAGCCACAGAAGAGGTTCGCAACTACTTCAGTAACCTTGTAGGGGTGCTTTTTAAGATGGATGTGACTGGCCGTTAAAATTAAAGTTCGGTTCGCACCCTCTTCAGTTGACAGGCATTTCTAAATAAGTGCTCCGACTTGAGTTCTTTAAGGACTGTGATAAGGCTTAGAGGGAACAAATCAGGGTTTGGGTTGAAATACATCATTTCACAATGACAAAAACAAACTTCTTACATCTGCAACAAAATTTTCCGATATTTTCTTGGTTACCATGATTGCATGTCTTGACAGTAAACCCACAACAGCGAAGCCCTTTTTCCCCGAGGTCTCACAGTGTCTATTTCATAGGTTACAGGACTTCTATTGAACTCTAATGGACTGCTCTTCAGACTGAATAATGATGCTAAAGGGGTACCGAGTGCGTTACAATGTGTCCTAAGTATTAATATGTGACAAGTTAGAAGCAAGACCAGGTCAACACACCTGTAAAGTCCATGAGTTTGATGAGTTACTAAGCGAGCTTCGCCAAAGAGCTCCAGTTTTACCCTCACAGCACTGAGCTGGCTGAGTACATTTCCTGTTTAACAAACTGCTACAATTTGCCTCAGTACTTTTTCATTACATGTTGTATCCTTAAGGCCACAGAACAAAGCATGTTAATGTAGAATACACCAGGACAAATATTTGACATCAATCACATGAAAAAGGCTGTGGGTTTTAATTAGGTTAAAAAAAAAGAAAAAAAGTACAACTGACACTATTATTGTACCACATGTGCTCCAAATATACACTTACTTAGTTAAGCCCAACAAGTTGGCATTGAAAGTGCTGGCTCTCTTGTCAATCACTTTTAGTGCGATGGACATAAGACACAACACAAGCATCAGCATTTTGTCAGTCAGTGGTGAAATCTGGAAATAGTACCCCACGCTGAGTTTTAATCCTCCATGTGGTGCATGTGGATGGAGGAAATCATTCAGACATCGGACATCCTCTGAAAGCCATTTCCACCAGTAAATCTGTCAAGCATAACAATAAAGCCGGTGTCCCTTCCACTTTGCGATGAAGTGTTCTGACACTTGACAGTAACACAGCTATCCAATTAACTGCCAAAGGTCACACATCATCGTCGTCGTCATCATTCTGCCTCAGCCTCCTCTCGTGACTCTGTTCTCTCTGGCTTCCTCTTTGAGGAAGACGGCCAACTGGATCCCGACAGAGCAGGTACTGTTTCCAGATTTTTCGGAACGCTGTACGGAATTTCTTGATGCGGAAAGCATAAACAATGGGGTTGACAGCCGAGTTGCCGTGGGAGAGGATGATGGCGATGTATATGAATTCTGGCTTGTCACATTCCGGGCAGAAGAGGGTTATGCAGTTCAGGATGTGAAGAGGGAGCCAGCTTACTGCAAAGAGGAAAAGAACTAGGGCAAGTGACTTGGCCAGCTTGAGCTCCTTTCCAAAGTATCGTCTCGGGTCAGTGTGGCTTGCCGTAACCTACGGAAAATTAAAGAAGATGATGTCAGTGTAAAAATGTAGTTTTCACACAGTCTGTAATCAAATTTGAAGAGGATGGTCTCACCTTTTTGTTGAGCTGCTTGTGGATCATGTAGAAAATTTCAACATAGATAGCCAGCATTACTAGCAAAGGGGGCAGCACCCAGCCAAAGAAATTGAAGTAGACCATGTAGTCCATACTGATGACCGTCTCAAACCGACAGGTCACCACGGTGTCACTGTTCATGGAGCCATTTTTACGAAGGTGCTGCAGGTTATTCCATCCAAGCATGGGAGTGAGGCCCACTATCATGGACACCAGCCAGCACAATAAAACTGCTGTGCCAGCTCGCCGTGGGGTCACCACTCGCTTGTAGCTATGGCAACAAAAAAAAGGAGATGAAGTTCTGAGTAAATAATCTCTGTGAACAGATACAGGTAGATGACTTTCTGTGGGCTGTTTAAAATTATTATCTGTACAGCAAATAATATTGTTGTTTTCTGCATTAAAGACTCACTTTAATGCAGAAGACTTCAAAAAAAAAAAAAAAAGACAAATCATTCCATAAACATTTAAAGCAAATACAAAAACATCATAAATGTAACTACTGATGGGTACAGTAATTAACACTGGTCATCTTGTTGTAATTCAAAGTTCTGATTTTGGGTCCAGGTATTAATACGGATACTACTTTGACACACACACCACACACCTTAACATTGCTGCAGTCCAAGCACACCTCTAGCTGCGGTGCTCCAGCTGACAGAGGCCTGATGCAACGGAACAGCGAGTCCCGTCACACCCCGTCAAACTGCTCAGGAACAGTTAAGAGGAACACATCAGAGAGCCCGAGGTGTTGACTTGTCCTACAAACTTGTTGGATGCTAATCCCGTCGAGCATTTGTGGAATGTGATGAAAAACATCACAATCCACGGAGGCTCCACCCTACAACCTACAGGACCCAAAGGATCCAATGCCGATGTCCTGGTGGCATACAACATGGGACACCACCAGGGGTCACATGTCCATTACCCTACAGGTCAGACCTGTCTAGGAAGCATGATGGCAACATAATAAGTGAGGCCTGTAGAGTCTGAGGTGTAGCTTTTTGGATTTTGTCTGACCTTGTGATGTACTCGCACGGACGTCCACTCCTGGGAAGATGTGTTAACAGACACCTGAATGCTCCAGACCAGCAACCTGCCCTAACCTCTGCTTTCATAGAGGTGCACAGGCTTGCTGATGATCAATTAATCAGGTGTATTTGACTAGCAGCACCTGGCTGCTACTTAACCTGTGAAATCCTATGGAAGTAGAAAGGGTGTACTTGCTACATAGGCTCCTGTGAAAACTTTCTTTTTCACGTGACTGTATTTACATGAGAAACTTATTGGAATGAGCAAGAAATGTGTATGTGTTTCTTTTCCACTTGGGTTGTTGTACTGTAACTCTTAAGGAGAGAAACTATAGATGACCATGAAACTATAGGTGAACATGAATTTTATTGATCATATTACATTGTTTATTACATTACATTACAATCTGGATATTAGATAAAAGCAGATTTTAAATTTGTGTTTTATTTTGATGACATATTAAAATTGACATGTCATAAATCAGAAAATACACTACATGGATAAAAGTATTGGGTCACACCTTATAATCCTTTTAATTCGGGTGTTTTTAGTTCTATTGCCTCAGGTCTATAAAACCAAGCACCAAGCCATGCTGTCTGCCTTTACAAACAATTGTGAAAGAATGAGTCACTGTGTAGAGCGCACTGAATATGAGTGTGGTACTATAATAGGATGCCACTGTTGCAATAAGTTAGTTTGTGAAATTTCTTCCCGCCTAGAAATTACACACTCAGCTATACTACGTATTACTGGAAAGCAGTAACATTTAGCAACCCCAGCTACTCAGCCACCAAGTGGAAGACCACGTCAAGTTACAGAGCTGGGTCATGAGTTCCAAACCTCCTCTGGCATTAACATCAGCACAAAAACTGTGCGCCGGGAGCTTCATGGCATGGGTTTTTATGACCGAGCAGCTCCTGTAGGTGTAATGTGTGGGTGGCCCAGTACTTTTGTCCATACAGTGTACATTTAATAGTCATTTTTACATAACCAAAATTCATTTTTGACAGGTTTTTAGGAATAAAAACTTAAATTAAACAGGCTGATAGATATGAACAAACTGTTGTGTAAAAGTCTTAAAATTATAGAACGGCATGCAAATGTAAAGTGTAGTGGTTCTTGTGCAGCCTTAAAAGGTATGTATAATTAATATTTTTGAACACAATTTTTAATATCACCATGACAGCAAGTATATGACTTAAATTAGGGCAATCAAGTCTGTAGTGCAAGTGGAATTCTGCATTAAAATATGCTAAATAAGATATCTAATTAAATATGCACATATTTGCATCAATGTGACCCACTCAAATTCTGGAATAATTGGAGATTAACGATAAAACATTATGTGTAGCAAACATGTATACCAGCCAATACAAAGTACAGCAAACTGGCTTAGAAATCTCACTTATAGAACATTAGGCCAAACCACATTAACCCGCAGCAGCAAAACCACTGAGCAGTGGTCTGTTTTATCGCAAATGAATTCAACTTTTCAAGGTAAAATTGTGTTATCTCTTCTTTCTTTCTCAGGCGTTGCATCTTGTCAGGTTGTTCTGACAGAACCGTAGCTATGAATCTTTTTATTCATTCTGCAGTTCTCACGTCTTTACTTCTTTCTGATCTCTGTGTGCCAAGTGTTGCTCCAAGAAATCAGATTTCCAATGAAAGATGTACATCAGATATCAGGTAGAGATAGGTCCCGACAAGCTTTGCAGAAGAAGAAACTTGGGAGTTATTATTACAGTCAGTTCAATTCTTTGTAATTTTCACTGGAAGTCACCAGTCCTGTTTCTTACACTCAATTATCCGCTGTTGCAGGCGCATGCTTCCTGTGGCAGCTTGCTTATTTTCAAACTCAGATTTATGTCTAAAGAGTAATTGCTGACTCGCTAGATGAAAGAGGTGAGCAAATACTTGTGCTTGCACACCTCATGTGAGCTCCATACTTTATTTCTTTTTTTCTTATCACAGCTGCCTTCTGGCTAAACTCACACTAAGGCTACGACAAACACAGCGGCAAACTCAAAGTGTGAGAGCCAAACTGTCATCATTCCTCTCTTTCCCCCTTTTTTTTCTTGTTGTCCCCACACACACACACACACACACACACACACACACACACACACACACACACACACACACACACACACACACAC
>JAVDPK010000240.1:162771-198436 GCA_034780415.1 Cichlasoma orientale
CACACACACACACACACACACACACACACACACACACACACACACACACACACACACACACACACACACACGTCAGATATAGTACACACACACACTCAGAGTTCAGTCAGGGTGTGGCAGACACAACCCAGGACAAGTGAATGAAGTGAGGTTAAAAGAGGCCATGTCTAGGGTGGATCTTCCCATATGTAGCATTTTGATTTTGATTTGGGTACTCATAAGTCTTTGTACAGCTTTTCGTAAAGCTTGGCTGGCTGTCTGCATACAGATGAGCAGCCCGTCTGCCAAAAATTGATTTCTGGATTCCACTGTAGCCCAGTTATCTCTTCCTTCCTCTTGGATTTTGATCCTCATCTCCCACCTGGAAATTCTATCACCCAGCGAAGCTGACCAGTGGTGCATGAGGCATTTCCGAATATCGGACCATCCTTATCATGACCATGTGCTTCCAAACACCTCAGCTAAAAAAAGCAATCACTGCTTGTTAAACTGTGTCCCTCCACAGTCCCAGGGGTAGTTAAGGAAAGAGGACTCAATTTCTGGCTCATATTACCACCACGCCACAATCCGGTGAAACACAAATTGCAGTTTATTTAAATTTAAACTCTAGATTGGAGTCTGTTGCTAAAACACATCCACTGAATTATCTATTGTATCTGTATACGGTAGTGGGCAAAAGTCTTGAGTCTGAAGAAGGGCATGGTCGCCCGAAACATTACCGACTATCAGAAGGTCCTTTTGTAATAAATTATGTTCCAGGAGCGCTCCAGTGTGCAGACATTCTTCTCCCACTATTATTACTATTTTGATCCTGAACGCTTTTAATATTGGATGTGTGTGTTCAGCCTACAAAAGTCTTGAGTCGCCCTTCATTTCTTTATATTTTAAGGAATAAGTACAGCAAATTTATTGAAACACATGCAAACATAAATCAAAATACAGCATATAAGGCAAAAACAGTTTGTATTATTCTAACAAGCTTGAAGTCAATATTTATGTGATCAAAAGGGAAGCTTTCATGTAATTTCTTTGAGTAGTCTTCAGGAATTGTTCTCTGAAGGACATTCAAAGACCTTCTTTGGATGTTGGCTGCCTTTTGTTCAGTTCCCTGTCAAAATGAGCCTGATGCATCTTCTGTTGTCCTCCACTTGTCCAGTTTCCTCAGTGTTTTAATGACACACTGCACCCCATGCTGAGATATGCTGAGTTTTTAGCTAACAGCTCTTTGGGGATCACTTCGTTGGTGCAAAATAACTATTTTATTCCTGCCAAACTGTCATAGATTCAGCTAAAGAAATGGAAGACCTTACAGTCTGTCTTTTGTTTTTGCAACAGGCTGCGACTAACAAAGTGCCTAAAGATACAATTTAAAATTGGTTCTTTGCTGAGTTGTGTGTTGTAGACACAACAATGGTTAATTCCTTGAGTTAGTTGCCTTTTTATGCATGAATGACTCATAGGTCAGTGTTAAGTAGCTTAACAAACAAAAACATTCCTCTGGAAATGGTCAGGTACAAGGACTGGACTGAAAATGAGTGAAAAGCAGCCAATGTCCAAAGAAAAACTTTGAAAGATCTGCTGACAGCCTGGAGAACTATTGCTGAAGACCACTTTAAAAGATTAAAAGGCAGTCTGACTCCTTGGAAGCAAAATATAAAGAAAAGAGGGGTGGCTCAAGACTTTTGCACAGAACTCTAACTCTTCAAATTGCACCGCCTATTTGTTTTGTCTGAGCTGAAAAGCCCCAGTACCACTATTTCTGCTGCACACCCCAGAGATAACAAGACTTACTATCTGATTATTAGAGATATGATTTATATTGGTTAAATTTAAAAGAAAAATAAACATGGCGCTTATTAAATGTTACATGATATAATAGGCTTTTTAGCTTTTTTAAAACTGTTTACTTTACTTACTGCTGAATGCCTTATACTGTATCTACACATCAAGACTATGATGAAAGGGGCTTAGATTCCTAACAAACAAAAAGTAATAAATAACAGTTTATTTATTACGAGACCTAGTATTCATATAACAGGTAACATATTTTAACTGCTGTCTGGCTAATGTCACTGTAACCCATATTAATGTCCCCCCACTGACAGAGTGCAGTGTGTGTCTGTTGGTAGCCAACTTGACAAATTATGTAATCCATCAACCAAGCACCATGAGCCTATTGACCAGTCATGCATTCTCTGCCCGACTCTGAGGCTTATTTTCAAATGAGCCAGCTTCAAGTGGAAGTGAAAGTTTTTTCAGAAAAGAAATATGAGGGTGAGACTAAAGGAGGAGTGCAAAATGATCAGGTCCTCAACCTCTCCTCATAACATAAGTTACCATAACAGAGAAGCATGCCTATTATAAAGTTGCCTCTTAAAAATAAAAATAAAAATAAATAATAATTCAAAAGGAAATTATAAAATTCAACATAAGGTTGTGACCTCCACAAGATTTTTGTACATGTTTAGCAAAGACTGAAATCTTTCTATCTATAAAATGTAAATTAGTTTGTAGCAATTTGCACCCTATTTTGACTGCAATTGTCCGTTGGAAAGGCACATCACAGTTATTGATAATAGTTAAACCAATTGAAAGATATTGACCTAATTGAAACTAGCATCAGTAAGTATGACCACTACAGCGCCAATAATTTCAAGTAGAGAAATTACAGAGCCGTCAAGGTAAAATAACCTCAATGAATAGATACACCTTTACCCAACAAATGACGTGAATTTCTTGCGGGTTAAATGAAAATCCTGCGTGAAACCGGCAGGAGCGTTTTTGGTGAGTGTCCTTGATCCAAGCAGCGGTCCAGACACAAAGGCTTCTAGAAACGAGACAAGATATTAAAAACTAGAGGAATTCACCTTTAGGCCTACCTCATGGGTATTTTGACTCTCAGATAGCGGTCAATAGCGATAGCCAGCAACGCCAGGATCGAACTTTGCGTGAGAACGAGCACGGTGCAGGCGCCCAACAAACAGCTGTAGAAGTGCGTCCTGAGTTCGATGCTGATGGTTATGGCGAGGGGGATGACAAGAGCTCCGACTGCAATGTCAGCCAAGGCCAGGGAGACGATGAAACAAAACGTGGTGTCTCTCAAAGACCGGTTAATGCGCACAGCCCAGACCACCATTACGTTCCCGATGACCGAGGACAAGGCGATCACCACCTCCATCCCGATGTAGAGACCTTTATAAGCAGTCGAAGTCATGATCGCGGATGCTGGATGAGTGTGCGCTCAGCGGAGAAAATTAAACCTAAACACCTCGAGGGACTTCCCTGTCTGAGTTTGTGGGGCTCGACACCCTTTCTTGTTTTTCGCATGTTTTATGTCCCACAGAAGCGGAGGTAGTGCCTGTTGTTCTTAAATATATTAGGATTTAGTCCGGGAAATCTATCCACGCGCCCGACGCGTAACTTTGAAGATTCTGGGAATGGAGCGGCCCCCGCAGTCCGGCTGACAGAGGAGCAGGACCGGTCCCGTGTACTGAATGAGTCACAAGCAGGTTTCCCATACAGCAGATTCGCTGTGCTGCTCTCCTCAGTGTAAGGCATGTGTCAAAGGTCGGAAAAATAAACAAGAAATCCGAAACAGACCCAGTTTCTCCAGATATTTCGGTTATTTTGATTATTACGCCATCAGCCGTTCCATCGGGACTTAACTTGCATTGAAAATGTTCATGCTTTAGGGTAGTCGTTTCTTGTGAAAACCCCCCAAGGACATCCGATTATCAGTACTGCCTGTCTTCTTTCTGCGGATATATTTGTGACTGAAAGCTCGCCCTCTGTGGGAGTGGACAGCCGAGCCCTGAGGAGGAGAATATCAGACATGGATTCGTGACAAGTGCATTTGTCATGAATCTAAAATTTCCACATCCTGCTAAATATTAAGACTCCCCTGAGATCAACGCGTTTTTAGGATAAAGAAACTCCCGATATAAGGAGTGGTGGAAAAAATAAATAAATGTGACTCTGATACTGAGGCGGATTCTCAGAAAGGAAATGGGGTGAATACAGATGACCACGTGTTGGAGGGAGACAATAAAATAGTACCGGCAGCATCAGCTGTACACAGCTGCAAAAATAATGGAGCCAAACCAACCAATATAGATGCAAATGAGAAACATAAACAAGTTGCATACAAATTTTGTATGCACATGGGAAACGTGCACATATACATGTGGAATGCACATGTGTCTACATAGTGGCAAGCATTGATTAACAATCTGTTAACGGGCAAAAAATGTTCAGTGTTTAAGCTTCTTTCTCTAACCTTGAATACAGCAAAGTTCCTTCCCCTAGAAAGGTTTATGGCTGTCATTCAAGAATCTGCAACTCCATGACTGTCACTATCAATCTGGACGAAACCTTTAGAGTCATTCCAACCTGTAACCATGAACTGACACTTTGAGCCAGAATTACTTTTGAATACTAGCTGTTAGAAAGTTTTTGCTGATAAGTAACAAAAATTAATATTACACAAAGATAACCAGAGTAAACATGAAAGGCAGTTTTTAAATGATTATTTTAATAAAGAAAAACTATTCAAACCTACCTGGTCCTTTATGAAAAAGTAATTACCCTTCTTGGTAAGTCATAAATTAATTGTGAATAACTAAATATTTTGGGAATCTGACTTCAGTTTCTCTAGCCACACCCAGGCCTGATTACTGCCAGACCTGCTGAATCAAGAAGTCACTTAAATAGAACCTGTGTGACAAAGTGAAGCAGGCTAAAAGATCTCAAAAAGCAACACATCATGTCACGATCTAAAGAAACTCAACAACAGATGATAAACAAAGTCAGTGATGTCTATCAGTCTGGAAAGGGTTACAAAATGCTGTTTTAAAATAATTAAATTTATTAAGGGAAAAACACTACCCAAACCTGCCTGGCCCTGTGTGAAAAATATACCCTATACCCTAAACCTAATAAATGGTTGTGCTATTCTTGTCAGCAAGAAGGCATTTGCAATAACTGGCAATGAGACTTTCAAATCTCTACATGTCTATATGTGACATCACTTCTCACATACAAGCTCTTGAATAATCAGGCCCCATCTTATCATATACCTCATAGTACCATTCATTCACCTCTTTCAATTCTGTTTATACCCCACTCTGCATTTAATCATTAGTTATTATTAATCTCTGTCTCTCCTCCACAGCGTGTCTTTTGTCCCGTCTCTCTCCCCTCATCCCCAACTGCTCACAGCAGATGGCTGCCCCTCCCTGTGGCTGGTTCTGCTGGAGGTTTCTTCCTGTTAAAAGGGAGTTTTTTCTTTCCACTGTCACCAAGTGCTTGCTCATAGGGTGTCATTTTGGTCACTGGGTTTTCTCTGTAATTATTGTAGGGTATTTACGTTACAGTATAATGCGCCTTGAGGCAACTGCTTGTCGTGATTTGGTGCTGTATAAATAAAACTGAATTGAATTGAATTGATTTTTTTTTTTTTTGGTACCTTAACATTTAGTGTCTATTATTAGTTTGTATTGCCGATCCATTGTCTTTTGCTGTGCAGTTTTATGTTTACTCTGTGGTTTCTGGCAGAGCTCAAAAGTGTGAAACTACTGAAAATAACAAAGGAGAAAACTGACAACTTAAATCAACTCCCTCAGCTAATTCAAAATAACTTAGTGTCCTTAAATTATTAAATGATTTTGGTTAAACTGATGATTTGGTTACTTTGTACACCCTGTGAGATGAGATCCTGGAAGAGAGCAGGGTGCCACATTACTTCGCTGTCCCCTTTTACTGCTGAATAACTTTTTTTTTTTTTTTTTTTTTTTTACATATGTAAGTTACAACACTGGTGCAAACTATAGTCCAGTGTTGACCTATGATAAAATTTGCTGCTTCATTTGTACTCTTGAAGGATAATATGTTGTTTAGTTCCCAAATAAACAGGCGTACCAGTGGGATCATGCTTGTGTTTTATTTTGAAGTGTATTAGCCGAATAAGGCTTCGGTGACATTTAACATCAGAATTGAATTATTGCTGAATATCATATCCATATTTTACTTGTAAACAAGGGCTGTGGCTCTCCCTGTTTTTTGTATGGTCCATATAAGTGGTCTCCTTCTCTGTGATAACCTTTTATGTAAGTTCAGTTTTCTATGTTCAGCAGACTGGCTTTTAAGCATATATGAGTAATGATTCGAACTCTGAATGTTGTCATGCTAAGCCTTTCACCTCAGTGTAGCATAAACATTTTGTTTCTGCCAGCCCCAATTTCACCATTCATCCTAATCCAGCTCGGTGCAACAAAGCACGCTTGTGTGTCTGCGTGTGTCTGTGCACAAATGGACAGACTGTGTAGGCTTCCTTTCCCTAATCAATACTGGCCAGACATAAAAGATCTTCTTTGCTGGAACAACTTAATATTTCTGATAAATGACCTTGGTGGTTATGTGATTCACAGTGTGCTGACCTTCTGCAAACAATAGAAGAAAAATGACAAATGCTCTTATGGACCTGACCCTTCTCGTGAACAATTTTTATTTGATGACACACAAGGTTTTTCTATTAAAGGGTGCAGCTCTGCATGGGCTAATAAACAGGAAAGAACCTCTCTGATTGATTTTTATGTGCTTTGGAGTTATAGCTTCAACACCTGGCTCTATGTAATGAACTAAAGTGACCTGACCTGATTTTACCCAACAGTGAATTCAGTTTTATTTATAAGTCAGACTATGTTAAGTCAACATTTGCTTCTGAAAGTAAACTTCTCTCACATCTTTTAGAGAAATGACACCCCGTAAAGATCTGCTGAATGTTTGGCCAGCTCGCAGTGAGCTCTTTTGTGTCAAATCTGTGTGCTGGCTGTTGAAGCATGATAATTTAGGGAGAGAACGTGCAGCTCCTCATCAACCCTCTCCAGCCCTAAATGGAGTGAATTGTTCACTTTACTGCTGGGATGAGCCTCATATTACCAGCACTTCATTTGCTGACCTCCAGGATGGAAAATCAAAAGACCTGAGGGTAGAACGTGCAAAATGTGGCATAACTTAATATAGTTTTCCCACTGCTCAACCGGTCTCTTCATAATATGCCTCAATAATGAGTCTTATTTTGTAAGATTCTTTGTAAGAAGAAATTTCTGTTTTGTTTTGCTCAGTTTAGTTGGGTCTTGAATATACAAAAAAAGGGGGGGGGGGGCAAACATCAGATCTGCGTATTACCCCATAAGTGAAACACAGGAGCAACAGAAAACTGCAAAAGATCACAGACTATTCAGGAACCCCAAAAATGCAAATAATCAGTTGGTCAGGGAGGGTTTGTAGCTCGAGTTGGGCCAACATGATTCCAGCACAGGAATCATGCCTGGTGTGGATTTCTGCCCGTGTCATGAAGCTGCCATGTGCTGCCTGGCGTTGGGACTGCACAAGGACAGGATATGATGGCAGGTCCAGTTGCAATGGGGGGCCAAACTATGGGATATACAGTACCAGTCAAAAGTTTGGGCATGCTCAAATGGAGTGTCCCATTTTACACTTCCACAAAGTTTTTACTCATGCTGTAGAAGTGTGTCTGATCAAAAGTGTCAACTGAAAAACTTAGACAGACCTGGGTGTGACAAAGAAAATGACTCACTTTTAATTTCAAGTGAAAAGGCTATTGACAAAAAACTGCCACTTCGATGGAATGAGGAAGCAGTTTTCAGAATTTGAAAGGTTTCACAATATTTTATATATTTCACAACTTTATCTCATGCAAACCTTCATTAACCCCCACCCCCCGCTCATTCACACCATCATGAAACCTTTAGAAAAGAGTACACAGAGTCAGTTGGCTCCCCTACACTGAATCCTAAATCTCCCAAGGCCTCCATGCCCATTTGAGTAAAAATAATCTTTTCTAAGAATTGAAATGTGTTACTCAACCCCCCCCCCCCCCAAAAAAAGATGAGACACTGTTTAAAATGTAAATAAGAAGAGAATGCAATAATTTGCAAATCTCAAATTTGATTCACAATAGGAAATAAAAGATACAACAGTGTTTAAACCGAGATATTTTACCGTTTCATGAGGAAAGAATATTTGCTCATTTTGAATCTGATGGCAGCAACATGTCTCAAGAAATGTGGAATGGGGCAACAAAAGTCAGTGGTGAAGACACAAATGAAGGCAACAGAAGGGATGAAAAAGACAGGAAATAAAAAAGAAAACTAAGACATGCAAATTAACTACTGAAGTAGAAAGGCTAACTAACGATGACTAACGATGCAAAGACTGACTTGAAAGATTTTAACAGAAACAGGAACACAGATGGCATGAATGCAAGAGGCTTTTCTTAACTGTCTAATTTGTGATTCTTCCTTCTACCCGTGACCTGGGTATTAATCTTGGTATGTCATACTGAAGGATGTCTCAGTTCCTAAAATGCATCTGTAGGACACAGGACAGAGGAGAGAGGAGAGGAGAGAGCTCAAGCAGACTTGCCTAAGGAGCTATAATCGAGGATGCACTGGTGTATCTATTGCAGAAGTGCTTTAGCCTTTAATTATAAAAGAAGTGTGGCAAAAGTCATTTTATATATTCCATCCATCCATCCATCCTTTTTTTTTTCTTTGCTTATCCAGTTCACGGTCGCAGGGGGCTGGAGCCTATCCCAGCTGTCATAGACCAAGAGGCAGGGTACACCCTGGACAGGTCACCATTCTGTTTGCAGGGCTAACACAGACAGACAACCATTCACACTCACATTCTGTCCTATGGGCGATTTAGAATCACCAGTTAACCTGACCCTACTAACTGCATGTCTTTGGACTGTGGGAAGAAGCCAGAATACCCGGAGAGAACCCATACAGACGCAGGGAGAACATGCAAACTCCACAGTTATTGAAAATAATCAGCTATGTGAAAACATTTTCTGCCCACTCACTAATTGTCTGCATGTGATTAAAAAAAAAGGTTTAATATCTCATCTGTCACAGCCCGACTTAAGGGAAGGACAAACTGGAGGAGGCCACACATGTTAATAAAGAAGTGTATTTATTTAAATTAACATAAACAAAGTGTGTGCTGTGTCTGGATACATGGTATGCAACAATACAAAAGAAAGCAAAACCCCAAGGAGAGAGAGAACACTGATGCTGGCAGGTTTAAATACTTGAGGTTAATCAGGCAGCACAGCTGCAACCCGTTCCCATCATGAGCTCCTGAAGCCGCCCAAATCTCAGAGGGTGTCACACATCACATTGCACCATAATCTGAATTCAGGTGAAAGACACCCTAAATATGAAAAATATCATGAGCACTGTTACACCTGACATGATAAATTACCGCTGCACCTGGGCTATAACAACATGTTTTATGTTGAAGTTGTCAACAAGAAAAATAGTCTACAAACCTAGAGCGCTCCTGAAAAATCTTGTTTAATCAAACCTTGAACAGGTGAGTGATGTTTCGGGCCTAGTTGCCCTTTCTCAGACTTCACATGACTTCAACTTATGTTGAAGTTGTGCCACATGTCATGTTTCACTGACATTGCTTTAAAATTGTCTCACCTGTTGTCTAAACTCCTCTGTCCACTGTCTCTTCATCGCCTCCTCCACTCACACCTTTGGCAGGAGGGACTCAGAAGGAGACAAAGTAAAAGAGGATCTGAGGATGTGAAATCTGAGAAATGAGAACAGAGGATTCAAAGGGAAACACTTGGGAACAACGAGCAATAACAACAATCTAAAAGGAACCTAAGCTCAACAAATAATAAACAAAAACTCAGGACCATGACAGATCCATGTCCAAATACACACAGACATACACAAACTCACTGGACACGTTATTAGTTACATCTTCATAGTACCAGGCTGGACCCACTTTTGCCTTCAGAACTGCCTTAATTCTTTGTGGCAGAGATTCAGCAAGTTGCTGGAAGCATTCCTCAGAGACTCTCCTGTTCCACTATGGCGGTCAATTGGATAGACATCTGGTGACTGTGAAGGCCATCTGAGTACAGGAAACTCACTGTGATGTTCATGTCCATGCAAACTGTAGCCTCAGTTTCCTGTTCTTGGCTGACAGGAGTGTCACCAGATGTGGTGGAAGCTCATCTGCTTCAAGGTTCAATGTACATTCAGAGATGCTTTTCTGCATACCTTGGTTTTAATGAGCGGTTGTTTGAGTTGTCATTGACTTCCTGTCTGGCCATTTTCATCTCACCTCTGACATCCAACAGCTGCTTGGTGTTAATTAAGAAATATTAGTTAGAAAGATTTTTTTAAAGAAGACATGTAGCAATATGTAGCCTTGAATTTCCATGTGTATGTCTATTGGTTTTATGTCTCTCAGGTGTGTTACAAACCAGACTCCTCTTCCAGTTGTGTCTCTTTAGTTCTTACCCACCAATATTTTTAAGATTTATCACCAAAAATCCTCCTCTATAAATGAAGCTCTCATGTCATGTGCTTCTTTTTAATTGATTTTTAGTGGACAGCCCTTTCAGCTATTGCTGCTAACAGCAGTCTTTTCTTTGTGTCATGAGAAATAAATCGTCATCTTATTTGGAAATCTGACCTATTTCTTCAAAGCCCAAACTGGGAGAAATAAGCAGCAAGAAAGATAAAATATAACACCTGTCCAGAAAAAACAAACAAACACAACAAACACAAGAAAAGCAGGATTTATTTTTTACCTTACTGAGCAACAAATAGACAAATAAGAGTAAAGAGATTGCATGGTAACTTTGATATCAGGATATCATCATGGACAAAATATTATTCTTCTAAATGTAAAAGGCATGAATTAAAAGTCTATCCAAACAGGGGTACTCTGAAATCATAAATGAAAAGCATGTCCTGAACATATTAGCGACTTCCACCACAGCAGACGTGCGATTCCCTCGTGTATAATTGAGACGGCTTTTTGTGTTCATTGCTGGGAAATGCTAAGAGTGCATTAGTATGATTACGGCTCTCAGCTGCTGCTTCTTTTTGCATTTTACGAGGGCCTTTCAGTTAAAGATCCGTTGGTCTGTCTGATCCAAAACAATATACTTCTAAATACATTTGTGAAATTAACGTGAAATTTGTTTAGAAGGAACTATGAAATGAGACAGCTCTAAGAGCTCTGAGAGCAGATCGAATTCGTATTGTGCAGACTCATTTGTAAGCCAGTCAGCTTTTCTTCTGGTTCTCGCTTATTACAAGCTGAAAATATCACTTCGTATAAAGTTCAGTGCAATCAGTTTTAAATTGAGCTCCATTTTATCTGAAATAAAAAGACTGGACAAAGAAGAGACCTGAATTTTCATTTTCTCTGGGCTGACCATTTAACTCACCTGTTTGACAGAAAACAAAACAAAAAGCTGCACAGTTTCCATTTCTTAGATATCACTAAAAGGCAAAAATATTTCAGTATGCACACAGCAATGGTTGTTGTGAATGTAAGATACTCTGATTCACAAAACATAGTTACAGAAAACATACAACCCCAAATCCCAAAAAGTTGGAAAATGTAAATAAAAACAAAATGCAATTATTCACAAATCTCAAAAACATATTGACAGTAGAAGATAGGAAACATGTCAAATGGTTAAACAGAGAAAATTTACCATTTTAAGAAAATAAAAGTTATTCGATGACAGCAACACATCTCAGAAAAGTTGGGATGTGGTGTCAAAAGTAAGAGGAGCTAAAAAGAAACAGTTGGAGGAACATTTTGCTCTTAGTTGGCAACAGAAAGTAACAAGATGTGTATACAAAGAGCATCTTAGAGCTTCTCAGAAGATGAGAAAGATTTCAGCAGTCTACAAAAAACTCTCTACAAATTGTGGAACAATTTCAGAATAATGTTCCTCAACAAAAAATTGTGAAGACATTGAATATCTCATCATCTACAGTGCAAAATCATCGTACTAGAAGAGTCCAGGTGCTGAACTGGCCTGCCTGCAGTGCAGACCTTTCACAACTTAAACCATCTGACACATCATAAAAAAAATGCAGCCCAGAAAAATAAGATGCACAACTGTTGAGCAGCTAAACAAGAATAGGACAAAATTCCTTTCCCAAAAGTCCAGCAACCCATCTCCTCAGTTCCCAGACTTTTACACGGTGGTAAACATGGCCCTGTCCCAAATCTTTTGAGATTTGTTGCTGCCATGAAATTCAAAATGAGCTCATATTTTTTCTCTGTTTAAACATGTTTTCTCTGGGTTTATCATTTCATCCTGTTTTTATTTACATTTTACTGCGTCACAACTTTTTCTTGAGTATGGGTTTGTCAAAATTGCCTGATTCAGCTATTTATTTATTTTTTGTCATCAACATTTTCTTAAGAAAGACACTACTTAGTCACTGATTTACAATTTGTTAATTCTCATAAGGGCTCGGTGTTTTTCCACTTTTGAGCCAAATAAAGCTGTGGTTGTTCCTCAGGGATAAATACTATCTTATCTCTGTTGTCTCTTCTCACTGTTTTCTGGAATTCCACTGGAAATATCTGTGTGGTTTAACTAGTGTGAGGAAATACTGAAATATCCAATGAATAGTAATATTTTGAGCTGATTTCCGCTCCAATCTTTTGCACCATGCCCCTTATCAGCAAAGAAACAAATACACTCAGCATCATAGTAGATTAGGTCCTGTGACTACAACCCATTAGTAACCAAGTGTGGCAATTCCTGACCAATTCTCAATTCACTCCATACTGCAGCTGCTGATAAACAGATGAACCTAAGAAAAGAGCAACGCAGCCCAGCAGCATGAAAGGAAGCACGCAAGAGACACTGACATTGCTCCTGCTGAAGGCTGAAGTTTTTCCAGAAACATTTTAAAAATCACAGATTTTTTCCAGTCTGTGGGAAGCCAACATAATAATGATTTCCAGTAACCTTTGAACAAACTTTGTCTAGTATCACCGCGTGACCTTGGCTGTTTCAGCAGCATAGAGGCACATAACAAACACCGTTCAGCTTTAAAGAGGAGGCGAGAGAGAGAGACAGCAGGTAGGTGGATCAAGTGGCATTACTGTACATTCAGAGAGAAGAGTGAAAATATCAGCCATGTGAAGAGCGGATTAGTTAAGGGAAAATAAAAAGATGAGTGAAGGGAGTGAACGGGAGACTGAATATAAAGCAGAGCTACAAAAGTTTAAAAACTAATGTTGGTCATTATTTCCTCCAGTAACAGGATCATCATTTACAGTCATTCTACAGTATATAAATCACTGGAAAGGTCAAGTGTGCTTTGAAGTTTTAGAAACAGCTTCCAGCTATTCCAATGTGATATCGAGACATTCCCAAGCAGTCTGGGATCCTTTATCTCTCCAGCATTTCCTGGATCAGTCTCGGGTCTCCTCCTGGTTGGGTATATCTGGAATATCTCACCTGAGAGGCATCTTAGACAGGTGTCTGGTGTATCATACCTGACTGCTTTTGATCCTGACAAGCAACATCACATATATTCATATATTATGATTCATGCATCACTGAGGATCCAGTGATGCATAAATCTTTTAGAAAGCATGGGAGGCTTTATATTCCTGTGAGAAATCTTTGTTGTCGAGATGAATGAAATACCAAAACGTTGCATGCATGAATTATTCGTGAATTGTGAAACCCAGTAAGCTGTGTTGCAGTAAGGGGTGCTTAAACAATCATAGTGCACACATTCTGTGGAAAAATAAAAAAAAGTTGTCCTCTCTTGCACTAAATGACCTTGACAAGGTTTGAGAAAATAATTCAAGTGACATTTCTCCAGTAATCTCAGCTCTCTATTTTAGACTAAAAATGTTTAACAAGAATCCTGTTTTGTAGGAATTGTAGGACATTAATAATATATGAATATATAATAATATATAATGTATAACATATTATATTTCATTTATGTTTAATTTGTGACAATTGGAGCTGTAATGTGAAGTAAAATTAAAAAAATGAAAACAATGAATAATAATATCTGATGACATAATTCCTTTTTGATTTCATTTTATTTCCTAAACTGAATGAGCCTGCGTTGAAAGAAAGCAAGCAGCTTTCTCAAACCCTTGGATCCATGCTGTTCACATTCTTGTGACAAATCATGAGCTGTATTCCAATCAATAAGGAGTGCATAATGGAGAGTACACAAGAACGCTGATTGAGGTTGACAGCAGAGAAGGAAATTGATTATTATAGCCCATCAACGTGTACCCAACTGGCTCAAGGAATGCAATATAATCATCCATGAAAAAAGGCATTTTGACAGCATGGTGAGAGCAGATAAAGAAGCTGAGGGCGTTGTAAAAGAAGGACAACAGCAGGAATTCCCCCTTCTCATTGAGAATTGAAAGGGGGGGAACTTACCTTGAGCTTTTGTCAAAGTTTCAGTAAACACAACTGACCAATTGCAATGAAGTTGCCTTGTCACGCATGAAAATCTCAATTAGGTACCTTTGTTATCATCAGAAAATGGAAATTAATCAGTTTGTTCAAATCAAATGACCTTTTTGGGTAATTTTCAGCATTCCACACAGATGCATTCAGAATAGCATTATGTTGAGGTGGGTTTAAGCCAAAACCGGCTAGCAAGTTTCTGGTATGAGATAGCAACAAGTACATCTCAAAACTCAGGTGAAAATTTCAAATAAGTAATAAAGATCAAGGAAATACTATTGAGTAGTTGTGCAGCTGAAGAGGGACATCACCATCACTTCGGCTGATCCCAAAGCTCACTTTGTTCCTGGATCACGTTCATCAGCAAGAGGCTGTTTTTACTACGCTACGCTACTGCGAACCTGTAATTCAATGAGGGGAGATCATCAGGAGGAACTGAACACGATTTATTGATATGCAGAATTCAATTAAGCTATTTGTCGATTAGACTCCGTTGGCCCATCGAAGCAGAAAGGAATCCCAGCGGTGACAGACAGTTGTGGTGTTAAAGATAAAGATCGAGGCTTGGATGGCGCACTGAGTGACCTGGGTGAGGTGGTAGGTTGCACGAATGAGTCTGCAAGGGAGAATGACAGGTAAGCATTGAGATTTAAAGTATGCAGAGCGGATTGGCTTGAAGAAGGCGGGCAGAACGATGATTGCAGTGGAGCAGTGATGTCAGCTTTGAGTTTGACAGCGTGGGAAAAAGCAGAAGTGATGTGAAGAATAAGCTAGCAGCCAAACACCCAGGAAAGCAGTCAGAGGAGTGAATACAGATCTTCCTCATTGAACTTACACATAAGCTTCATTATTAATCGCATTACCCAGCATTGCACCATGAACAAAACTCTTAATGAAAATGCTAGCCCAGTCTGTGCTAACATGAGAGCAGTCTTTGGGCTGAGAGTTTAACTGCAACTGTTTCAATTTTGCAAGCAGTGTGTTTCACAAGGGATGTCACAGGGCCGTTTACTTTGCAACCGTTGAGTAGGGACTGACAGCAAAGTTTATGTACAGTATGTGCTAATGACTGTTGATAATTACAAAAGCTTCTGATTGTTTAAATAAAAATGTATTTGCGTCCCTTTTTTTTGTACAGTACTTGTAAAGCGCTGCTCAACACTCTCCTGGTTTCGCGCATTTCCACAGCCTCTGCAGGCATCAAACCTCTCACACTAGTTTTTCCATGCTGCTTTGCTTTGCCAGCATATCCCCTTTGAAGTCAAGAAGTCCATATTTATAACAACGTGATCCTTGACATTGCTTTATTCCCGTACATTTCATTCTGGATATTTCCCAGAAGATTAACATTTGTGGGATGTTTGGGACTAAAAAATATTCTTCTTTCACCCGGGCTGTGAAGGAAATGAGGAAAATAACTGATTCAAAGCTCCAGCAGGTAAAAGCTTTGTTTACGTGGCGCACGGGCTTCAGAATGATTAAAGTGAAAGCCACATTTTGAACTAAAAAGGATTGCATTGGTGTTTTTAAAGTGCAAACAGCTATTCCAAACAGGAACATCTCTTAAAGGGCAATATAATAACCCAAAGGTGTTTTGCTGGGTGCAACTTCATTTATATCCTGGCAGCCTCAATAAAATCATCTAAAGGATGCCGTGCGCACACTGACCTTGTGAAATGTGATTGAGCAGAGATATTGTGATGCGTGGCGAGATTTTGTTTGCAATACAGCTTGATTTGCATACATTGCTCATTTAAATGAAAAGCAGGAAGCTGATTGATGTTAGTTTAAGGAGCAGGGAACTGCCTGCATGAACCCCGAGCTGGCATCTATTTTCTCAATTTAGTTTAAATTTATACTTTTATGTTTTTGCCACTCACTAGTTAAAGATCTTTCTGCAATCGATGTATCAAAAGAATTTTAAACAGTCTGGCAAAATAGCTTTTTTCACCCTGCTGAACTCTTCTATTCCCTTGAATTAGTCTTCATGAATCAGGAAGAAAAAGTTACAGTCATTTGCTCAGTTTAATAGATGGAGAACAAGCTTGACATTGTTTTTCTTTTAATAAAAAAAGAGATGTGTCATAGGCAGGTACAAGGCGCCATGGTGCCTCACAGCACCGAAGCCCTGGGTTCCAGTTTGGACAGCTGGAGTTTGTGAGTCTCCCTGTGCCGGTGTGGATTCTCTCCGGGTACTCTGGCTTTCTCCCACAGTCAGAGGCGTAGTTGTTAGGTTAACTGGTGATTCTAAATTAGTGTGAATGTGAGCATGAATGGTTGCTGGTTTTATGTGTTAGCCCTGTGATAGATTGGTGACCTGTCCAGGATATATACCACCCTCTAACCCTGTAACAGTTGGGATAGCCTCCAGCCTCCCAGCGACCCTGAATCGGATAAGTGGTTAAGAGAATTGATGGAGATGTAGCACAGAGGAGAAAAGTCACGATTGGACTTCTCACTAAGTCTGAAAATTATATGTTGGAGGGGTAGCAGCGAATCTCTGAGGGCAAAACGATTTTGAGATTTGTTTATGGTGAGAACAAACATCAGCAACATGAGATGAGAAAGTCTGACCTCTCATACAGATGAAATGATTTTCTGTTCACCTGGAAATAATTGACCCAAAAGAAAGAAGTAAGCATGAGCACAGTTGAACAAAGTTTGTTATAACTCTGCAAATAGTCAGCAACTGTTTGGATCGATGCTCTGGGAAGCCGACTGATGAGTGACAGAATGAGGACAGATGTAGACCGGAGAGACAGGCTTCATCTTGTCTTAGATGGTGGTTGAGAACAGGATGAGTCATTAGGCATTCTGGATTTTGAAATTGGAATGGGAAAGTTGAACTTTAGCTTGACCCTGGCATTAGTACAACATTGCTGAAAGATATGGTGAAGAATGACACCAGGAGCCAGAGTTTAAATATTGCAGGATCATTATGAACGAGTGAATCTCAGGTGTGCAGGCTGATTGGCTAGAGAGGTGGGAACTTATCACCATGCACAGAGAGACACTCAGAGAGGCTGCAGATTCATTTCATATGCTGGTTTCTAACTGAGTTTCTAACTAAAGAATTTATTTGACAGCCATGATTAAAGCTGACTGAATTCTCCAAATTCAAAGTAAAGGTGCTTTGACTCTCCTTTTCTTTTTTTCCTTTAGCATAGCATAGCCTGGACCTTCATTCACAACTTCCCACACTTTAAATCAAATCACATCATCCAAACATCCCAAAATTAAACCAACAAAACTCACAACTGATCATCATGAAAATCACTAATTTATTTTCTCTCATATGTCATAATTGCTGATGCACTTTAATATGTTTAACCTCAAGCAATATTTTAAAACTAGAAATGAACTGTGAACATTTTAGTTACATTTGTATTTTATGAGTTGGCTTATGTGAAAGTGGGTTTTAAAATGTGAGCTATAAATAAGGAAATAATAGCTGTAATGAAATGATAAGAAACTTTAATGAGCTGCAGGACAGTTTGCATTAGTGTCCTCATATTAAGCGTTGCTATATTGCCAGCATTTGGGATTATAATTACATAAATTTACTACAATCACAAATGCAGAAAGCCTGAAATAAAAGCAAGGATTAAACTGGATCATCCTTTCAACCAATTTGGAAGTCTATATTCTTTTTTTGTTTCAAAAATGTCAACCTTTATAATAAAGTCACATTTTTTCAATGATTTCTCTACATTGAAACATGCATAAAATATGGTAAGGTGCACTTTTGTAGTGCATCTTCAGAATACTGTTAGTGTATACAGTCATGATATTTTTTGCTTCTTTTCAGCCATTTTGTTGTAAATTTTCTGATGTACTTGGGATCATTGTCTCCACCACCACCATGATTGACAGCTGGTATGAGATGTTCGTGCTGATATGCTGTCTTGTGGGAGGGTTTTATTTTTATGTTTGTTTGTTTTGTTTTCAGATGCAATTTATCAAATTTGAGTCTTGCTGCCATGTCCTTTAGAGTAAAGGGACTTTCTGCTGGCAAACCTTTCAAACAAGCCATGAACTTTAACATTTAACATGCTAACTGAGGCCTGTGGAGTCTGAGATGGAGCTCTTCGGTCTTTTGCAGTTTCTCTGAGTATTATACCTTGGGCTGAATTTGCTGGCACGCCCACTCCAAGATTGCAGCATTGTGTTAATGCAAACCTGAATTCTCCAGACAAACAAACTGCCAAAACGTCATCTTTTATAGAGGTGCTCACACTGGCTGATGATCAGTTAATCAAGATTATTTGATTAGCATCATCTGGCTGCTACTTATTCTCTTCATTCCTACGGAAGCAGCAAGGGTGCTTTTAATTTATAAACCCAATTCTGAAAAAATTCAGACGCTATGAAAAATGTAAATAAAAACCGAATGCAATGATTTACAAATCTCACTAACCCATAGTTTATTCACAATAAAATATAGAAAACACGTGAATGTCATGAACTGGCTGAACCTGAGGCAGGGAACTCAAGTGAAGGACCCAATCAAGAAACCACAGAGGGGAATTTACTGTAATCAATGAAGCTTTATTTTTTTTACACAGAGCTCGCGAGGTTAGCTAGGGGTACAGGGTTAACCACACTTTGCAGGTTTGGGTGGGATAATCTAGAAAGGAGGAGAGGGGGTAAGTCTCAGGAATGTTAATGGTCTGTCTTTAAGGGAAGGGGCAGGTGAATGGGATGAGAAGGAGGCCTTACTTGGGTTCTTAGACTGGTTCTTGGACGAATGAAAGGGGGTGCTGAGGGAGGGTGAGCAGGCAGTCCACTTTGTGAGGCAAGCTGAAGAATGCAGTCTGAGAGCACAAAGAGGAAGGGCGTTAGCACACGAGTACAGGTCATACAGAAAGGAATGCAAACTGAGCTGGGTTTCCAGTCCAAGGAGGTAGATAAGCAAAGACTGGATGGTCAAGCTGGTCCTGAAACTGCAGATGATGAGGCTTGATGGGATACAGGTGCTCAGCTGAGGAGTGGAAGAATCCAGGCTCCGCCCAGAAGGGTGGAGATCCAGTCAAACCTCTGGCCCAGAGTGACAGGGAGACTAGCGGGTGGCAGAGCATGACAGTGAAATGTTTAAAATGAGAAAATGTACCATTTAAAGGAAAAAATAAGTACATTTTAAATTTGATGGCACTAACATGTCTCAAAAACTGTTGAGACAGGGCCACGTTTACCACTGCATTCTGTTACACTGAGGGAATTTTTCTTGTGGATTATGTTTCTTGACATTTCATGAGTATGTTTGGCAACCAATCATATGTTTGCTGAGGTGGGCCTCATCACAGTGGTCACCTAGAAAATGGAGAAGAGTTTAATGTGGTTACAGCTGCCAAAGAACAACAAAGCTGTAACACCAACATGCAGCTGCAAAGTCATGCCTTGCCATTTTAATTGAAGACCATCAGTCCTATCAAAGCACCAGCAGTCTGCAAAGTGCCATAAGCAAAAATAAAACAACAATTCTCTATTTTATTGTCATATGTTTAATTCCTCAGTTGAAGTGGACTGCTGGACAGTGAAAGATATTTTTACATTTCAAAAGAATGAAAGCAGAAATTTGTGAGACATCCATTTACATTTTTTTCAAGCAACAAAAACTTTCCAAACATAGGTTTAGATTTACATTACGATAAATTCATGGTCTTCTGAAGGACAACATAACATAATGTATGTACACTGAACAAACTGTTATCCACGATGGATAAAGCAGCCTGACCAGCAACTACAACCCTGCTTTCACAACAGCTGGGAGAATGTGTAAAATGTAAATAAAAACATGATGTAGTGGGTTGTAAATCTCATAAACCCACATTTTATTTACAGTAGAACATGGAAACCATGTCAAATATTTAAACTGAGACATTTGATGGTAGCAACACATCTCAAAAAAAAAAAAAAAAAAAGCAGGGACAGGGCCATGTTAAGCATCACCTCTTCTTTTAACTACTGACTGTAAATGTCTGGGAACTGAGGAGAGCAGCTGCTGGACTTTGGGGAGAGGAATGTTGTCCCATTCATGTCTGATATAGGATTCTAGGTGGTCAACAGTCCTGGTTCTTCTGTGTTGAATTTTTCATTTCATGATGCTCCAGATGTTTTCATTTGGTTCAAGGACCTGGACTATAAAGCCGTGCTGCTGTAATAGCTCCAGGATGCAGTTTAGCACTGTCTTGCTGAAATATGTAAGGATATCCCTGAAAAAGAATCATCTGGATTGGAGCGTATGTTGCTCTAAAACCTATATATACTTTTTAGCATGGATGATGCTGTTCCAGATGTGTGCGCCAGTTCCACAGGCACTGAGGCACTACCATACCATCAGAGATGCAGACCTTTGGACTGAGAGCTGATAACAATCAGAATGGCCCATCTCCTCTTTAGTCTGCAGGACACAACATCCACGTTTTCTGAAGAGAACTTCAAATTTAGATTTGGCTGACCACAGAACAGTTTCCACTTTGTCTCAGTCGTTTTAAATGAGCTTTGGCCCAGAGAAGACACCAATGTTATCTTCTATTGTGAATAAAATATGGATTTATGAGATTCACTGCATTCTGTTTTTATTTACATTTTATACAGTATCTCAGCTGTTTTCAGAATTGGCTTTGTACTTTGTTTTTAGTAATACCTTGTTTTTCACAGGACTGCAAAAAGTTCTTTTCATTTAACTTTAATTAAGTAGCCTACTGTACAGTAAGTGAACTGGATTCTCTGAGCACTGTGGTACTTCAACATGTTGATTAGACTCTGCAACACAAACCACAATGTTATTACAATGATTTTCCTAATAGCGTTTAATAGTCTGATTTTTAATGAAGCAAGCATTTTAATTTAAATTACATTTGATCTTACTGAGAAGTCTTGGCAGTTTGGAGATCAAGATTTTAAAGAGCTTAGTGAAGAGATGAGACAAAATCAATCAGAATATAAATGCATTTGCATCTTAACACTAATGCCCAACATCCTTTAATGCCAGCTACTCATTTCCCCGGAGACTCATCAGAATGACAGATGGAGAGTGCCAAGGTAAATCGCATCCTCATGGGTCCTTCTATGTGGGTGTGTGAGAGATGATAGAGGCATACAAAATCATCTTGAAATCTTATATCTATTATCGAAATGTAAAAGCATAAACTCCTTCTCATATGGACGTCTTCTTTAGGAATGATTTCTAACAAAATTGTTTTTTAAAGAGAAGAAACAAGAGAGGAAAGAAAATACTGGAGCTATTTGAAACAGTTGTTGAGGCTGATGTTTTGCATTATCAACTGATCCGGCTCCTCCGAGACCTGTGAGGCTTTGACAGGCCATTTATTGCTGTTCATTAAGTGAGACCATGCAATCGCGGAGTGATGAAATTGTGATGTTCGGATTTGTCTGCGATGTGGGCAGATGCTATTGAGTGGCATTAAAATGATAAACATCCTGCAGAGTTGAAAACAAACAAATTGGCCCATGTTCTCTCTCTAAATGCAACTCAAAGGTCAAGATGTTATCCAAAGAATTAACAAATGGTTTAGTCAGCTGACAACAGAGGCTGTTTCCTTCCAGATCAGAGGAGAGAAACAAAGAGCTGTGAGATGTGAAAAGAGCTGCGTGACTGTAAATGGACTGCAGTATACTTGCTGTTGGAGAGATAATCATGTTGAATGAAACATGGTTTTCTATAGCGTTCTTGATTAGTACCACTTTGCCCAACAGTGGCAACAAAAAAGGAAGCAAAACACAGTATTAAAGTGTGAAAGTAAGTATGAAAAAAAATGTAGTAATTCTCAGACATTCCTACTTTTAGTTCATTTTAAAATCAAAAAAAATAAATAAATAAATAAAAAAACACAGATTAGTGTCATTAATTTGACTAAAGAAATAAAACAAGTTTTGAAACTTTATTTTAAATCACAGAAAAAAGAAGTCCAATCAAATATTTTGCTCCACGGTCGCTTATTTTGTTTGCTTTGAGCCATCAGCACCAGTTCTGTGAAACATCCCCAGAAAGCAGCCATGGAAAATAAATCCTACTACAGTGCAAACATTAGCCTCATCCCCAGGCCCTAATTGCACGAAGAAGGTATAAAAATCACAGCTTTTCTATTGACCTGAAGCAGATGCTGAGTCCTTTTAATTTTCCAGGACACAGCACAGGAGCAAATCTCATGCTACAGCTACAAACGAGAAACAGACCGGCTGATGTCAGAAAGCCCTTATAAAGCCCAGCAGAGCCAATTGATTGGCCGGGGCCAGTTTCCCTTTCCAATGAGCCAAACGCAGATGATGTAATGGGCATCATCAAAACCAGCATTGTTATAGCACTGTTATTATTTCTCCCTTAATTAGTACAGGGAGACATGTTGGATAATTCACTGGCTCATCACAGTTAATCACACCCAGGGTGGTGTCTTTGAGATCTTACAGCTGTTCTGTTCTTTTTTTTTTCTTTTTTTTTTTTTGAGAGGAGAGGAGAGAAGAGGAGAGGAGAAGAGAGGAAGGTATGTCATATGTCATCTGCATCAAGATTTTCTTCTGTGCCCCCACACCCCCACCCACATCTGATCAAAACCCACTGACAAAGCATCTTGTCAGCTTTCCTGTCAGTAAATGTAATGAGGAGATGTAGTTGCACTGCAATAGTGCAGTAATACCACAATAACCCAGAAGCCATGAAGCCAAAGATACCTAAAAATTAGCATGATGCAGCTTTGCTTTTGATTTTTAGAGCAAACGATGCATTTAGTGTGTAAAATCAGAGGGAGAGGGACTTTTTTAATTATTTGTAATGTCCATATATATATATATATTTTTAAACAGCTTATCCAATTTAGGGTGGCTGAAAGGCAGGCTACACCCTGGACAGATGTATCACAGGGCTAACATCATTTGTAATATGCACTTCATTATTATACCTGGTTTACTGTAGTGGTGTTTCTATCCATCTGCCTATGATAATCATGTAGAAATTTTTATACAAATATTCATACAAAAGCTGAGACAGCAGTTACTGCTACTTTACCAAGCTATTACTTTTTTTTAAATTTAATTTCACACATTGAGAGTTTAATGAAAACAGCACAGTAACAGAACAATTCATAGTTAAATATGAGATACACGTTTAAGGTATATAAACGCACATATAAGGTGTGTTTGATATTTTGCTTGATGTATCTGGCCAGTTGTCACGCCAACTAAAAAGCTTGTTTCACTGAATTTGGGCCATTTCCACTGAATCATTAAAGCAGGCGCTGAACATATAGATATAGCCCTACAACGACATAAAAGATTTTATGACTGCAGAGCTGCTTTATCGCTTCTTCAGTGGAAGAGAGAGCAGCTCAAAGCTAGTATCAGCTGAATAATATTTTTGAATTTGCAGTTACTAATCTGAAGTCATTTGACAGTTTGCATTTGTGCAGTAAGCTGCATTTGTAACAGTTGCATCTCGTGATTATGGCACATTTTTAACAGCCTGTCATAACAACAGCAGCTGCCCCATATACTTTGTGTGCACCCTATGAAATCTGTGGCTTAGCAGCTTTCTTTCTTATCACTCTGATGATCGTGATTTTATATCCCAACTGCTGGGAGAAATCTTCCTGTAAAATGCATTCAATATGAGCAGGCAGTCCTGCTACTAAGAATCCGCCAGCTCCTGCTGAGTCTATGGGAGTCTGATTATTATGTATCCCACCTCCTCCATCAGAGGTATATCTCTTGCACTTGTTTGCTAGCTTGTTGTTTACACGGCTCTGTGGGGCTGAGATGGTGTAGATGATGGACAGGTCACCAGAGGTGCACACTGCTCTGGGAGAAAAACAAGGAAGAGAAGACAGACACCCAAAGGCTCTTCATTCACGCCAGGAAAGGGACGGACAGGTGAGGGCACGGGCTGGCAGTCAGTGCCCAAGAAATGCTCGTATCTATTCTTCTGCAAAAGAGAAGGAACAAAAAGTCAGCCTCTCAGGAGCATTTCTAATGGAAATCATATAGACAACAAATGCGTCTCTGAACTAAACATATTAGGAGATTTAAAAAATTATTAAATAGGATATTACAAGTGTAATTTGAAGTGCTGCACAAAAGAAAAGCAGACAGAACACATTATAAGTACATATTTGAATAAAAAAACAGAATTCAAGAAGTCAGTCAAAAGTCTCTTGGATGCATTTCAGTGGCATTTTTAACAGTTAATGAGAAGAGGTGTTCACTGGACACATAAAGCAGATTTAGAGGGGATTGAAGATCACCTTTTCACAGTCCAGTGATCCAGTGCATTGGCGTCATGGCCCACAGAGGTCATTAACAAGTCACACTGGACACCAACTCAACCTTGACTCAAGCTTGCCATTTACATATTTCCTGAAGTGCACGCCCACCCAGTTACAATAAATAAGTTCTTCTTCAGGACGACTTCATGTTAGAGTGAATGTATTAACTACAATACGAACAAAAACTTCCAGTCTCGTTTAAAGTTGCAGCATCATCGTAGCTGTTTTTCATCTTTATTAGGAGCATTCTTTTTCAGCTGTGACATTTAAAGCTCTAATGGGCATCTGGGAAATGTTTGGCCACAAAAGAAATACAGGAAAAAAATCTATACAGAGTAAATAACAGCTGCTTTCTCCTGCAAAGTCTTTGGGATGCTCTTTTTTTTTTTTTTACACAAACATGTTTCTACTAACATAATCAGTAGTAACATGTTCCACTCAGTCAAATCACATTCAAAATGAGCATATATTCAAATATTTCATTTGTTGTCTTTGTACTATATTATATTAAGTATAGGTTTAATTGATTTGCAAATATTGTTTTCTAGTGCTTTTATTTACATTTTACACAGCATGCCAAATTCTTCGGGTTTGTGTTTTGTTTTTATTTTTTTGGTTAGTTTAGCGCTCTGTGGCATGATGTTGCCCTCAGGCAACAAACCACATTTTTGATTACACTGTCCCTTAACATTTGTATTTATTTATATATTTATTCATTAATGACATGAGACACATCACAGTTTGGTAAAATGAGGAGTAGAACGGGGTTTGACCTTTGACCTGGGGGTGGAGCAAACCCTGCAGGGACCAAATGCACAGGGGACACAGTGCCACCTTCTGATAAGATAAATAAAATCTTTATACATGTTTAAACTGAAATAACTATATTTAAAAATCTGTTCACATGTATGAATATCTGAAGACGTATTTTTGGTTGTTTAAAGACAAATTTTGATTTCATTTATTTACTAAAACTGCAGTTTTAATGCTAAAACAGTACTTCTAAACTCTGGTCCTTGGGACTGCTTGTTTTAGCTTTTTTAGGTGCTTCCCTGCTCCAAGATACTCAATTCAAATGTTATCTTGCTATCAGGCAACTGCAGCATTACCAATAGCCAGTCATTTATCGGAATTGGATGTTTTGGAGCAAGGAAGCACCTAAAAAACAAACAGTGTTGGAGTAGAGATTGGGGTCGTATTTTGAGAGCATTGAGTGGTGGGATATATATAAGTTATCAAATTATATACAGACATGAATTAGTACTAATTTACAGGAAATGGGCCAAAAAAACTTTTTATAGAAGGAAAGAATGTTATTGGGCAGTTAGAGTCGTTCCTTCAGTGAGGTCAATGAACTTGATGAGAGCGATTTGTTGATTTATCAACAGGGACCTCCAAGAAGCTCCCAAAAGTGGGGTGAAATATTTTTTTCTCTAAAAAATTTAAATTCATGCCATAGAAAGTTAACATTTCTTCCTTGTGGATCATCTCCTAGATCTGGTTATGTTCGAGCTCTCAAATGGAAGCCAACTTTCTGGTTTGGCTAATTAATAATTTTCTACATAACCCTCAGTAAAACAATGATTTGTCATTTTTACACTTTGATATTTTTATATAAATTAAAAGTGCAACAGGGCAACACGTTTTTGGTATAACTGGGCAAAAAATAAATCCATGATAACATTTCGGGAAATTGTAATTAAAGTGTTCTGAAAAGCGAACTAGACTCTTGCACCTAAACAGGGCTGAAGTTTTTCAGAGCAGATAAAGTAGGAACGAAAAAAGTAGCACAAGAGGGGTGGGAAAGTTCACAAAGGAACTAAGATGCGGTGATGCTGTGTTATACAGGGGATTTTCACCTGCAGGAGTCTAGTTTGGATCTTGTGAGAAGCCAAAAGTCAGGAAAGATGTCTTTTTAGCCACATATGTGGTTGGAGGTGCTTAGAACAGAGAGGGGAGATTTCTAGATTTCTACCTTGTGCAGCTTTACGCAGCCATTTTCAGTTGGTTAGTAAAATTAATTCCATTCGTACCACAGTCACAGTAGCCTTGTAAAAGTAATTTTGCTGCAGGTCAGTTTCATTGGGAGAAGCCCCAGCTGCATCAAAATCCTGCGTGCTGATGTGAAATTGTAAAAGTATAAGCAACTGGCATCCTCAGACTCAGAGCTCAGAATTTTGTGCTGTCAGCCAGGAAATTAAGGTTTGATATAATTATTTGGCAAAACAGTTTTTTTTCTAATATGCACTTCAGTCCCCAGCACTGTCCACCTACCATCCCGCTCACTGCACATGAGAATCCCCAAAGAGTAAGAAGGCCATTGAGGTGAAACGAGACTTAATTAAGGCTAATAATTGAAAAGTTTTTGTAGGTTAAAAGTTTAATATTTCACTACAAATAGTATTATGCAAACAGAGAATATCTTTATCTTTATCTTTATTGAGTTTAGTGTTCTCTTAAAACTATCTGTTCCCAATATTTTTTTTTTGGTCAGTGTTCTTCTGGGTAACCCTGGGATTCACATGGACGCTAATGTGTACCACCTACTTCAACATTGCTGCAGACCACATGCACCCCTTGATGTCAAAGGTTCTCTTTGATGGCTATCTCCTCTTTCAGCAAGATAACATACCCTGCAGATGGTTTCAGGAACATGGTTGAGTTCAAGGTACTGACCCGGCCTCCCAATTCCCCGGATCTCAATCTAACCGAGCATCTGTGGAGTGTGCTGGAAAAACAAGTTTGATCCACGGAGGGTTCACCTCACAGCCTACAGACTTAAAGGATCTACCGCCAACATCTTTTCAGAGGTCTTGTGGAGTCCGTGCCTTAACGGGTCAGAGTTGTTTTGGAAGTAAGTTTTGGAAGTGAGTAATATTAGACATGTGTTTGTAATGGCCAATCAGCACATGATGTAGCATGTGGGTGCCTTTTATTATTTTTCCTTTTTTTTTGGGTGCAAACACCTACAGGTTCATGGTAACAAGTTGTTTCAAATATTAAATTAGATAGATGCATTTCTCATTTCCCTCACATTGTGTTTTGCGTTTGCATTTAAGGATGAAGCAAAGGACATGAGGTAAAAATGTGTCACTTTAAAATTAAAAACACATGTCATTCACCAGAGGAAGCTTTGCTGTTGGCATGCAATAAGTTAAAGGTGGTGACTTCACGACTGGCTCTAGGCTGAGTGGATTTTTGTCAAGTTGAGAGTCAGTTTGTGTAGCAACTTGATACTGCTAACATGAACATTTTCAGAATCAACCCAGAGGCATATTTAAGCTTTTTTGAGGCAAAAATGTTTTACCTTTCCTGCTGAGAAGATGAAAAGGTCAATATCACTCTGATGTTTATCGTAATGTGAAACTACAGCTAGGAGATGGTTTGTTAACACAACAACCTCTAAAGTTACATTTATGAAATATAAGTTGACAAATTGAGCAGATAAATATTATTTCTGGTTGATTGGTTGGTTGAGCTCACAAAGTTAAATGTCATGTGATCATAGCTTTATATATAGTGTAGCCTAAACACATGATAGCGTCATCTAACTGTAATTACTAAACAAATTTATATTTTAAAAAATGTTACTGTTTCTTTAAGGAATTATTCATTATGACTAGTTTGCAGTACAGACGCCCTCCAACTCCTAAGCCTCCACTTTGATTTCCCTCCATTAACCAGAGATGCTGTCTGCTCTGAATGTCATTTGGCTTTTAGTGTGTTATGATTGTGATGGTCTGTCAAATCATTAGGAAGCTGTATGGGGGATGGGTTATTGTTCGCTGTCCCCGATGAATATTTTGGAGATGTGCACAGCTGAATTCCATAAATGGCATTTGCTGCATTTCACTGATTAACTTTTTATGGCAGTGAGACAAAACCTGTTTGAATTGTGTGCCCCTCTCTCCCCAGGTAGGCTATTGTCTCTGTGACAACATTGTTGCAGCAACAAATGTCAGCACTGCGGGGTTTGAGACACCGTGTTCAGATTAGATTGCAAACGGGACACAAAGAGGCCACGGTACATGCACCCATCCACCCAGGTGACATTTAGATTAACTGACAGAGAATAAAATAAGATGTATATCATGTCTTTTTTTTTTTTAATCTACGGGAAAAACAGGTTTAACTGAAGATGGTGAAAATTTGCTTTTGTCTTATTCAGACTTCCATTTTTGTGGTAATTGTTTGTGAAGCTTCTTCACTTTACATATGGTGTCCCTTTAGACTTCATGCTGTTTGAAGCTGTGTGAAAGAATGGTGGAGATGGAGGGGAAATTTTGTTGGTTTGGACAGCTTTGGGCAGTGCTCTGACATTTGTTTGATACATCGCCGCCTCAAAGATCAGTCAGACCATTCATGCAGAACCACAGCCAAGACTGACTGCTCCTCTCTGAGGATCTGAGCCGAGACACTCGCTGACTCGGCGGCCTCCGTGTCTCTGCTTCAGCTCGCTCTTGTTTCCCTCTGACATTTTGATCGACCCATCTCAGCGGCTGACTGGACTAAATGTAGAATTCGCTGAGGGATGTTTTGTATTGATGTGATCAAACACTCACAATGAAAGCAAGACTTTTGTGTCGTAGTCAGCGTGTCACGTGTTCACTGTGTGATTCATATGAAACACAGTTTGCTGTCTCATTATTTGGTCCTTTAATCAGAGTGCATGTTAGTCTTTGTCCTTTATGTTCCTTGTACCAGCTGAACAATTAAGATGCATTTAACGCAAAACATAATCAATTCTATCCAATCATATATATCATATATTGACTGAAACAAAAAAGGTGTCTATATATTGAATATATCTATAGTAGTTATACATGTGGAAAAGGAGAGATCGCCCACATCTACTGCAGGAAGACTGAATACATTTAGCTTAACCACCCTGGATTAGCTCTACTCAGTCAGTTTGAGGACTCTGTCCTGGACCAGGGTCACTGTAAATAGTCTTCATTCATCATGTCAAAACAAATCTCTCTGGCCATCTCATATTACAAAGTATAATTCAGTAAAAGACATAAATACCTGGATGTGATTCAGGACTCCTTGAAGCTGCATAGAGATGAGGGTGCAGGAGAGATGGTTGTTTTGATGGAGAGCAGTGGAGACAGCTTTGCTGGTACATTCAAACTGAATTTGTCGATCTTATCAGTTGTTTGGAATAGTTTTCTCGAGAGTCTGCAAGTCTAATTACATTTTATGTTCCACAGATGTATGACCAGTCTGAACTCACACCAAAGAAGGCCTTTCGTTCTTAGAGAATTCAAGACTCAAAACGGGCATTTTAAAGTCTTAAGAAGGCTGGTATCCTCAGTGCTGCTTCAATTTTACTTTTATGGTGGCAAACATAATGAAATGGTTTTATATACAGGATCTATATTGGTTATATGTGTTGCCTTTTAATCATCATTCAGCTATCAACATTTGGCAGGAAGCCGGAGTAAAAGTGCAGTAAATCACTTCCCTGCTTTTGCCTCTAAAGTCCTTTATCCTTTTTTGGAGCAAGGCCAGTTCATTTGATGGCTTACTAATTAATGTTATTGATTTTCAGAGTAATCCTGTCATCACAATAAATAATTTCTACAAGGGAAACAACAGAAGAGCCCCCGGGACCTGAAAGGGGCACTTGAAATCCTGACATATTCTTCAAAGCCAGTCCTCACTAAACCATGTCGGCCCACATGGGTCAAAGCAGCAGGGTTATTAGTGCGAATCCTCTATTATGAAGCTTCATCTCTAATGAGGCCCACTAAACTCAGTGCCCAGTGAACCACAACTCCCTCACCAGCCCTCCTCCCTTCCTTTCTTTCTTCCCCTCTTTCTCTAAATATAAAGTATCAAACAGACAGTGCAGTATTTTATGTACTTCAGTCATTTTAGTGCCATTTATCATATTAGATTAACACAGGGTTGTCCATCTCTCTGTGTTGGCCCTGCGACGAACTGGCGACCTGTGTGGGGTCCCTGCCTCTCGCCCTATGACAGCTGAGATGCGCTCCAGCCCCTGCCCCAGCAATCCTGAGTTGGATAAGCCAAAGAAAATGGCTGGATGGATTGTTGGATGGGAGGGAACGTGGGAAAATGACCTTATTTTGACAAGTTTCAACATAATTCATGTGTTTGTTTGTTTTTTAAGTGCCATTGCCCAGAAGTTGTTTGGCATGACAGAAATTGATAACCGTCTCAAATTAAACACTGTGGCTGAAGCCAAATTCAATATTTTTTGGAAATGTTGCACACACTAATTTGCTTGATAAACGCCTACAGTTATATAAGAATTTTGTGATGGAAGAATATTCCTTGTGCTATAAGTCTTAACATAACTGTGTATTGTATTTGACCAAACTCAAATATTTTAGGACGACTGCTGCAGATTCATGCGTGTGGATTGTTCCCAGCCCATCCAACCCTCACATCCCCACTGCCATCCTCCACTTAAAACATAAATTCAGTGAACCAGAAACACCATAAAAAAGATCTTAACATACAGTACATGAATACATAACACCAAGCTGTAATTACGGATGAAAAGAGGTGATAGCGTCTGATACAGGCCAATAAAATGATGACGTGTACTTACCGTTGCACACTGCAAGCTTTCTAATCTACTTAAACATGGGTCTCCTCCTGGATCTGCAGATGGATCTCAGTCCTGACTGTCTAGGTCAATATAAACTTTAGTAAGAGCTGATTATTTTGGAGGGGAAAAGGTGTCCAAGTGTAGTGCCAAATCTTTAATTTGGTTGCTCATAATGTAGAGATTTGAGTCATGGGGTCTTTTTTTTTTTGTCTGCTATAGTAGCAGTGGCTGATTTAGAGAGTCACTTATGACTCTTAATATATGTTGCTTTTTACCTGCACAGCCATCCCTCACATGCGTGTTGTCATTATCGACTTAAATCTTATAACCAGTGGAGCACAAAGACCATAAAAAGACCTTGTAAAAATGTTGCAGTGTTACATTACCGGGAGGCTTTAATATGCTTTTGGCTTCAGTGCAAATAGGCCAGGATTAAAGCTACATATACCAGGCAGGATGAAAGAAAACCACCACAAAAGATGGAAAATCTAAAGTGGGATTTGAATTAATTATTCATCCCTGCCTTGTAATGTGGGATTGCAGCCGCCCAGGTTCCACTTCCAATGTGGGAACAGGCTGCTAAACTGGCATCAAGATGAGAAGCAAGAAGGATGTAACAGTTATCCTTATTATTAATATGAAAAGTTAAGTTATTTTGTAAGTAATTATAAGTAATGTGTAATTTCCTAGTTTAACAGAAAAACAAAAATTTTCCCATCATACACATTTTTTTTTGTATTTTTCTCACAGTTCTTTTAATAATTCTGGTTGTTGGTTGAAAAATTTAGACTTTAGGCTCCAGATCATGTGGACTTGCGCCTTGCTGTGGTTGCTGGTGTTTATTTGTTCTTGTAAGTAGAAAAGGGAGAGCAAGTCTTTATCACATTTTTGTATGCAATGTCAGAGGGAAGTCAAATATTGGAACATTCATGATGCATACCAGTATATAAAATGTAAAAAGGCCACATTAACCTACTGAATAATACGGCCTGTGCCCCTAAAAGTACAGTTTACAGAGTAAGAAGGGGCAATTTTACTTGTTTTTCCACCAAAATACCCAGAAGTTACGCAGTACTTAAAATTACTTACAGTATAATTATTTCTTCTTCCCTGTAAAAACATGAATTATTCTGAAGTTGTTTCACATTTTGTAGTGCATTTTTTTTTTGTTTGTTTGTTTTTACAGATTAATGAATCTCCACCCACTTCTGAGAAACTCTGCTTCCTTAAGATGCTCTTTTTATACCCAGTCTGTTACTGACCAGTTGCCAGTTAACTCAGTTGGTTGTAAAATGTTCCTCCAGCTGTTTCTATTTAGTACTACTTACTTTTCCAGCCTTTTGTTGCCCCTGTTCCAACTTTTTTGAAATGTGTTGCTGCCATCAAGTTAAAAATGATGTAAGATTTTTCATGAAATAGTAAAATGTCACAGTTTGGCAGACTGCCTCTTTCTGCAGTAGTTGACTGCTTCCAAAAATATGTGTCATTGAATTCTTATTTTGGTCACGTTGATTGCCAACATTGAATCAGGGTGATTTATTTTGCTACTTACAGGCACTCAGTACCAGCAGACTGAAAAACACACAGATTTCCTTCTTTACCTAGATAGGGAACCAGATATATGATTGTGCATGTAATCCTGGAGAGTTATGGCTTCAGACGGTGTATTTGCACCAAGGCTATCATCAACAAGGCTGCTTTGAAATATGATGGCGAGGCCAAGAGACAGTCAGGCTGCAAGAGGGTGGGAGAGTGGAGGAGGAAGTGATAACTTCAGAGAAAGAAGGGCAAAGCCAAAAGTGGAGAGATGTCAGGAGAATAGAAATAAATAAAAATGATAACATTATTTAAGAAAAAAGTTTATGAGTTTCAACAGAAAAAAGGGGAAAGACATAAAAGGAAATTATAAAGCCCCTGTTTGAAATCAGCATTAACTTTAAATAATAATTTGTGTTATTATTTTCCTTATGATTTTTCCTGAAAGAAAATATATTTGATTTGTGGAAATAATCTTAGAATGGTAGAGTGTGTCCATGTGGGGTAGAAATGCTTCTTTTAAACTAACTTTGACGATAAGTGGGCTACTGGAACAAGCTGCGGCATAAGTGGACAAGAAATTGGAATAGGGAACTGTTGGAATGCTACTACACATGTAACCCCAGCGGAAGGGGTTGCAGGAAAAGGATGTGGGACCTATGGATTCTTTGACACCCACCATCTAGACTAACATCGAAACACCTAGGAGCTCAGTATTCCAACATCTGCAAGAAGCAACTGCTATCGCAACTAGAGCTTGATGAGGTGCAACACAAATGTACACAAATCCAAGGGGGATCAGGACATCAAGTCAGGGGAGAGATATCATATCCCTACACTCTTCACACTGGTGCAGTGGGTCCTGGGTTCCTCCTGGTGCACAACAATGCTTGGCCTCGTGTGGCCAGAGTATGCTGGCAAATCTGGAGGATGAAGGATTGATACCATTGACTGGCCCCCAATATTTATGCCTCAATCCAGAGTGCCAATCAATGTTCTCATCCCACCAAAACACAAGACATACTTGAACCACTACTGTGCACATGCACCAGTGCAACAACACAACTGGCTCCTATGTTTCCTAGTTTGGCTGCTGTTTGACTTTTCTGAGTCCATTGAGGGACGGCCACCATCTTTGCTATTAAAGACTTCTCATATAAATTTCAGTTCAGGAATAATCAAGTGTAATATCTTCCTCCAATAAAATCACTGGTAACACAATGATCTGGCAAATTCTGACAGAAGACACAAAGGGTGTTTTTCATAATGCTAATTTATACTTCCTCACATCCTCTTTCCTTCCATGACCTTGAAGCTGTTCTTTCTCTACCATCGTGAAGGATCTTCAAATTCCTAAATTGCACATGGAAGAGATATGGAGGCTTCTGGAGGAGCCTACAGCAAGGAAACGCAGACGTGTTTTATCAGATGGTTGATAAAAGATCACAGACTGACAGTTTTTTCCCCCACTGCACTTATATTGCAGCCTTGTGTATGAAGGTCAACAGATAATATAACAATTACATGGTATGCAGCATATCATGTCTTTAAACAAACCTAGCACGTTAAAGACTGACTCTTTACTACTTCCTCTCACTATCTTGCTGGGAGGAGGTTAGACCCAAAGGAGAGATATAATCTAAGGAACCAAGGAGTCATGTTAGCAGACTAACAGGGAGAAGGTGTTAAGGTGCAGGTGATCTCAGACACCAAGGAAAATGGAAATAGACCAAAGGGAGGATGAACAAACAATGAAAACCACAATGACATAACATCCAAAATAAAACAGGAGCTAGTAGAAAAGAATAAACAATTACAGAGAAACAAAGAGACAAAGGCAGGAGAGCGCAAAAGCCACAGGAGAAAAAAACATGGTTACAAAAGAAACCATGACACTTCTCTCTTAAACATACAGTAAGAAGTTCTAGACATTATTCACAGACAACAGCCATTATATATATATATATATATATATATATATATATATATTTGATTGTTCTGTTATGTGCATTGACAGCAAAGAAATAACTGGCCCAGTTCCTTTTATGTGTATGCATACTTGGTCAATAAAGTTAATTCTGATTCTTCAGCTTCACCCCTCTGAGCCTTTGAATCAGTCCTCTATAGTTAGTGCCTTTTTATCCAGCCTTCTCCCTCAAGTGCTTTCCCAAAGCTGGCAGCAAGAGGAAAAAACAAGGTGAGTAGCTACTGTACTGTTGTTGGCATTCGTGTGTGACTGAGGTCTATAATCCTATTATGGACAAATTAATCCCCTGCGATGCTTATTATGGATTTTCCAAGTGATTATATATAGTCTACATGGCAACTCATAGTAGTTTAAAGCCACAATTCTTTATAGTCTTAGCACGAGAGACTTTGTCCTCAGTGACCTATGAAGCCAAAATTAAAACTAAAGAAAGACACAACCTGTCATTATTTTTTGCGGTGGTTAGCACTGTCACCTCACAGCAAGAAGGTCCTTGGTTCAGTTCAGTGTAGACTCCCAGTGTCTGCTGGAGGTCACTCTGGCTTCCTTTCGCACTCCAAAGAGCTGCACGGATTAGGTAAACTAGTGATGTGGACACTGAATTGGATAAGTGGAGTAAGAGGAATGGATGGAGTTTAAAAAAGGAAACAGTTCAGACAGTGGTGAAATGATAAAGCTCAAAAATAGTTTTGATTTAAGTTCAGTGTAAATTTTTAAATGTCTATGGCTCTTTGAACAAGAGCAAAGGGATTTTTCTTATTGTTGAGTTATTTATATAACAGACACATAAACATTCATACTGATGCTTGGTCAGAAACCTTCTCATCTCATTATTGCAAGCCCCCCTTTAGTATAATTTTCTGCTATGCCCAATAACTAGACTTCCAATTTTTCTTTTTTTTTTGGGGGGGGGGGGGGGGATTTTTGTGACCAAACACAAACACAAAGACACATATAATTAATTA
>JAVDPK010000240.1:198446-212020 GCA_034780415.1 Cichlasoma orientale
CCGCCCCCCGCCATTGTGGTGACCACAGACAATCACAAAGACACATTTAAGTATTTAGGCTTGCATTCACTAAAGTCAGTTTAGAATCACTAATTAACCCAGCAGGTTTGTTGGGCCTACCAGACTCTCTGGGTTGTGAGAAAAGCTCCACACAGAAAGGAGCCCAGCAAATTCAAACCCAGAACTTTCTAGATGCGAGGAAGCAGCGCTAACGAGTACACACCTAAATTATTAATTGCAGTCTGTAAAAATCTATAATCCTCATATACACAAACAACAGTCTTCTTTGTTTCTAGGCAATGACCCACCACCCTGGGGCCCATCAGTACCATAAAGAAAATTTACTGACTTATTTAGTTACTGTGGAAGTACTCCTCATGCAGGCTTATGATTTTTTTAAATTTTTTTTTTGTCTGGCTCTGAAGTCATTTAAGCTCCTACCAGAGTGCAATGTATGCCTTAATTTCCTCCAGAGGCAGTGTTGTGTCTTAAGATAAAAGCAGGATCATACCACCACAGATGTAATCCTGCTGCCGGCTCTCAGTGAGAAACAGATCAATATGGCATACAGCAGTCAAACAAAAGCTGCAGGATATGCGAAGCGTGAGAAATTAATGTTTTCCTTCTCTTTGTTTTTGTGTAGTTCACCAGAAATTTCATGTTTACAAGGAAATAACTCAGTATCACTTGATAAGACAGGGTGTTTACAGTGTATGTACTCGAAGACAGGAAGTTCAGATGTTTGTTGGTCAGAATAAGAGACTCAGTATGATCCCTCTATCATGGGGTTGTGCAGCGCATACACATGCAAAGCTAGCATGTACAATAATGATTTTTTATTTTTTGCATATATCCTTGTGATATATGTAAGTACAACTAATTAAACTGTCTTTTCTGCTTTTTATTACTATGAACAAATAAGCATGAAAAATACAATATAAACTCACTGGCCACTTCATTAGTTATGCCTCTTCAGTTGCTAGTTGAGGAAATGTTTAATCAGATAATCTCATGGCAGCAACTCAATATATTTAGGTATGTAGACATGGTCGATATGACCTACTGAAGTTTAAACCGAGCATTAGAATGACAAGGGAAGGTGATTTAAAAGACTTTGAACGTTGCTGACATCAGATGGGCTGGTTTTCCCACACAACCATATCTGGAGTTTACAGAGAATGGTCTGAAAATGAGAAAATATCCAGTGAGTGGCAGTTCTGAAAATGTCTTGTTGATACCAGAGGTCAGAGGAGAATGGCTAGACTGCTTCAAGCTGATGGGAAGACAACAGTAACAACTCGTTACAACCAAGGTATACAAAAGAGCATCTCTGAATGCACAACATATCAAACCTTGAAGAAGATGGGCTACAGCAGCTAAAGACCACACTGTGTGCCACCCACATCAGCTAAGAACAGGAAACTGAGGCTACAGTTTCAAAATTACACAATAGAAGATTGGAAAAACACTGCCTGGTCTGATGAGTATCAATTTCTGCTGCAACATTTGAATGGTAGGATCAGAATTACCTGAGTATTTTTGCTGACCATGTCCCTCCCTTTATGACCACAGTGTAATCGTCTTCTGATGGCTGCTTCCAGCAGGATAATGCACCATGTCACAAAGCTCAAATCATCTCAAACTGGTTTCTTGAACATGAAAATGAGTTCTCTGTACTCAAATGGCCTCCACAGTCACCAGATCTAAATCCAGTAGAGCACCTTTGAGATGTGGTGGAACAGGAGATTCACATCATGGATGAGCAGCTCACAAATCTGCAGCTACTGTGTGATGCATCAATATGGACCAAAATCTCTGAGGAATGTTTCCAGCACCTCATTGAATCTGTGCCACAAAGAATTAAGACAATTTGAAAGGCAAAAGTGTGTCCAGCATGGTATTAGAAAGGTGCATGCATGGGCTCCATCAAGGCACCCTGGCTTCTTCTCATAGCCCAAAGACGTGCATGTTAGGTTAACTGGTGGTTCTAAATTGGTGTGAATGTGAGTGAATGGTTGTCTGTCTCTCATCTTGGCCCTGCAATAGACTAGTGACCTGTCCATGGTGTACCCTGCCTTTCACTCCATGACAGCTGGGACAGGCAACCATAAAACTGCTCTAAAATTAAATGAATTCTTGTTGTTGTCATAGTAAACCATGAAGTTTTTTACTCCAGTGTTATCTTGTAAATAACAGCACAGACTGCGCTTACAGAAAGTCAGATCTCTGGTACAGACTCCCTGCAGACTACACTGACAAGATGAATGCTGCTCCTCTGAAGTGAAGGAAAACTGAATCAATGTCCAGAGAATGTGTGAACACACAAAGCTGACTTATGTGACTGTGACAAAAACAGGAACAGGTCACCACATTCACACAACAGGTCACCACATTCACACAAAGAAACTAGTGGAAACACACGCACACACGCACACACACACAGTGTTCGTGTGTGTTTTGTTGTTTTTGCTTGCCTCTGGTTTCACAGTGGAAATCCAACAACAGATCTGAGACTCAAATCTGAGTATTATATAGTCTGGGAGTCGGACAGATGGCAGCATCTTCACTTTTCTGGTCCTTAGCTTCATTTGTTAAAGGTTGGCCACTTCAAATTCTAAACCTGAAGTGTTTTTAATCAGTGAGCGCAATGACTCATTCTGTTATGAGGTTGAAATGTTCATCAGAGACCTGTTTACGAACCTTGTGAATAAAACTGACTGAATTATTCTCCTTCTCTTCCTTATAAAAAACAGATCCATTTGCAGCCAGGTTTCACGCTCTGCACATTACATGGTTTTATTGACTGATACCCATTTCTGTTAGCTGCAGCTTCTAACCTACAAGTAGCCACTGACCACAGACCATATAACAGCTAAAGAACGGCCCCTCCCTTATGCATTATTTAAGCCTTAGATCTGTCAGCATATAAATGTTCCCAGGAGAACGCCCTCATCTCTCTGTTCTCTCATTCAATCAACAGCTGTCAGACAAAGAAACACTGATTAGCTCGTAGATTATTGATAATCCCCCGATATTTTTAGATCTTAAGAACTGAGTGAATGCACAGAAAAATAATTTTTTCAGGATGCTGGGAAACCACTGTGTGTTTCTGAAAAATATTTTTAAACAGAGAGGTCTGACAATACAGGCTGCAATTGCTTTTGAGGTGTACTGCAAAAGCATGCTTCTACTATTGTTACTAGAGGTGTTTTTTAAAAGATTGAGTATTGCTATCTATAAATCAGGGTAAAACCCAGAGCAGAGCCAAGTTGGGTCCCAAGGGATGGCCAGAATTTAGACCACAGTGGGCATCTCTAGCCATATTAACTCAACTTAGTGTTATTTTATTTTTTGTATTTATCTTTTGTATATAATAACAGTTTTATGTGACCTGCCCTGGGACTGAGGATGCAAATCAGCAGTTGTGCAAAAAAGTGGCATGTTCACATCTTATATTTTTATATTGTGTAAAAAAATAAATAAATATAAAAATGAAACCTTGGTTTGCACAAAAGGTTTTTAGTCAAATCACTTCAAATATTTTTCAAATATATATGAAAGAACAAGGCCAGGATGGACGAGACTAGAAATGAGTATATCAGAGGGATCGCTCAGGTCAAGCAGAAGAGGGATAGTGGACATACTGGACAAAGGATGTTGGCTGTTGAACTCCTGCTGCCAGGCACTGATTCTCAAAATAAAACAGGAAGTGAGATAACTAAACAGGGAAAACACAGACACATGAATGAACTGAATACAAGGGACTTGACACAAGAAGATGGGACACTGAGGAAGGAACTAAATTCTGAAGCAACTAAGAACTAGGAGCAAACTAAGTACATTGCAGAATATGTTAAATAAATACAAACATTAAACAAACCAGGAATCATGAAGAATAGTTAGATTTAAAAAAAATGTCAGAGTCCAAATTAGCATCAATCACAGAGCTGAGGTGATTGACTGACTTTGCATGTTTTGACATATGTGAAAAAGGTTTTGACTGTTTCAGTGTCTTTTGCACGGGTGAGTCTGTGCTATTAGAAATGCTTTAACTGTTTGGAGAACATTAAGAATGCTGAGAATGACGTTTCTGATGTGAGAAATGTACCAAAGCATTTGAGAAAAACTCTAATGGTAAGTATGAGGAATAGTAACTAGCGTGCTCACACACTGACACTCAACAAGTGACACTTCTGTGTAAGCACCTAGCAAAGAGAAGCAGGCAAAGCAGGCAAAAGAGCCATCACAGTTGCTGATTGCAAGACAGGAGTTGAGTTCTTACACTGGCAATCATTTGACTCTGATGGCTGATTGCACAAGAGTTGAGATTTGATTGCCTGTGATTGGCTAATATAATCATTCAATAAGAGAGCAAATGGGTTTCCATTCCAGACTGGCCTTCTTTAGGACCTCAGTATTACTACTGAAATTTGATATGAGCGAATAAAATGCAAAATATCAGCTACATCTCCCCCAGTCTCCTGGCATCGTATGACTGGACATCTGCGGTCTTCCTGCTGGGTGCAATAAGTGTTTCCTCTTTGCACTTCAGCGAGATTTGGCATCTCACCAAAGATCAGTGTGGTGTGCAAAATCGATCTGCTGCAGAAGGGCTCCTTGATTTTGAAGTTACTCTCAATATTCACGGCTGCTGGCAGACACGCCTAACATACAAACAGAGATCTTACGACTGTGATAAATATCACAAGACTGAGTGAATACTGCTTGCCTTTGGAAACATCTTGTTGCAGTTCCAGATGATTAGCCTTATAGTGCTCTGTGATTGTATCACTCCACTAATACGGTTAAGTGTTGCAGAAAAAGACTGCAAATACATGTACTTTATACATAGGTTTTTAGTAGTTCCACTGATAAATAATGAATTACTTTTGATCTGTAAAAGTTCAAAAGACCAAAATATGTATTTATTTTTGGAGATAAACATTCACATTTTACACTCTTTCCATCAAACTAATGGCCAGCACTCACATGGAAAGTACCCCACCAGGTGTTGTGAATGTGTTACTACAAAATAAGATGGCATGATTGGATCCTTTACTGAGAACAAGGTTAAACATTGTGACAGCCTGAATGCCCACATGCTGTTTAAAAGGTCTCGATTGTAGACATGTGGTGGGTTTGAAAATGTCACTTTTTATTTGTTTTGCACTATAAACTGCATTATTGCAACTAAGAAAACTACACATTTTACTGATTGTGTAATAGCAAGAAAAGCACAGCATACTGTGCTATGACGTGCTCTATTCTTCCTCTGGGTAAGTCATGACACTGATGGTGAGCTAAGAGAAATAGACCAGTCTCCCTCAAATGCATGCACAGGGTAATAAATATAATAAAAGACAAACGTAACTGCAACACAAGATATGATTGTTTGGATGGTGGAATTTCAAAATTCTCAAATCTGTAACACACTCACCCCATCCGCATTAGCCTTTCTCATTGTTTTTGTACACACATGCTTCACCACGAAAGACATATATTACTGTGTTGATGCACTTCTAACCTCAATCTCACAACTCAGAAAGCAAAACAGCTTGTACTTTCGTCAGTCTGGATTCTGGATCTCTCACCTTCCATAACACTGTCCAGCATTGCATTAGTGTTTTCAATCAAATTACTTCATTAATTCACCTTTTTAAAAATATGTATGAAAGAGCAGGGTCAGCAGTGAAATATCCCTTTAACTGAAAACCAATGCATTATGTTCTCAGAAGAGGTGTAGTTGAAACAAACAGAAATACATAGTCTTGGGTCATAGGTGCATGTCATAGCACTGCTAATTATACACAAGCATATACTATACATATGCGCTCATTGACCACTTTATTAGGTACACCTTGGTAGTACTGGGCTGAACCCCCCCTTTTTGCCTTCAGAGCTGCCTTAATTCTTCCTGGCATATAGATTCAATAAGATGCTGGAAACATTAATCAGAGATTTTGCTCCATATCAATGCTTTTATATTGCTGACCTGTGATTGGCCGATTAGATACTTGGAAAACAAGCAGCTGAAGTGGCATGCCTATACAGCAGTTGGTGTTATGTTCTCAGACTGCAGATATTTTCATTGTGTTTTCATTGTGCCTATAAATTCACAAGTATCATTTTGCTTTTCTCAGTTTCTGGAATTATATTGTCCAAAGTTTCAAATAAATCCTTCACATTTCATTTTTGTTCTACATTAGGCCTGAAATTTTGCAGTACTCTTTCCAGTCAGTAAGGTACTGATAAAAGATTTGAAGTGATTGACTGTTTTCGAAAAACTTTTTTTGACATGAAAAGGTTTTGATTATGTCTTTTGCAAAGGTGAGCGTAGGTTATGAAAAATTGTTTGAACTGCATTAAAAGTGCTGAAAATGACATTCCTGATGTGAGGAATGCACTATAACTATTGATGAAAGGTCATGCGTTCAAATCCTGGGTAGCATAGTTTACTCAACAGGAACTTGGGAGTTAGAAATGCATGCCATTGGGGCTAGAATTTTATTGTTAACCTCACAGGAATATTTTAATTAGCCAAACAAGAGAATTCACACTGCCAGAACTGTTGCCTAAATGCGTAACTCTTAGTAAAGTCAGTAACAATCAAAAGTTGAAAAAACTCAAAAATGTGTTGAATCAAGTTCACTTGACATTTAGAATTTTCGGGGCCTTTTCTTTTTTTAGTGTACCTTTGAATGCTTGACGTAAATGGCTATGAAAATAATCTTTCTTAGAATACTTTGGTATATATAATACAAGACAACTGCAATGAATACTCAATTACTACTTTATTAAAAAATAACATTTAATAATTATTGATACAACACTGTACAGTATAATGTGTGTGCAGGGGAACAAAGATGTCCCAGAGAAGACTGCGAGTGAAGGGCTGCTGGTCAGTTGAGAAGATGTGCTGGAGTTTTTTTCTTCTTTCATGCTGCATTCATCACATGTAGAGGGACAAATGATGCGAGACAGGGCCTCCTAAGCAACGGAGCTCTGACACACTCTGAAAAGACCACTCTTCTTTTCTGATTCATCTCTTTGCAGGATATACAGATACAAGTTGATATTTTTGTATTTTTTCCAGCTACGAGCAGAGACAAATTCAATATACCAAAACTCTTTCAAGTCATATATTAATACTTCTCAAATGTCCCGTAGTTATGAATGCAGCATTAATCCTGAGAGGAGGAAGTGATGGATCTGCTGTGAAAGGATCAAAGATCTGAAGAGGAAAGACTTTATTCTGCAACAAACCAACCATAATTCTTGAAAACTAACCACTACGGAGAATGGAGAACCACTCCAAGAATTGCTCACATTTAAATGATTACTGTTGTGAATGAAATCCCTGAAAAACCACACACAGAGTTTATGATAATACTGCCTGGCCCTTTCATAGAGTCAATTTCTGCATCATCCAGGACTAATGCAATAGTGCATGTTGTTAAAAAAATTACAAAATTCCTAAATGGTGGGTCAGAAACAGTGGTATTTTACAGAATCTCAAATTATTTCACAAAATAGTGGAGCACTCTCCTGACAGATTTTTCCTCCTCTTAGTCAACATCATGAAGCACTAGCAAGAGTCAGACATGCACAACACCTTGGTCTTTTTTTTTTTTTTTAGAAGTCAATTTCACTAAGTCAGACCTCGTAACATGCCCCTTTTTGCACAAGTCGGAAATCCATCCAGGTGCATTACTGGATACCCAAACAAGAACAGCAAAGTGCATGTCTCCTGTGCTTTTTGAGAGTTACTCAGCTCAATAGAAATTCTTTTATGATACATTTTAGCTATGCCCAATCCAAAACAGATATTGATCTCTCCGAGTCTGTGTGAGAGGTGCGGCTCTCTCAACAGCATCGGGGTGGCTGTAGCTCAGAAGGTAGAGCAGGTCACCTACTAATCAGAAGGCTGGTGGTTTGATTCCTGGCTACTCTGCGTGCCAAAGATACTGCTCTCTGATGCACCCATCAGAGTGTGAATGTTAGATAAAAAGCACTTAGCTGTAGGAGGAAGTGCTTGGGTGAATGAGGCATGTTATATAAAGCGCTTTAAGTGCTCAGAGTAGAAAAGCGCTATATAAGAACCAGTCCATTTACCATCTCGCATTGCAACACAGAGAGGCTCTTCTCTTGGCAACAATGACAGAGAGACATAAACATTCTATATGCAGACAACACTTGTTTCCAAAAGTGCAACAAATCTTTTGCACATACAGGAAATATTGCCCATGAATGATGGCGCTCTCCATCACATCACAGCAGTGGAAGTAGAGAGTTGCAGGAACGTAAAACCAGTCCATATTTAAATGACAGATGCTGTGATTTCAACAGGTTGATAAGGCAAGAAACGTTATCACATGTCTGAGAAGGGCTTATGTGAGATGGCAGCATTTAGCAGCACCAATTTATTATTTTTTTTTTTTAACGGTTAGACGATAAGAAAGTTGTTGGAGATAAATGTTAGCTCACTCTTCCTTCTGTATCAGCCAGGTCTGCGGTTTACAGGGCATTTCAGCAACTCTGTTTATATTTTAAAAAATGCTACATTTAAAAAAAAAAAAAAAAAAAACTGGCAGTGTTTTAGCCATGTAACACACAGGTTTACAAATTGTATCCATCACCTCTCTTGTTAGTTAATAAAATGAGGACGATTTTATGCATACATTGCTCTTAAGTTTATGTCATAAAATACTGTTTACAAGATGGACTCGTGAAGTGACAGGCTGCTCATAAGCTGTGACTATGCTGAACATTCTTGCAAATCTTGATGCATCTCAGCTCCAAGGTGTGCGTGGAAGACTTCTTGCTATTTATTTGACTAAATAAAGGCTAGATATTACAGAAAGTCTAACTAATAACTCAAATTGTGTCAAAGATTTAATACTTAGTGACAAGCACAAAATTAATTAAACAACAAACTAAACTCGCTAATATAAATTCTATTGATGGACTGAGGATTATTAGGTTAGAAAAAAAAAAGTTCTCCAGGATTCACAGGATTCCTAGATCTTGAAAACTCATCCTAATGGCAGCAATTTTAGCTTTTTATAGAAAAGTTTCTTCATGATTCACACAACAGATTGTATAACAACACACTTGCATCATTGCCCTGAGAAATACGTTCCCTCACGGCTATGGGTCTGAAGATGCCTTTTGATTTTGTCAGAGCGGCTGAAGCACTTGCCACACACGGGACAACTGTATGGCTTTTCTCCCGTATGGATCCTCATATGCACCTTCAAGTGAGCCATCTGTGTGAAGCCCTTTCCACAAATCTGACAGCGGAATGGTTTTTCTCCCGTGTGGCTACGCTGGTGTTCTTGAAGTCTGCCTGAAGAGCTGCAGCATTTTCCGCATACTCCACAGCGGTAAGGTTTTTCCCGAGTGTGAACTTGTACATGCACGTGTAAGTGGCCAATGTGACTAAATGCCTCACCACAAACTTTGCAACAGAAAGAAGACATGTGGCCTTGTAGGGGGGACTTTTGATGAGGGCAGTCTACAGCATTGGCTCCCTGGTTACGCATGTGAGAAGCCTGTCCTCTGTTCGCTCCATTTCCAGCTCCCTTAGCACCAACCATCTGTCCGCCATTCTCCACCCCAATAATGTCAATGTTGTTCTCATTTGAGCAGTTTGGATTGACTGGTGCAAGAGGCTGGGTGCCATTGTTGGAGGAAGTAGACCCTCTGTGGCCACCTCCACTCTCTGCCTTCACATGCCTTGGGGGGCCTCGAGATCCAGGATCCCTTTCCCTGTTTTCCACACCCTGATTCTGCGGGAGGTTGGATGTGTGGGGGCCATCCTGGGGATATTCATTTGCAACACGAGGAGGAGAGAACATATTCTCTGGTGTGCTGCAAGAACCATGTCCACGAAGTTGATCATCTCCTTGGTTGGCCCGCAAATCTCTTTTGTCCTTGATCTGAATAGGAATACGCTCTTCATGCCCCATGCTGGGACTCCACTCACGTCGTGGATGCTCACCATCCTCCTCGTCCAACAATGCCATGGACGGACGATCTGAAAAGACAAAGAAAGGAAGCTGGTCAGATGAAATAACTGACTGCATTGAAGAAAATATGGTAACAGTTTTTTAATGCCATTTGAATTTAAATATAAAAAGGACTTGTTCCTCAAGTGAACCACTTGAATAAATATTGGTACTGAGGTTATAGAGCAACCGAGACATCCGAAAATGGTAAATGCAATCTTCAAGCAAAGCACTGAACTTACAACACTATTAAGTAAATCTAATAAAAAATATCTAAACTGAGTTACGCGTCAAAATCTGACCTGGTCAGTGGTGCAGAGGTGTCAAATGACATCCTTACACATCTGGTTTTATGACTAATAATTGTATGATTATGGCCTAAAGACATTAAATACAGTGTACATAAGTAGTCTAGCCACAAGAGTAAAGATAAAATTTACTAATTTTAAGGTCCCATCATGGTCAACGTGGTTACCCTTTTGTATTTCCTGTCTATGTAATTATTACAGATCTTTTGACTCCGCATTTGCCTCCAGGTCACTGAGGTCATCATCCCAACAACTTCAATACTTTAATTTCGCTGTCTGTTTATGTGAGTTCTGCATTTGTAACTGGGTTCTTGAGACCTGGGATGAGAAATGAGTGCCTGTAGAACACTTTGATTGACCTTCTGTTGACCGTTGTAAAATGTGCTATATAATGAAAATTTACTTGATTTGATTATAAAGCATCAATTAGACTTCTTCTATTATACTAATCTATTATAATAATTTACAGTGGATTTAATTTGAACATAACAAAAACACAATCATTACTTTAATGTGTAATGCAGACAAAAGTACCTCAAATTAAAAATGCCTTAAGTATCTACATTTATAATAATTAATGGCACCTTTGCCAATACTGGAAGCAGGGTTCATTTATAAGTGTTTGTGAATGAGGGGTTTAAGACTGGGGTAAACAAACACTACTGACACAGCACTTGTGTGTTTTTTGTTTTGTTTTTGTTTGTTTACCAGCATATGTCCCTGTCAGACAATTTATGCGTCATCCAATGATTTTGTTAACATACACACAAGAGTACAGATTCAGCTCAGTGCTAACCCAGGCTAGCAGACTAGCAGGCTGGCTAACGAACAAAGGTTGCTATCGCGCTAGCCGCTTCACAACAACAACAGCAGCTAACATCAACTAGCTTGTCAGCGGCCAAACTCGACTTGCGTGGAAATGGGTCGGAATTATTCTGCTGCCATTTATCATCTTTGATGCATCTGTCCTTCACGCCGTTGTGTCAATTCCTCTGCCTACTACTCAGCTAATGGTGCAGAAAGGGTCGCGACTGCACCGTTAGCTTGGAGTGGAGCTAACCTGGCCATATTTCAATCCCAGCGTCTCGCAGCCTGCGTCTCAGATGGTCGTTCTCCCGCTCCCTGATTGCTATCTCCTCCTGGTACTCCAAAATCGTGTCCTCGACAGATTTGTAAATCTCCTGCGCAGCAAGCATGAGACGCTCAGTCAAAAAGACGTTTAAAAACTGCAGTTTGGTCATTTTTGTTTTGTGTTGCACGGAGCTCCTGCCACCATCCAAAATAGACCAAAAAAAGACGCTCGACCCCGTCACGTGACCCCGACTACTTTCTTCTTCTGTCTTCTTCTTACCCCAAACATTTATTGTGATGACTTTTTTATGTTTGACTTGTTTTTTCCGCTGGTTTGACAACCCATTTATTCATTAGTTGTTTGTATTTTGATTAAATCGGTCGTATTGTGTAGATTTCGTTTTTATTTAATTTTTTTCTGTTCAAATTCAAATGTTTTATTGTTCACATAAACGAGATTTTGCACTCAGGACCTGATTAAAAGCCAACAAGAATGAGATCACACAAAAACAATGAATCTAAGACGTATTTGATGTATTATTTAGTATAATTAAGGAAAATATCAAGTGTAAATAAGAAAAAAAAAGTGTGTGTTGGATAGTGCAAAGACAAAGTAGTCCAACAGTCTTAGAACTTCTGGGAAGAAACTGTTCCTGGTGGTTCAGCTCTTGATGCTCTGCAGCTGCCTGCTCGAGGGGAGGGTGGCAAACAGTGTGTGTGCTGGGTGTGTAGGGTCTTTTGCGATAGAGGCCCTTTTTCCTGCATCTGCTGGTGTAGATGTTTGTGGTGGCGGGGACGCTGCTGCCAACAATGCTCCAATTGACCTCTAGTCTATAAAATACTGAAAATTCCCTGCACATTAAAACTTTACAACACTAATAATATCCATTCATAACATTGATCCTGGCCTGATATGTGGGCTGATGGATTTCCTACCTGGAAGATCATAATGTATAAAGGTAGATAAATCACCACAGGGGTGTGTTTTTTTTAAGCGTGCTTTATTCTTTAGTTTACAGATGGCACCATTGTTGCGAGTGTTCTGAGCTGTGGGAACTTAGATCATGGCCCTGTATGGTGGATTTCACAGAGTGGGGCAAGGTGTCCTTCTTGGACATTAACGCATCAAAAATAAGAGATGGTTGTGAATCCTACAACCATCTCGCCTGTGGTGATAAGGACCAGGCTGTTTAGTTTCTGTAGCAGTGCAATGCCTTTGCACTATAATTGATAATAGGCTGACCTTCAGGTGGACGTTGTCTGTAGAAATATACACCAGCACATGTACTTTTATCAGAGAAGTCATGCCGGCAGTAGTTTTATGAGAATATCAGTTCAAGTAACTTCAAGGTGTAGTCACAGTGTGCAGCAAAATTGCAGGTGTGACCCTGAATTATCTTCATTGTGTGTATAAAGTCAGGACTTTGAAGAGGTCTAAGTTGCTGCAGATCTGTCGATAGATGTCGATGTTAGAGTGCGGGACCAACACAGTCAAAAGTGATTTGTCTCAGGTGCCACTGGTCTTTTAACGAGGCTCAGCAGCATGTCGAAGGAGCATACACAGCCACAACAGCCTAGCACCCCCTCCTCATGCTGCTCACCAGCTGGGTCACATGTGGCATCTCATTCTTCAACCAGCATTTGCTGCAAATCAGCCTTTGCGGTTGTGTTGGTTACTCTGGCACGACCAGCCCATCCGAGCTGAGTTCAGTGAGGTTGAAGTCGGGACTTCAGGCAGGCCACTCAATCCTCTCCACTCCCAATTTCTGGAGGTAGTCGCTTGATAAACCCCGCCCTATGGGGGGCGAGCATTGTCATGTAGGAGGATAGAATTTGGTCCCGGACTGTGCAGATACGGGACTGCCACTGGTTGCAGAATCCCAACTGCCAAAGTGATGCAGGAAAATTATTTCTCTAGTTGGCATTTTCTGTATTTAACAGCTGTGCATATGATATGATCAATAACAGAGGCACGGTGCTGATTAGGCGCCCCTGTGCTCCTTCACCTCCCGTCCTCCACGGAAACGTGGCGGAATGTTCATTTTAACAGTGACAAAATGGTAGAATGTTCACATCCAACATGGCGGAATGAAAAAAAGCTTTTCAAAGTCGTTTAAAGACAGTCGGTAAGTTATGTCAGTGTATCAAGAGGAGGCTTTTAAATACTCAGGTTAGCTTAAGTTACTAG
>JAVDPK010000242.1:0-17926 GCA_034780415.1 Cichlasoma orientale
AGCCCCCACAGCCAAAGAGCAAGAGTCCAGAGAGCCAGAGGCAACGAGCAGCCCACCCCCCCGCAGGCCGGCACCCCAGCACGGGATGAGCACGCGGCCCCCGAGGCCCCAAGCGCCCGAGAACCACCTGACACCCGGCAGAGTGAATGCCTTCTCCAAGTCCAGAAAGCACATGTAGACTGGTTGGGCAAACTCCCACGCACACCTGAATATCCTCGAGAGGATGAAGAGCTGGTCGAGCGTTCCACAACCAGGACGAAAACCGCACTGTTCTTCTTGAATCCAAGGTTCAACTAACGGACAGACCCTCCTTTCCAGCACCCTGGCAGAGACCTTCCCAGGGAGGCTGAGGAGTGTGATCCCCCGATAGTTGGAGCACACCCTCTGGTCTCTCCTCTTAAAGAAGGGGACCACCAACCTGGTCCGCTAATCCAGTGGCACCACCCCAGATCTCCATGCGATGTTGCAGAGGTGTGTCAACCAAGACAGCCCTACACCATCCAGAGTCTTCAGGAACTCTGGGTGGATCTCATTCACCCCAGGGGCCCTGCCACCAAGGAGTTGTTTAACCACCTCAGTGACCTCACCCCCAGTGATGGGCAAGTCATTCCCCTCATCCCCAGACTCTGCTTCCACTACAGAAGGCTTGTCAGTGGCATTAAGGAGGTCCTCAAAGCATTCCCTCCACCGCCTGACAATAACCTCAGTTGAAGTCAGCAGAGCCCCACTCGCACCATAGACGGTTTGCCAGAATCGCTTCGAGGCCGTCCGAAAGTCTTTTTCCATGGCCTCACCGAACTCCTCCCATAACCAAGTTTTTGCTTCAGTCACTGCCCGAGCCACGTTCCGCTTGGCCTGCCGGTACTAGTCAGCTGCCTCCGGAGTCCCACAGGGTAACCAATCCCAGTAGGACTCCTTCTTCAGCTTGATGGCTCCCTTCATCTCTTCGGTTCAGGGATTACCACCACGACAGGCACCAACCACCTTGCAGCCACAGCTCTGAGCAGCAGCCTCAACAATGGAGGTGCAGAACATGGTGCATTCAGACTCAGTGTCCTCAGCCTCTCTTGGAATTATATTGAATTTTTGCCGGAGGTGGCAGTTGAAGATCTTGCGGACTGGGGCCTCTGCCAGGCGTTCCCAGCACACCTCATAATACCGGGTCTGTCACAGCTCAGCTCCTCTCTTCATCCGAGTGTCCAGAACATACGGCTGCAGATCTGATGATACGATTACAAACTCAATCATCGACCTGCAACCTGGGGTGTCCTGGTGCCACGTGCACTTATGGACATCCTTATGTTTGAACACGGTGTTTATTATGGACAAACTGTGGTTTGCACAGAAGTCCAATAACAGAACACCATTTGGGTTCAGATCAGGCTGGCCGTTCCTCCCAGTCACGCCCCTCCAGGTCTTACTGTCATTGCACACGTTAGCATTGAATTCTCCCAGTGCGACGATCGAGTCACCGGATGGAGCACCCTCGAGCACCCGCCCAGCCACTCCAATAAGGCTCGGTACTCTGAACTGTCATTTAGCGCATAAGCGCAAAGAACAGTCAGGACCTGTTCCGTGACCCGAAGGCGCAGGGAAGCAACCTTTTCGTCCACAGTGAAAACTCCAACGTTGCACTCTGACTATTAACAGTAACTCAGTAAAACATCTGTGCCGTGGCTATTAGAGAACCATCATCTATCAGGGAAGCTAAGATTAGATCGTATTAGAAATGGTTAAACTGGAGAACATTAAAGTAGTTTTTCCTCTAAATCTCATTACACATCTTTATGCAGTAATGGCATAAATAATGATATTCTCAATTTTAAGGAAAAAAATATTTTTTTTTAAAAAAGTGAGGTTGCTATTCCATGGAGGCACTGCTCTTTATTCACCTGTTGCCGTGGTGAATCCTGGTCTGGTTTGTTGAACATGTTTCCTGGAACAGCGCCCTGGTGTTTAATACATAAGCATGCTACACTAACAATGTGGTTGACTGGTTGATAAGTCTGCAAAATTCAACAGCACAGACAGCAGGTCTTAATAAAACAGCGGAATTTAATCAGAAGATTAAGACAGCATAAGTTAGAATATACAGTAAAAGCTTGTCTATGTAAAAATGCTTTATGTAACATGACAACACCGGGAAGCTTGGGTGGCACCAGCTTTAAAGAGCATCCAACAGTTGTTAACATGACTGGGTAATAGAGGTAGAGCTTGATAAAGGAGGCACTAAACATGTGTATATTTGGAAGATGATTTGCAGATTCTTTTCCTCATGTGATTACAGATCAGGAGTTCTATAAGACGCTGACATTACATCATTACAATGGCATTATAACTAGTATTTTAAATACAATTAACACTAAATCATATGTGTGGAGCAGTGCTGCTGCAAAGTGTTTACTGTGTAAAATGATACTGGTTTCCTCATGCAGGTATAGACAACTGTGTCCTTTTGAAAATGTTGCTTTTAATTGTTCTTAAATTATTTCACATAAGACAGGGCAAAGTTCAAATTCTGTAACACAAAAACAACAGATTAAAGGCAGAATCTCAGCTGGGACACAGCGCGTGATCTAAAACTTCAGCGACTGAAATCAAAAAAAATAATGAAATAAAAAACAAAAACCAGATCACATCAGAAAAAGTCATATTCACCAAACCCATTATTAGGTAATTCAGCATAATTTGTCACCATATATGATATGGTGACAAATTATGCTCATCAGTCACAAACTGTGGCTGACGGGACAGGGAGAAATTTAAGGCTTTAAGGTTGTGTTTGGTGTGGACACGTCAGGCCTCAGGGTGATTTAAACAGTCTGTCCAGTCTTCAGCAGGCTGAAACCTTCTTTATAGCCATCATGTGCACTCAGTACTGACCGGGTGTGCTGACGTGTAAATATACGCAAGCTCTTCTGCCTCGTTCACACAGCTGCTTCTATTGCTTGTCGAGTGAATTTATATTTAACCCCTTTGGTCACCAAGTACACAGCGTACATAAATTTCTATACTTACAGTCACCGTCCTAAAAAGTCTTTTCAGGTTTTTCAGAAAACACAAATAAACGAACCAAGTAAGGAAAATATGATCCAGGCAAAAACGACATGTCTGAACCCCGCGTACACCGCGCTCGTCTAAAGCACGCTGACTTTAATAACAGCAAGTCGGTTACTAAACAGTTCTGCGACTTCCAAAACCTGTTTAAAGACTTTTCAGGCTCAGGTCTAAGCACGAGTGAACACTCGCTGAGATTTTGGCAGCTTTCAATCACATTTCATGTTCTTCACGTGCGTTCCAGATATCGGTGGACTGCTGCGCTGCAGGACGTACTGATGGCGGATGTGCCGGTTTTTAGAGATGACAGTCTGGACTTTTTCTTACAGAGGCCTAGGTTACAGACATGGATTAAGCAGAGTCTAAAAACCCATTTCAACTGATCTTCACTGAATTTTCCTTTCAGCCGAGGCCTTTGGCTCGATCTGTGTCATGGAAGCTGGCTGATACTGTACCAGGGGTGTAAGATATGTGCTTTAATGTTATACTGTGTAGTTCCCTGGTTATATAGCTCTTGACTTTATAATCTTTATTTTTGATGAGTTTTCTGGATTCTGAATGGAACCCATAACTGTGACATGGGTGTCAGTTTCACATGTTCTGGAAATTTTCTTGACTACGTTTTTAATTAAAAAGATCTTTGAAATTCCGAATAAACTTCTTTCAAGGAGAAACGGGTGTGCGCCGCACCACACACACACCAGCTGTAAACTGAACTGAGCAGTTATTTTTACACCAACTGAAAACTAGATTAGAGGCAAGACTAAAAAAGCAACATGTTTGGATTCTAGATGATCAAAGTATCTAAGATCTGGACAGAAACAGGTCACATGTGTAATCACGATGTGTTCCTCAGGACCACCGACCACAGAGAACACCATGCAGGTTCAAATGAAACAGTTTGATGGATCTTTTACACGATAGTATAGGTGGCATCCACAACACCTGAGTAGATGCTGTGACATCAACAGGTCAGAGTCCCTACTAGCTAACCTCCCTCTTAATGCGTTTCTGTACAATATGCATTCTGATTATCTGATGTGTCAGACTAATGACTGAAAAACTCGCGTGTTAATCAGGGTATGGAAAAAAAAAACAGTCACATTGCTGTGACCTCAGTGGAAAATGCCCCGAGGTCAGGGAAAGGTCTGACAGACTCACTAACAGTGTGAAGGGTGGGTGTCTGCGGTGCTGAAACTAAGCTTCCCAGAAAATGGACCACAAAATGTGCCTCGTTTGTTCTACCATGTTGTTTCATGCAGGTCACATCAAAGAGGATGCACTTCATTACACAGGTTAGAATTTCAAATCTTTTTTTGCTGACAGATTCTCCTCATCTCTTCTTTAGCACTTCTAGAACTGAAGACAAATTCCCTCCATCTCTTCTTCAAACTGATGCAAAGTAAAAATGAATTCATGATCATCGTAAAGGCTGCAGTACAACAAGAAAAACTGAACTGCAGTGACTTTTAAATATACTTTGATCATTTTAATGTCTGGACTTTGCATCGCTATGAATTAGGGGATGGAATTATGAGCTTTCCTTTCATAAAACATGGCCCAGTATGTCCTGCGCTAAAGGAGGAAACGCAGGAGGAACTGAAGCGCCTTTCCTTAATATTCGGAGCATTCATCAGCTCTTACAGTAGCTGTCATGCAGATTTCTCTCACCCAAGCACCAAGTTAAGCTATCAGAGACTATTCACCCACACCTTCAGTTCAAGTGCTGTATTTGAAGCATTTGCTTGAAGCTTAATATACTGCATTTTTTTTTTTTTTTTTTGGCACATAAGTGCTTTTCCTGGCAAGTCAGAGCAGGAAAAAACAGGTGAGATTAATATTGTAAATCACTGAATTCAGCTAAGGTGAGCATGTCCAGATCCTGGACTCTCTCAGCACAACACTTATTTGAACCCTTGGTGATGCTATTCCCGCCGTGGCCTCAGATGCTGTGAGAGGGGGCCGCTGGGCTCAGAGTACCACCAAAGCACATCTGATCTACAGCTCAATACTGAATCCATCCTGTGTGACACAGGCAGAGAATGAGGCCATTAACAGCTTTTGTCCAGCATGGCATTACATTTGACTGTCCAGCACAGCAGATAGCTGCTGGCCAGAACTTAGGAGGACCGTGACCCATAAGGATGGACTCATACTGGGACAGCCCAAACCTGATCTGTAATGAAATGTGCCATCACAGAGACCCAACTGAAAACATGGTTCAGTACCCTTACAAACACACTCACATGACAGTATAACTTTGTGCACTCTAATAATCAGAACCAACTTGGTTCTGCACAGACGGGCTCGTGTCAGGGCGCAGACACGCTCTGCTGAGACTTCAACAGCAGGCCTCAGTGAGGAACGGTCTGCATCCACACACAAAGAAGCTTCAGCTGTGTGAACAGCAGGAGAAAAGACACACTGTGTGGCACAAACGCACACAAACATGCTGACTGGCACTGCTGCTCGCTGGTCCTGTTTGTCAGCTTTGTCCGTTTTTTTCAAGTGTTGGAAAACACACACAAGTTTTCACTGCTCCACGCTAACACTGACGCGCACACACACACACACACACACAGAGCGGGCTTTTTGTGGGTTTGTGACAGAGCTGTCAGGAACACAGAGGTTGTGAACTCTCTCAGGTATCAATATAGAAAAGAAAACAAAGGATTTAACACTAGTAACGATTTGTGTTTTATTTAGGAGACCTGCATGTATCACGCTATAAATTACTCATAATGTGGCCTCTTCTGTACTTTTCTCATACAACGTTCCCGCGTTCTTGATTCATCATACAAAGAGTAAATCACACTATGAGAGATCTGAAACAAACAGTTACTGGAAGTTTGGTTTTTCTGTTTGGGAGATCTCAAACTAAATGTGTAGCAAATACACGCTCGGCAGTGAGAGTCCCGCCAGCTGTTTGTCGTGTGAGAGAAGCACACACTGAACTCAAACGCTTGGATCAGAATCGATAACTTACACTGATCAGGCATAACATTATGGCCACCTGCCTGATACACTGTGTATTCTGACACCTTTCTATCAGAGCCCGCAGAACGTTTTTTGGCAATTTGAGCTGGAACAGCTCGTCTGTTGGATTGGACCATGAGCCAGCCAGCGAGCCTGGGCCACCCACGACCCTGTCACTGGTTCACTGTTGTTCCTTCCTCGGGCTTCTGATCAATACTGACCACTGCAGACTGGGAACACCCCACAGGAGCTGCAGTTTTGGAGATGCCCTTATCAAACTTGCCCATTTTCCCTGCTTCTAACATCAACTGTGAGCACAAATTGTTCAGTTGCTCTCTAATATATGCCACCCTCTAATAGGTGATGATGAAGTAATCAGTGTTATTCAGCTGTCAGTGGTTATAATGTTATGACTGACTGTGTATGTGACAGTCATCTAAACGGAGCTGTTCAGCGATCAGTGACCTGAGCTACAAAGAAGGGCTCAAGCACATGAGCTGTGGGTGAGCTTAAAAAATATACTTAACTAAAAATAAAACTTTGAGAGCACCTGATTCAGCGGGAATGGTCACTGCAAGTCAGTCTAAAGTTATTTCTAGTGATCACCTGATCCTATGATTAAAGATCCTGATGGGAGTGCTCTGTTCCATCCTGGGGCAGTTTGGAAGTGTTCTGGCAGCACATCACTAAGACACTGAATCTTTTTCTTGGTCACCTGTAGAACAGATTTAATTTGGATCAACTCATCACTGCAGATTTCGATCTGATGACGATTAATACCATTTGTAAACGCACAGATCTGTGATCGAATCACTGAGACCCAAAGACACACTGGCACAAACCTCATTCAGTGAGAATCGTATTTTCAGACAGTTTCTCATTTTGTCTTATGACCCTTTGGAACCTTTGCAGGTCACAGTTAAAGAACAACAAAAGTTTGTGTACAAAACGTTTGCAACATTCGGCTGACATTAGTAATTGAAACAACTAGAAACACAAGAGTAAAGAACCACCTACACTGATGCACGCACAGTGCTCCCATTGTTTAAAGGTCTACAGTGTGGAGCTGTAACAGCTCAACACCAAAATGACAATTTTAATACTTTTGCAAATAGTTAGCATTGACCAGCGGAGCCAGTTATCTGCTCCTGGTAGTACTCAGGACTGTGGTATTCATGTTATAAAGGCATCTGCAGGAAAGGCTCCTAAACAACGTAAGACAGACCAGAATGTGTGTTTGCTTTAAAAAACTAAAAACACACTAAAGGAGATAAAATAACACCATTATACATATAAATCTGTGTGGAAGGTTACATTGTTGCAACGAGCTTTAGGTTGGTATGAGAGAAATATTAGGATATGGTAGACTTTAGAAAAGAAGTTGAAAGGATGTTGTGAGCCGTAGATCAGTGTAGATCCCTGGCTGCAAAGACCGGTAAGTGACACGAGGCCTTAATCCTGTTGGTTTAGAACCTCGGACAGACGGACAGGTACCTTTCAGACAATAAAGATCCGAATAAGAAAAAAGAAAGAGCCACCTCACCACTTGCAGTGTAATAATTATTGTGTGGTCTTTACCTTACAATATAAAGCACCTCGGGGCGGCTGCTGTGATTTGGCACTACATAAATAAACTTGAACTGAACTGAATTAAGGTGGTAATTCTATTTAGGAGAAAAACGATTCCTCTCTGTAACAGTGGTGGAGACGTGAGTTCCACAGGGCTTCAGTATAGAACTGGCCATTTTCAACCTGGACCACCATCAGGTTTCCAAAAGCCGCTTTACAATATGAACACTGAGTTTCCTTTAGTGTCCTTAACAAGTTTACAACGAGGCAGCAACAACAGGTCCAATATTCAAACCACTGAAAACTCCCGGAGCAAAGATGTCGATGTCATCTTTCTTCAGAGTGCAGCTGTGATGCAAGTGGACGTGCTGAGTAAATTGTAGTCTGAGTGCACTGGATATACTGCATGTCTGCACCACTGAGCGATCAGTCGCTGCTATCAGTTGCCAAAGCTAACAAGCGAGATACCAGCTGAAATTTCCCATGAAAACACACCGTAGACGCAGCATTCCGCTGGTATTAACGTGATCCGTACGGCCGCGGAACAACCAATTAGTGAAGCTGTTGCTGCCCACAGAAATCACCGGAATGCTGCTGGATGTGGTCCTGAAGTGGTCAGTGAAGGCGTTTAAGCCCCATCAACCTTTTACAGTCACCAGCAGGATTTGATTGGTCAGTTTCAGACCTTCATGTGCTGTTGGCAGGTCTTTGTAAATAAGTAGAACTTTGCACCAATTTGCATGATAAAATCATTAATCAACTATTTTTACTGTCAATTAATATGCCAAGTATTTTTCTTGATTCATTAATTGTTTGGTTTATAAAATCTCACAAAACTGAGTAATATATCAGTGGAATTTTATTGCATTTGTTGGATTTAGATAGTAATATATGCAACAATATTAAATTTTTTACACTTGCAAAATTGGAACCATCAAATTTTGGCATCTTGATGAGAATATTACTCAAAATAGCGAAATGACGACTTTTTCCCCCCTTTTGATTCTCTAGTCGTGTGGGCAGAATTAGGGTAACATCGGGTCTCGTTACTCGTATTACTCTCCAGATAAAACACATATATACAAACAATACCGTGCGCAAACTGGGTCCTAAGGGTCTTTTTCTCAAATCACTCAGTGAAATAAGGTCGAGGCTGAAGATGGCTGGAGTTCTGCTTCTGAAGCATAGTCCTCGCTGCAGAGAGGAAACTCTGACTGCTGGAAGGTTGTAAAGACACAAGAGGTGCACAGTATCAAATCACACAAGTGGTTCAGAAGTGGTGCCCTGAGAAACACTATAAACCTTGGATCAGCTACACTTTCAGCAGGGTGTTTAATTCAACATGTGGTGTGCGTTTGTGTCTGTGCACACTCAGCAACACCCCCAAGCTCTTTGAATCGCTGTAACAGAGTCCATCAGCAGTCACAAATGTGCAAAGTGTAAACCCCTATAAAATTTAAGTTTTAACTTTAAGAAAAATGCATAGGTACATACAGTATAGTCATAATAGAAAACAAAATGATTAGAAAAGTAAAATTGAGTGGAGTCCTAACCAAGAATTCCTGCTTGTCTCAGTGAAGGTCTTTCGTGTTCCACTGATGTCATCACTAAGCCCCAGCGAAGAGCAAATTTAAAACAAATGCTTACACTAAATAAATTCTGTGAACAAAGGCAAGACGTTGGTAACAGTCGCCGATATCGCCAGCACCTGCAGGCACTTCGATGGCTACACCGGTTAAGATAAATCTCACTCCTTTCTCTCCCTGGCGACAGTGGTCAGAGCAGGACAGTGTGTGAGCAGTCTCAGAGCAACACGCAGGGAGGCTGTCAAAGCTGACGGAGAGACTGAAGGTTAGACGTCATTTACAGTGGTCTGAAGGGTCAGGGGAGATCTGTCAGCCGCAATCTTCTGTTAAAAGTCAAAGTGAACAAGCAAAGAGCAAGCCCGGGGGGGGGGGGGGGGCAGAGTAGTAGTGGTTGCTTTAATACACTGTCAAAGTTCAAAAGTGACGAGCAGACCAAAAATCAAGGACGGGTGAAAGCAGTGGCACTGTCAGCTCCGTTTATGGGCTGGTGTTAAGAAAAAGACACGTGTAACCCATTTTCCCTTTGCCTCCACCATTCCCTTCTCCTCCTCGCCCTGCCACGTTGCCTCACTGCAGCATCAGCTGCTTGAGGTTGTCATGCAGGATCGTGTCCTTGACGTCACGAAACACCAGCCGGATGTTCTCAGTGTTGATGGCTGTGGTGAAATGGTGGTACAGTGGCTTCTGCTGCTGATCACGGCGCTTCTGCTGCTGCTCACGGCGCTTTTTGCGAAAGCATTCCACCAGGAAGCGCTGGACATCCGCCAGACTCATGGAGTCACCCAAAAACTCAGGGAAGTAGTCTTTGATGGACACCTGCTTCACCTTCTCTCCCAGCAGGTCCGTCTTGTTGAGGAACAGGATAATGGAGACATTGCTGAACACCCGGTTGTTGACTATGGTCTCAAAGATGTTAAGTGACTCACTCAGTCGGTTAGTCTGCCGGTCCTCCATGAGCACCTGGATATGATAGAATGCAGGCATGAGGAACAGGTTTGTTGAACTGCATCAGAAGCAAAAAAGTAGGTTTTCTGTTTGCATTTGCTGCAGCAACACAGAACAGTGCAGGAGAGGTTTTAGTACTGCAAGAGTCACGCTTGTCTGCTACTGAGCCCCTAAACTGCAAGTAAATTAAACTTTGATGGGATTTTGGAAAGTTCAGTTCTAAAATATAACATCCTATCCTCCATTACACAAAAGGAGCAGAAATTTTAACGATGTTAAGCCATCCAGCCAAAGCTGAGCATAGTTCACTATGAAGTCAGTCTCAGCTAGCAATCCCTGCAGATTAGCTGAGACCAACAGATGAGCCAATCTCAATGTTAGCCCACACCAGTTAGTGGCTCAGTTGGTTCCCTTTTGTACATCCTACTGCTACAGGCTATTTAACTATATCAGCCTCCATATAGCCTCTGCAATCCACCCCCCCCCCCACTTAATGTTATTCATACTCTTCCATAGTCATTGATGCCTGCTCTGTTCTGTGCTTTTGATGCACATGGAAGGGATGTATGTGCATAAATAGAGTCACAGTGTGAAATATAAATGACTGCAGACAAAATCATTCTATTTAAATACACTCTCTTTATTGTTGCTGTAGACTGAAAACGTTTGGGTTTGACATTAAAAGATGAATGAGAGCCCGAAGAGCACGATTTCAGCTTTTATTTCCAGGTATTTTCAGCACCAGTCAAAGGTTTGGACACACCTGCGCACCTTTTGTCTGAACTAACCCATCTTTCTTGTGAGCAAAAATATTGGAACAAGTTACTGACAGACGTGATCAATTACAGTGATTACTCAAACAATAAATATCACTGAATGTCTATGCTCAGTTTCAGATTTGGGTTTTGCCTGTGCATTTATCGTTAGAGGAGGAACCAACATGAAAACCAGAGAGACGAGTGAAAAACAAGCACCTGTGAAACTGAGAGAAGATGGAAAAAAGAATCAACTGGTGGCATTGCACAAACAATGGCCATAGTCAGTACAACCGTTTGGAATATCCCAAAGAAGAACGCTGTCACTGGTGTACCAAGTAACAGATGTGGAACAGGCAGATCAAGGGAAACAGCTGATAAGAGAAACATCGTTAAGTGCTGTAAAGAAAGACCCTAAAACAAGTGACATCAGCAACAACCTGCAGAGGGCAGGTGTGTTCACAGAAGACTTCATCAACAGAAGTGCAGAGGCTTCACCAGAAGATGCAAAGAATAATCAGAAGGCCAGGCTGGAATTTACCAAGTTACACAGAGAGAAGGATCACAAAGTGTGGGATGGGTTTATTAATATTCATTGATGATGTCACACATGATGCAGCAGTACAATGCACTCAATGAAGTCTACAAAGATCCAAACAAAGTGCACGGAAGATCCTTCCTCATGCAGTAAGATAATGACCCAAAACACACTGCCAGAACCACAAAGGAGTTCATCAGGGGCAGGAAGTGGAAGGTTTTAGGCTGGCCTCGTCAATCTCCAGACTTACAAACCCTATAGTGACATTTAAGCTAGCCGGACCCCCAAAAATGGCCAAACGAAAAGCGGCCTTTGAAAACAGGTGGGAGGCAGAGGACCAGCACGCTGACATCGGAGGTAAGCCCGTGTGTCTCCCTTCCCCGCCTGCAATGTGCAGGGAAACGAGCGGATTGGTGGGACAGATGTGGGAAGATTCACAGGTGAGCTGCATCACTGCATCACACAGCATTTTAAAGAGGGGACAGTAACCTCCCCCCCAAAACAAACAATAACTGAAAGAGGCTGCAGTGAATACCTGGAAAAGCATCACCAAAGGAGAATGTGAAAGGTAAGTGATGGCAGTGGGTCACAGGTGTGATGCAGGTACTGCAAGCAAAGGGTTTGAAATTAAATATTAAGTCTTATTCACTTGAATCTATTTTATCTACTTCCAATACTTTTGCTCACAAGAAAAATGGGTTGGTCCAGACAAAAGGTGCCATCTTCCGAACTGTATCAGATCCAGATGCAAATACCTGGAAATAAAAGCTGAGATGTTGATTTTTTTTGTCTCACATTGATTTTCTTTATGTTAAACCCAAATGTTTTCAGTCTACAGGAAAAAAAGGGACTGGCCTCACTGCTCAGTACTTTTGGACAGGAGTGTAAAAGCTACTTCACCACCGAACAATCAGCTGCCAAAGCAAATGTGCAAGATACTCGCTGAATTTTTCCAACAGTGGTCCCGACAGAACTGCATTAAAAGGTTTAAGACAGGATTTCCAGTCAACTGGAATTTAATAAAAGAACCTGGAACTGGATTCAACCCATTAGTGTGAATGACTTGTTACATGGATGTAAAAACTCACAGAATTTTCCTTTTTCTTTTTAGGAACAGGTTTGACATAGTTATATAACTCATGTCCATAACATGACTTATTTTAAATGAAAACAGAAGAGCCATTACCCAAGCTAGTATACCGAACCACACTGAGGTTCTCCGAGACTGCGCTTCCAGATAACTCACCTGGTCGTATTCAGAGGAGGAGACAAGGAAGAGAATGGACGTAACAGAGTCAAAGCATTCAAACCAGCGTCGTCTCTCAGAGCGCTGCCCACCCACATCCACCATTTTGAAGGGTACATTCTTGATTTCAAAATTGTACTCATGGATGCCCTTGGTGGGCTTTCTGGCCAGAAGGATGTCTTGCTGGCTGGGAAGGTAGTCCTGCAAGCAGATGAGTGGCATGTTTTTGTCAAGATTTACATCAAAATGTCGATATTCACTATTAAAACTGCAGTGATATATTTAAAGTCTTAAGTTTTGAGAAATTGTTAAAAAAAACTTGTTTTGGGAGTTTAAAAGAAACTCGTCATAGATATTACCTAGCAAAACAAAAGTAAACGCTGGCCAAACAAACAATCTTAACAAATGAAAATTTAAGTGTGTGTTTGTGTGTGTGTATATATATATATATATATATATATATAAATAAATAAAATATTCCAGTGTTACACAAGTTCTATATTTGTTTTTGGTTGGATGGTCCTTCCAGCCATATATTTTCCAACACTTATCTAGGCCCAGGCAGTAGTGGTTTAAGCAGAGCCACCCAGACCTCCCTCTCCCCAGCCACCTCCTCCAGCTCTTCTGGTGGAACATTGAGGCATTACCAGGCCAGTCAAGAGCTCTCCAACACATCCATGGGGCTCATCCCAACTGGACATGGCAAACCACCTCAACTGGTTCCTTTCAATGTGGAGGAGTATCAGCTCTACTCTGAACTACTCCTGAATGAGTTTCTCACCCTTTCTCCAAGGAAGAGCGCAGACACTCTTCAGAGGAAGCTCATTTTAGCTGCTTGTATCTGTCATCTCTAAAATGCTGAACAGAATGAGCAACAGTGTAATCCAAGCTCTCATAACACTCATCTACTCCCGCAGCACCCCCTATAAAGCATCCAGAGGGGCACAGTCAAAGCCTTCTCCAGGTCCACAAAACACATGTACACTGGTCACGCAAACTCTTACGCACATCGAACAACAAGGACTAGTCCAGTGTTCTGAGACCAGAATGGAAACTACTCCTTTCACTGGCTCAGCTGAAGTGGGCAGCACTCCTTCCCCACTGTATACAGTTTGGAGAGGAAGTTGCTTCTCCCTTCAGAGTCGGATGGTTTGCCATCCGACTCTGAAGGCCTCAAGGTTGACCAAAAAAAAACCTTGTTCCATGGCCTCGGTGAACTCCTCCTGCACCAGAGTTTCATGTGCTAAACTAAAATGAGGCGCATGTCTTTTGACATATTGATACTGTATTGTGTGTTTTTTGGTAAACCAAAGAGAATCCAATCACATTACCTGTTTCTGGGCTGCGGCTTTGTAACCAGAACAGGAGCTAACATCTCAATCTAAAGGAAATTGCTTTCTGTCCTCTGGGTACTTTTGTTACTGACAAAAAAATTGTAATCCCATTATTTTTGTCAACATTAAGATCATGATTATTTCATTTTAGAAACACTGCACATTGTATTAATCTTTCAAATGATTTTATAACTTTTCTGTATAATGAATTTCTTTGAAATGTTAAAACAGATGAACTGAAACCAGAATAAATAAAACAGATTAGGTGGTCGGGAATCCGGGATTATCTGGTCAGAAGTAAATACCAAACTAAGCAGTGTTTCCAACCATGGAACCAGTCCCAACAGGGCCAACTTCCAGTCACAGCCTCCACTACTGGAGGTCTGGGCAGTGCCAATGTGGTATCCATTGTGAAGCCCGTGCAGTAGTGGAGCTGTGGATGCCACAGGCTTAATGACGGTGTTTTCCTTGCAAGGTCACCAGCAACATATATCTATCAACTTTTATTTTTTAACTTCTCTTTACAAAGATCTTGTTGAGAGAAGGTTATCATTCAATTATCTTGGCTCAAGATTATGTAAGAAGTCCATTAGTTTGGGATTTTAGAGAGAGGTATAAGGAGGCATCTTCAGATTTATACCATGAAACCAAACAAGAGCATCATTGTCAAAATTTATTCTCACAATGTGCTGAGCTCTAACCTTCAGTGTTTTGATGTGTAAAGCTGTAAACACAGCACTTTGCACATGCAGGTGTCTCCAAAGAAAGTGGCTAGATTATGATGGTAAATAATGCTGAACACCTGATCTGGAAAAGGTAACGTTCTCAGCTAGAGCAGAAAAGCGCTTTATAAGAACTAGTCCAGTTACCATAAAGCTATAGTTGTGCAGACTGCAAGTGGTAAATACATATCTTAACTTGTAAATTCTCAATTTCCTGCCAACATTTTCCTATCACCTTATTTGCAACACAAATGCTTCATTTTATCATATTAATTTATATAATTCATCTCTCAATGGTTGGTTTCCCCTAACTAAAGTAAAGTTACTTCATTGGCATATATTGTGCAGGGGGAGAGTCAAATGATTGCTCAAACGTTCCTTATGTGACATCCCAAACAGCCTGAAAGAGAAGTCTCCCATGCAGATTAACAAAGAAGGCTATAATCACTGTCTTCACACCTGTTATCTCTGAAAGTAGTTTTCAGTTTTGTTGAGTAAGCTATCACAAAGAAAGCATCATAGAGAACACCTCAGATATTACTCATAGTACTTAAAACACAACAGCATGCTATCTGCTAAAGCATCACTTCTTGATGAAAACAGTCTATATTATCTGGACTTACTGGTTTGTCAGTCATCATTATACTACTTATTTCCACTATGAGCTGAATGGAACTGTGTTGCTTAGCATTCTACTGCTATGATCTAATGTTCTAATAAAACCAACAGTAAATACCGGTTTCAGGCAAGACAGAGTGTGAGAAGCAATGCACTGGACACTTGTATCTGTGCATTACCACACAGATGACTGTGAGAAGAGTCTGCTATTCACAACACCACAATACAGTACCATGAAAAAGTATATGCCCCAATACTGGTTTCTTAGTTGGTTTTTTTTTTGCATATTTGTCAAACTTAAATGGTTCAGATCAAACAAAAAGTTCAATTTCACAAGCCACACCCGGGCGTGATTACTGCCAGACATGTCGAATCAAGAAATCACTTCAACAGAACTTGTCTGACAAAGTGAAGTAGGCTCAAAGATCTCAAAAAGCAACATCACACCAACACAGTTTTGACTGCGGACACAGCGGACAGGTGCGCACGTGATGCACACTTGCTAAGTTCGCAATCAGTCCGCAACGCACGTGATGGCACCGTAAGGCACGTGTTCAGCCTGCTAACAGTCCACAGCCAGGCCGCAGGTGCTGGAAAATGCAGGCTCCAGAAAAAATGTGAAAACGCCTTGGGTGCCGGCCTTTTTACAGCAATCCCACGACCATCCGCGATGGTTTTTGGTGCGGACAAGCAGCAGATTTCGTGTTCACTCCACATCTGCCATCAGTACATCATACCAACACAACAATCCGCCGCCATCACGCAACGCACGTGTTAAGCACATCAACTCTCCGCAAATATCTGCCAACTGCACATGCATGGCAGTCACCTCTCTGCAGAATTTTCTGCGATCTCCATGTGTTCTGCACACATCGCACACCATCAGGTCACTCAGCACAGCTTCTGTGGATTGATTGCAGTTGCAGTCTGCAGCCCACCACAGGATTCTCTGCGACAGTGTGAAATCTTTTTTTGGTTTTATCCTTTCTTTCCTGCTAACAAGCTCTGGATAAAGTCTTCTATATCTGAGACTCGGGGCCCTAAATTTGCCAAATAACAAATGTGTTGTCATCGCAGTGCTTTTTGGCAGATTACCCGCAAGATGAGCCATCCTGGCAGGAAAACTGAGTGCACACCAGAAGAAACCAGTGTGGTGACAACAGGAAGAGAATGGTTTGCACCATCTGTTGGGAAGCTGAAGGTGTGTCATTGCAGTGTGTTTGGGACTTACCGACTGTCCGAGCTTTTCCAAATTGTCCAGGAAATACTTGACTGACTCCCCCTGAAAGAGAAAGAGAGTTGAGCTCCACCTCAGATGTGCCATAAGAGTACTTCCCCATCAGCACAGGAGTTAGTTGCACTAATGTCACTTCATGTGATACCACCCAGTACCACTCAGCAGACGAATAGACTTAATATGAATACTCTATATTGACTAGCCACTTTGTTAGGTACACCATGAACTATTATGGTTTAAGGCAGATCTGAAGGCATCCAACCCCCGAACTGCCTTAAATCTTTGTGGCACAGTTTTCAGAAGGTGCTGGAAGCATTTCTCTGAGACACTGGTCCATATTGACATAATAGTATCCATGACGTTACATTACATCCCAAAGGTGCTCTTTTGGTGATGATCTCGTGACTGTGGAGGCTATTTGAATACAAAATTTGAAACTAAGTTTTTGACCTCCATATAAATGTGTTTGCTTCTGTAGGGGGTGCTTTTGCCATTTATCCCCAGTTATGGGTTCAGGTTGGTTCAGTACATAAGTGACTCAAATCTGAGGCAAATTGGACAAAGCATGTACAAATGCACAAACAATTTTGCAGCAACACACAAAAACGAAGGCCAAATTTGGCGTGTTGCTATGACAACACCATATTCTATAAAACCTTGAACAAATTTTGATGGCCCACTTGTCTAGATGATGCTGACCATTTTTGGTGACAGTGGGTTGAACGCCCCAGAACGGGTTTGTTAAAATACAAGGTCTGCAAAAACATTACAAATTTCAGTCCAAGATAGCAGACTTCATGTTTGTTGAGCGGCATTGCTCTAATACATTTTTTGGTTTGTCCTCACATGAACTTTATGTGTGTGAAATTTTGTGGGTGTATGACAAACTTAATGTAGGGTAGAAATAGTAATGGAAAGCTTTTATTGTCATCAAACACGGAGCATGATGAAAATGTAGCAGCTGCCACAGTTCAGTGCCTTTCCTATAAAACTTAAAAAAAGAGAAGAAAAATACTCTAAAACCATTATGTATATGTATATCAGACAACACAAGCACTAACAGGGAATAAATGTGACAAATGTGCAAAATATGCCAATATTGCACAAATTCCAGTTATTGCACAGAAGAGGGTCATGATATACTGAACGTATTATATATCACAGTGAGGAGATAGAAGAAGTGAGCACTGAGTCAGTGAAGCTATTGTTGTGTATTATTGTAGTGTTCAAGAGTCTGATGGCCCAGGGGTAAAAACTGTTCCTCCTGCCTAGGCCTGTCACGATAACAAATTTTGCTAATCGATTAATTGTCTCAGAAATTATTGCGATTAACGATAATATTG
>JAVDPK010000242.1:40392-52980 GCA_034780415.1 Cichlasoma orientale
CACACACACACACACACACACACACACACACACACACACACACACACACACACACACACACACACACACAGTAAATAGTAAATATAAACATATAAACAATAAGGTAAATGGACTTGTTCTTATATGGCGCCTTTCTGCTCTGTCTGAGCACTCAAAGCGCTTATACATGTTTACATTCACCCCCATTCATACAGTTCATACAAGCACTTCCATGTGTAAGTAAGCTAAGTGCTTTTATTGTCTAACATTCAGGCACATTCATACTGCGACGCTTGCGTCAAAGAGCAGTTTGGGGTTCAGCCGACCTTCCGATCAGTAGGTGACCTGCTCTACCTCCTGAGCTACAGCCACCCCTAAAAAAAGGTTGCTCCTATTTACACGCACACTGACTGATCCAAGTCATGGACTGGAAAGGTTTTTCCAGCTTTTTTACCCCATCTCCTAAACAGGCGGGCCAGTCTGCACAAATCACACATTCAGTGATTATTAACATCTCTATGTTTAATTATGAATCCCAATTCTTTGGGTTTCCACACATTATGTTCACTTAATTATGCCGCTGCGAATGCCATGTTATGTTGTTTGTTTCACATGTCGCGTTCAGCATACATCGATCTTAGCGGTCACCAAAATTTGTATCTGTGATAGAATTTTGTTCGAGTTGCCACTAAATCCAGAACGAAGAATTTGAAAATGGCTTTGGGTCCCACAGAAAGCTGAAGCTGGAAACTTTTCTATTAACCACAAGAGAGTCTACACTCTTAAGTACACTATTGCAATAGTATTTAGCACATATCTATACTGTTGCGATAGTATGCTAATGTGTTCTTTGAGATACAGTATGATGCACCTTTCCCCTCAGAGCCAGTGAAGAGAAGCCAACATGGGAGGAATATGATGATAGTAGATAGTATAGTATGATTGCTGTGGAATTTAGGATCAATGGAAGACTTGATATATACGCAGAGGGATGATTGGGGGAGTGGAGACAGTTAGGCAAACACACGGCTGAACTAAATTACAGAGGATGAGACAAGGAAGTCAAACTGAGCACTAAACACGATACATGAGAGACTGACAAAATAAAACAGGAAACGCAGACACATTAATAAACATAACACAGGAGATCAGACACCAGAGGGCAGGACACTGAGGGAGGAATAAATTCTAAGGCAATGGGGAACTAGGAACAACTGTGTACACTAAAGGGAAATACATGAAACAACATAAACATTTAACAAACCAAGAATCAGCAGAATATTTAAACAAAGAAAAGGTTCAGAAACACTGGGAAACTGGCCTAAGACCACGACAGCTGCTGCTGCTGGAAGAAGGTTGATGGAGCAGAATTTTAACAAGTGCCCATGATACTGACTTGTTGCCCAACACAATGGAAGAAGTAAAGCTGGTCCATATTTTGTTATATGTCAGATTCCCACAAAGGACTCAACATGATAGCATTTCATTGCATGCCATTCCCGGGCTATCTGAGCTCCTCTTCCTTCCTGTTCTTTCTTATCTACTATATGGTGCAGAGCTCCTTGAGGTGACTGTTTTTGTGAACTGGTGCTATATAAATAAAACTGAACTGAGTGGAATGCAATACTGTAATGGGGATTAGTTGATACAAAGATGAACGCTTCATTGATTTAAAATACCACAAACCGATATACAACAATAAAAAATACAAATCATCGTAGGTCCTGTACAATATGCTAGACATTTCATAAAATGAAGACCAAAGATGACAGTGCGTTTATTTCTTAAGCATTTAATCTGTACAAATTACCTGGATTATTTAAAGCCTTGCTGCCTAAGCTGCTCAACCAGCAGCCAAATAAAGCACTCCACAATTGGATTGGATTTGTGGAGTGCTGTAGGAGGAAAAGTGAACTTTTAATCTGGTCTAAGACCAGGAAGGGAAATGCTAGCTGCAAACCGTTTGAACCAAGTATGCTGTCAGCACTTCCAGTTTATAACATGATTGGTTAGAACTATGTGGCATTCCATCAGGACAAGCAAGGTAGCAGTGCTTGCCCAGTGAAATCTAAAAACACATGTCAACAAAGTGAAACCAGTCTCTCTCCTTAGACCTCAAACATTCTGTCTCATAGAGCATCTTGTATTGCCTGTTTGCATCCATCTTGTAAATTATGCAGTTTTGTGGTTGCATTTGGGTATTTTCTCCAACACAAACAGGAGACTGAGAGACGAGCATGCTAGACAATATTTTTATGTTTATATGTAAGAGGGCGTATTAGTAAGAAAATGAGAGAATTACTCTGTGATTATTTATTTTAAGAGCTACATTTTCTTTTACTAATGAGCTTGGCCACCATGTGTGATATAGAGGAGTTAGAGTTTACTGTAAAAAAAAACTTTTAATAACTCCTTTAGCACATGGTAAAGCCTTCATGGTGTAGAGGGGACTTCAACCCCTGCTATGTCTAGTGTAATAAAACAGGCACGCTCAAAAGCTGAACAAGGATTTTTGGCTCAGCATGTCAGGGAAATAATTTGGTTGACTGAACATACCAAGTTTAACGTTCAGTTTTACCGATATACCTCCTTAATTTTGTTGTTAACAAATTTAAAACCCTTGTAAATAAAAACAGCTGAATTAAAAGACTTGTGCACTAACATTCAAGCATAACATTATGGCCACCTGCCTAAAATTGTATTGGCCCCCTTTTCTATCCAACAGCCATGACCCATCGAGCCATGGACTCCACTGGACTTCGGAAGGTGTGCTCTAGTATCTGGTACCAAAATGTAAGCAACAGATCCTTTAAATCCTGTAAGTTGCAAGGTGGGTCTTGGACTTGTTTGTCTAGCAAATCCCACAAATGCTCAATTTGACTGAAATCTGGGGAATTTGGAGGCCAAGTCAACATGTGAAACTCACTGTTGTACTCCTCAAACCATTCCTGAACCATTTTTGCTTTGTGGCAGGGAGCAATAACCTGCTGAAAAAGGTCACAGCAATCAGGGAATACCATTTCCATGAAAGGGTGTACATGATGTGCAGTAATGCTTAGGGAGGTGGTACGTTTCAAAGTAACATCCACATGACTGGCACGATCCAAGGTTTCCTAGCAGAATATTGCCCAAAGCATCACACTGCCTCCGACAGCTTGCCTTCTTCCCATAGTGCATCCTGGTGCCAGGTGTCCCCCAGGTAAGCGACACACATGCATCCACGTGATGTAAAAGAAAATGTGATCCATCTGTGCAGGCCACCTTCTTCCACTGCTCCATAGTGCAGTTCTTGTATATTGGATCAGACCACATGGGCCAGCCTTTGCTCCCCAAGTACATCAGTGAGCCTTTGCCACCCATGACCCTGTTGCTGGTTCCCCACTGTTCTGACCCAGACGTCTAGCCATCAATTCAAATCAATTTTATTTATATAGCACCATATCACAGCAAACAGTCGCCTCAAGGTACTTTATATTGTAATGTAAAGACCCCACAATAATTACAGAGAAAACCCAACAGTCAAAACGACCCCCTATGAGCAGCACTTGGCGACAGTGGGAAGGAAAAACTCCCTTTTAACAGGAAGAACCCTCCAGCAGAACCAGGCTCAGGGAGGGGCAGCCATCTGCTGTGAGCGGTTGGGGCTGAGGGGGGAGAGAGAGGACAAAAGACACACTGTGGAAGAGAGCCAGAGATTAGAGGTGTTCATGTTAAAGCAGTTATTATGCTTTAAACTGGAGCTAATGAAGGCAGAGCTGAGAGTTTTACTTTTCCACAAAGTGCTTGTTGTAGATCCAATAACGGGCTGTCCAATTCCTGTTTTTAAAGTAATTAAACGAATGAAACTATTCCACATAGGGAAAAGAACAGTTTAAATAAATCACTTAAAAAAAATCATTAAAAACTCCAAATTACCATGACATTCATGCTCATGATGAGTGTATGTTAACTTTTGACCACAACTGTATGTATACACTCCCAACAATGTCAAGGCATGCTCCTAAGGAGGTGGTGGATGATCTCATTGCAGCTCTCGATCAGGGCATCAGTTGGCTGCCGGACAGCCTGTGGCACTATATTTGGTGGTGTCACCAATACATGACATCCCAGAACTGTACACTTTTGGTGTGATTTCAAACCCATCCTTCAAAGGATTGATCATTTAGGTTTCCACTGGCCATTGTTGCATAATTTTGTTCACAATAAATTACACAGTGTATATCAGTAAAGACTATTTTACCTCTCAAAATCGGATTTTGAGCAGTGTATTTTAACCCGTTTTATGTGTCCACACAGGTAATGACATCATTGCTTGGATTACCAATAAAATGAAGATTACTACAGAAGGTACAATCAAAAGTTATTTTTGTAAATGTGCTGCAGCCGTGCACTTTACTGAAACATTATGTTATTGATCGTACAATCTACTGATTAAAGAACACCAGCCAGACATTGTTTGCTGTTTGCTCTCATTTGTTTCCTCTTGCTCTGCTTTCTCTTGTCTGTGTCCCAGAGGCTCAGGCCTTCGGCACCATGTTGGTGGCTTATGGTTACATCTACCCCCTGCAGAACCATAAGAAGTTGGTCATGTACAACGACAACAGCCTGTACCGCTTCCAGGTAAAGTTTTTTGCGTCATCTTTGCTGAATGTAATGAGTCACAGTCAGTTTTCCGTCATAGTGCTTGAAGAGGAGTTTCCTTCACTATAACTTGTCTCGCTGGTTGTTAAAGCTTACTACAGAATAGCAGACCACTGATGTTTTCACAGCTCACTGGTGGCGTCTTCAGTAATGCATAAATTATTTTTCTGTGGTGAATCTATAGTAAGTAGAGCATACAATGCAGCCGACAGCATTGCCAGCGTTTATACCTGTGCGGGCTGTGTTGATGGAGACATGTAGTTCTGATTTTAGAGAGGTTTCGGCGTAGGTTATGGTGTAGCTTATAGCATAGGTTAGTCTTTCAGAAGGGCTTACAGTTATGGCATACCTATAGCAGAATACCAGACCACTGAGGTATAAATCCACTGTAAGCTGGTGGGAAGACAGTGAACTTCAGCTGTTTTCACACATGATCAATGTCAGAGAAATTGTAGCACACAACAGGAGATGGTTTTCTTCAGACACGACTGCATTCTGGAAATAACCAGTTTTGTTTAGGTGAGAATCCTCCCTGGAGGAGATATCAAGGCAAGTGAAGGACACATGGTGTCCGGTCTTCAAGGTACCATTAGCTACAGTAATAAATGTTGTAATGATGATTTTTAAATCATATACTTGATAGTTTAAGTTAGAAAAATATAAAATAAACCGTCACACTAAGACACCAACTAAACAAAGAATATATGAAAAAGATTGTTTATACAATTAAAAGTTGTTGTTCTTCTTGATGATTGGTGTAATTAAGTTGTCCAGAATGGGTTGTTGTTTACAGTTTAAACACTGAAGGTAAATCTAATACTGCTTTAAATCTTCAATATTTTCAGACCCCTTACTTCTGGCCAACACAGAAATGGGTTCCAGAGGACTCTGACTATGGTGGGTATTATTTAATATGAAGTTACCTGCACTTTTATTTATATATTTTTATACTGGAACCTGCAGAGTGTTGACTCACAGAGCACATGCTTGTACTTATTTTAGAAAAAGGTCCATATGACAAAGGAACAGAAAAAACAGACTCACTGAATCTCAGATGGAAAACATTCTACATAACTATAAGCTGTTTGTAACAGATCTGAATCTAGATTTAAATGACTGAAATTCACAATAACAATCAAGTTTCTAGTTTTTGGAAACTTTTAAAGACTAACTTGAATTAATATCCAGAAGGAATTTTAATATTTTCTCTCAAGAAGATACATTTCAATAATCTTGGCTAATCTTATACGCACACCCATGCAATAATTTTTTTTCAAAAGGAGAGGAACCACAGGTTCAAAAACAGTTCCTCTTTTTTCTTTTTTTTTTTTTTACAATTTTACTTTTGACAAAAACTACTTCACAGAACTTCCCAAAGAATCCGCAGAGTCTCCGAGCTAAGTACGCAATACTTTTACTATTACTAGTTATACTCTGGCTGGCTGTTTGGCTTCTACTCCGAAAAGAGAACAGAAATCCTAAAATTATGCTGACTTTACTTGAAAATGATTTTGTACTAATATGTGTGAAAATGGCTATTTTTTTTTCTTTTGTTTGTTTGTTTGTTTTTTTTTTGGTGATTTTAGCCATTTACCTGGCAAAGAGGAACATCCGGAAGAAGGGCATGCTTGAACCTTACGAACAGGTACATGTATAACAATTTTTGTGTTTCTATATAGGCATAGGCTCCGCCCCCCCTGCAACCTTAAGCAGAAGAAAATGGATGAATGGATGGATAAGTCGTGTGTAGCATAATAATTACTGGATTAATAATTGCAATAAATGAAGCCATATGCAGAAAAATATAACTGTTGCTGCTACACCCAGAACTTATTTTTATAATAACACTCATTGAGTTTGCTGCAGTAATTCTAGAGTTCCTTCTGGTTATGTCTTTTAGCTTGTTTTTTTTTTTTTAATTTGTTTTTTCTTTTGTTTAAATCACTCATTATTGAACTTCTGGTCTTCAGTTCAACAAGTCTTTAAGCTGGGACACTTGTGATGTTGAAGACTCGTCACCTCTTATTAGACAAGATGTAAATTTGGTGATAGGAAGACACCATTTAAAATGTGTAAAAACAAAAAACAATGGCATTAAAAAGATAAGACCCAGGTTGTGCAAAATGTAAACTTCAACTTCAAATATGGGAATGACACCATGGGGACAGAAAAAACATGCAGAAAGGTGGAAAGGCTCAGAGTTAATCATCTGGGCACTTGAAGACTTGAGGTCTGTTTCCTGAGAAGGCAGGTAAGTTCCACAGTGGGAACCAACAACGTGCATGCCCGGGTTTCCAGGGACCATACCTGGAAACCCGGGCAATCTGGAAGAGATTGGTCAAGACCATTCACACTCACATTTGCACAGAGGAGAAAAAGAGAGCAGCAAAAAGGAGAGAAAGCTAGAAAAGGTCAACTTAAACTTTAGCTTTTAATAGCCACAAATGAAAGGACATAATGGGGTTGGACGGGGCCGGCAGCAGCCAAAAGTTGTCCAATAAAATTTCATAAAAGCAGCTTGTTGCTGAGTATTTTTGCAGAACCGAGTGTTTCAGCATTTTTGTTAGAGGATAGAGAAGATGCAACATATGTAGCACATAAGCACACAGCACAGGAGGCCACCATATCCAGAATGCTTAGTTATTTCTACTGGAATCCAGCCACCCCTTCCACTTGTCCTCAGAGTGTTCTTGCTATAACAGAGATTTCTCCCTCAGAAAAGACGAGGATTTTCATCTTGCTGCTCCATGCTGTCACTGTTTTTGTGTTTTAAACAGGCACATTACAACCACCTCCATGAATGGCTCAACCACAAATGGGATTTTATTGTGATGCAAGCCACTGAACAGTACAAGTAGGTGAAACTATTACAGCTTAGTTCAGAACCTCAGGGAAACAACTGTGACGAGTACCCTTAAAGTACCCTTCCACCCAAAAATGTTAGATTTTTTAAATTTATACTAAATTAACTGTATTTAGAAAACAGACAGATGATTATTTATCTTTAAGTAAGTATTATTTCAATTGCATCAACATCTCTTTCGACCTCATATTGGGAGCGAACAGCTATCAAATGCACTTGTAACCAGTCCCAGACCTTTTATCTATTTAATGTCTTTACTATGGAATGAGGGAACAGACCTCACCTGGCCGTTAAACTGCGAGTCATTCGTTTGTTAGACAGAGCGAGAGGGAGAGAAAGGAGGATGGACCACACAGGATGCAAGAGAACCCCTGTTCTGACAGTGGTTACATTCTACTGTATAGTATTCTAGTGTACATATTTTGTAACATTTGATATATATTTTGTTACTTTTATATATTTTATTTGGATCGTATCCTGTTAATCATTCCACCTCCTTTTTACCTCACTGCACATTTTTGATTACTTTTTGATCTATTTATATCTTCATCTTGTGCTATGGTGTAAGAGTGGTCGTCAAAGCGTTTCACTGCTGCTTGTACCCTGTATGACCATGCATGTGACAAATAAACTTGATTTGATTCGATTTGGTCAGCAGGTTTTTAGTATATGAATTATTGCAAAGGAGTAAATTATTAGTTTACTTCAGCTTGTTTTCTTATCTCTTGCTGGCTCCATGTGATCTAACTGCAATGTGCAGCTGGATGTTTTGAAGCTTACAGTAGAGTAACATTCTAGCTTCATTTTGTATCTGATATATAATCTGATTTGTGAATGAGTACAGCCAATATATACAAGATCTGCAAGTGAGTGCAAAAGTAACTGTAAATGTATCCATAATTCTATAGATGCAAATAGTAGGATCTGACCTGAAAGGCTGGGTCAAAGTCCATCCTAAATAATTGCTCACATCTTTAATAAAGCACTAAAAAAAGGCAGTTCTTGTCTCACACATTCTTCTTGCCAGCTTTCAAAGCTCCTACATGTTTTCTTTCTACGTCACATAATTGTGTTGATCTGATTAGTTGAGGTTTGTCTGTTCCAGGCAGTGAAAGACATATAGTTCAACCTGCCAAAGGTTTTTTTGTGAAGGTGCCTGCCCCTTCTCAATCCAAGGAGAACCTCATGGATGGTGCAGTGGAACAAACCGTGTTGTGTCAGGTTTGGCAGCGTAGGACTTTTTTAGTACAGAGTAACGTGGAATGTGGTTTGCCACAGGCCTTCCTAGAAACAAAATTAATCTTATGGCGGCATATTTTCAACCACGTGTATATACAGCATTAATGGGGGTTTTGCAGTTGCTGCACACTCATCGTGCACTATTATACTCAGTACCACCACAGATTTCAGCCTTGTCACTAACGCACAGAGATTTCTCTGAATGCTGTGATTTTTTTTTGCAGACACTGTTGTAATTTGGTTTTAGGTTTTCACAGATGATTTCCTCTTAATACGCCCACTTCTGGTTGTTTCTGCTTGTGCATGTATCAGGGCTGGTAAAGACAGGAAGAAGCCGGATCGTGTGGTGTTTGACTGCCAGGAGAGGGCTTACTGGATCGTGAACAGGCCTCCGGTCAGTCTTTTGAACTCAGTGCAGTTTTATATAGATGTGTTAATCTTATTATAATGTATAATTATAATTTGCAATTGTATTATTTTCTCTGTATTTATCTTGAGCCTGTGTTGTGTGTGTCCAGCGTCGTACTCAGAGTGCTATGGACTGTGGTCCAGAGCGGCTTATTGACCCAAACACAGATCAGGTAACAGGTCAGTATACACACACAAGCACAAGCAGGTGTGTAGCCATGACTTCAGTGGATAATGCATTAACTTAAAGTCCTTTTCTGGAGACTCGTGCTAACATTAACATAACCAATCCTCACTCAAATCTTAAGCTAAAGCAAATATCACTAAAAATCAGTGATGTATGCCAGGGGGACTTGTTTTCACATGAGTCTCCTAAGTGTGACTAATGAGCACATGTAAAAGACAAAACCTAGACCACATGCAGACTGTGGTCAGCAGGTCTTATCAGAAACCTACTCGAGTTGTGCCGTCACACTGATGACCTGCTTCACCTTCTAATTCACCCCTTTTCTTTCTTTTCTTTCCTTAACCTTCACATGGATCCACTTTTCACCACGTGTAGAATTAAAGTGCAGAGAATGATTAAGTGAAAAAAGCACAGTATAAGGGTCTGCTGGCATGTGGCTTGTAGTCTAGCGCACTTTGAGGTGTGGAAGTATTTTCTGTAGAAAGCTGCTGAAGGAATACAGTGACACTACCTAGCAGTGTATTGAATATTTTACAATAGCTTAACAAACATCACTGTTTATAATCCAGTGAAGTGACTTACATTGATATAACCTCTGTTCAGATTCTGTACTCCTGCCAAATATGCATATTTGCTCATTAGTCTCAGATTGAGGGGCTTCTAGATTGTAATAATTAAAGTGAACTTTATTAATTTTCTATTAAATTATAATTTGGTGGTGCTAGTATGGCTTTAGTGGGCTTTTTGATTGCATGCTCAGCCGTCTATTTCTCTGAATTTGTTTTTAAATATTAAAGGAAACGTTCATTTACAGGATGAAGACATTCAGAAAAGTATATTCACTGCATTCTCCTTTTCCTGTCCTTCTCTTGTCTAACACAGATCTCTTTTCTCACACGAAGATGACAGAGTAATGCAAAAAGGTTTATTTGACACGGTGGGGTCAAAAAGTTTGAGAGCAGATTAAATATTTACCCATTTTTCCTGGGGTGGATTTACTAGGAGGTCCACTGAGCTGTTTTGAATGTTTTCCACTTGTGAATAATCTTTCAGATTGTATGGAAATGGTCATATAGCCTTTCCCATATTCAAAGGCGGTAACAGTGTCTTCTTTAAGAACAATGCTGATGCCTTTTCTTGTTGGCATTGTCACCTCAGATCTGAATGGTTCCACCTGCAAAGTGTCAAACTTCTGCTTTTATATAGGTGGTCACACTTGCTGGCGTTCAATTAATGAGGTTCATTTGAATAGTAACACCTGGTTTCCACTTTCTTAATTCCCAAGGGAGCAGTAAGGATGTTTTTCACACACACTTCTGCATTATACAGTCAAAAGGACACACTTTTGTGTCCAAACGTTTGACTGGCACTGTACATTACGTTTTCGTTAAATAAGTAGTGCTGAATGCTAAGGGTGGGCTATATTGTGTTGTGGTGTGCTATGTGGCGTTCTATTTCTTTCCAGAAAATGATGCTGTGATTATAACAATTAAAAGAAATTGGCTGTCTGACTAACTTTGAAGGTGATTTGGTGGTACAGTGGTTAGCACTGGTGCCTCACACCAAGCAGATTCTCTCATCAAACCACTTCATGTACTGGGGGACCAGTTTGCTTTCACAGACCAAAGGCATGGTTTTTTGGAATAGTTAGTAATTCTGAATTGGTTACAGGTGTCATGGTCCTGGTGCTGGTGGCCCAGTGTTTTGTGTTCTCTTGTTTCTGTTTTAGTTATATCTCTGGTTATGGTTATTAGTCAGTTGGTTATTTCTAGTTCCTGGTGTTTCCCTGTGTCTAGTCTGCGTCTTTGTCCCCGTGTCCCACTTCCTGTTCTATTTTGGTAATGTCTCGTTTCTTGTGCAGTGGGTTTAGTTTCGCTTCCCCTTGTCTCGTTACTAATTATGCAATAATCCCATTCAGTGGTGGGGAAAAGCAGCATTATTGGTATTTATACTAGGCTTTCAATCATACTGCTCATGCATGTCACAGTCAGCAGTCTACTGCACCTAAATAAAATCATTTCCATGAAAACAAATTTTTATCTTCTTTTCCATCAGAAAACCACCTTTGACCTGTATAGACGCAAGGTAAGTCTCAGTGTTTAGATACTGAAAAATGTAAACATGCAAACAAAAATACACTGATGTTCCATTGTAGCTTACAAATGCAAATGACCGCTATGTGTATTCTTAATTCTAGAACATGTTCTATCAACAAGCCATCATGAGGTCCAAGGTCAAATCTAGCGTCTCTCTGGGAGCGTAAGTTTCTCTGGTACCTATCTGGAACAAGATGTGGTTTAACTGAGCTTAGTTCTACTTTGCTTGTTCACTGGATCCCCCCCCCCCCCTCATCACCTGTGTCCATACAGAAGGGAAATGGTTGTTGTATTGTCTATAGTTGAAGGTTGACAAGCCCTAAGGTTGTGGGCCCACCACAAAGGTGGTGTAGGGGTCTGATGCTATGTAATGTGGATTGGGTGGTGGTCAGAGGTGGAGGCCTTGGCAGTCCGATCCCCAGCTGTTGAAATTTGTACTTGGAACATGTAGTGTAACTTCTCTGGTGCTGAAGAAGCCCAAGTATGAAATTGAGAGACACTGCCTTGATTTAGTTTGTCCCGGCCTGTCGCCCTTTACCGCGTCTTCCCCATTTCTCCTCCCGCTTTCCTGTCAAATAAAGCCATGAAAAGGCCAAAAAATATCTTTAAACAAAAAACTCTGCAGTCAACAAATTTTATTGGAAGGATAAACAAACAAACAAAAAACCCACCAGAATGAAACTGACCATGCTTCAAAAACCTAAAACATAGTTTAGATGCTCCAACAGACTATATGTAAGGAAATTTCAGTTCAATGCATTGCTTTCCTGTACAGATCAGTTATGGGTCATCACTACCAATAAGTACCACTCTTTCTGCCTGGTGTACAGCAAACAAAGACCTTAACTTTGTAATTTGTCCTCCCCTTTCACTCCTATCTGGCACAATCCAATGTTCATTATTGACAAGAAACCCATTAACTTCCCTGCATGGGAACAGGAAGAGATAAACAGCCTAGGACAATTATGTAGTGGCAGCTCTCTCATGACCTTCAACCAAATTCAGCACTTATCTTACCACCATCAGTGAATGTAGCTGAAAGTAGCTAAAGGACAAAATTGAAATCCATAGTTTTAACAAGACTCTACAGCCTTTATTCAATAGGGTGTGTGTGTGTGTGTGTGTGTGTGTGTGTGTGTGTGTGTGTGTGTGTGTGTGTGTGTGTGTGTGTGTGT
>JAVDPK010000242.1:66344-81387 GCA_034780415.1 Cichlasoma orientale
CAAAGATCTATGAATACACCAGGAAGATGGGCACAAAGGAAAATGTGCTTGGTGAGAACCTCAGGCAGCAGAAACCTCAGAAAGAGGAGAAAGAACAGGAGCCATCATGGACGGACAGGCCTCTGCACGGCATGTACCACCAGCAGATAGAAGAAGTGGCTGATATAGAAAAATCCTACCAATGGCTGGACAAATCTGGATTGCCTCTGATTCTTTGGTGCTCTTTCCCTTTTATTAATGTACCATTTAAAAAAAAAAAAAAAAAAAGCTAATTTTGAATTTGATGGCAGCAACACCTCTCAGGTTGAGATGTGGCAATAAAAGGCTGGAAAAGTAGTACTAAAAAACAACATTATGCAGCTCATGATGTTAACTGGCAACAGGTCAGTAACAGGACTAGGTGTAACGGCAGCATCGTTCATCAGTTTCTCACAAGCTGACATGGTACTTCTAAAATACTCTGCCTCAACACTTCGCAGCCTGTCCTGCCACCTCACTCTGGACTGTACTGGTCATGTGTAGTGGAGTGGGAGGAATGAGGACTCAAGAGCAGACACACAGGCGGCAGGCAGGGATGATCTTAAAGCGAGCCTTTATTAAGCTGAAAACTGGTCTGCTTTTCTGTTCCTCCCTAGGCTGTGCACTATGTACCATCACATACAGCAACATTAAAAACATCAATATCACCCCATATCGTACTTGATGGGCTTTTTGACCACTATTAATCTGCCCTATCCTGCAGCCTTAACTCTCTTGCCCCCCTCAAAACCCAGACTGTCTCTTTTACCTGCTCTGACTCACGGTTTCTGATGGAACTCCAGGCTCTAAAGATTTGAGAGGCTCTACAAAAGATCTGGCCTCACAGTCCACCTAGAAGCTTATAAAGATCATGTAAGGTGCTATAAAGTGGCTACTTCCCAGTCCAAGACTCATTATTACTCTTATCTCATTCACCAACAGCAAAGGCATCTCAGATTGCTGTTCCCCACCATCAAACGGCTAGTTCGCCCCATTGATCAGCCTCACCCATTAAGTGCCCCTGACCTCTGCCACAAGTTCCTGGACTTTTTCCAAGAGAAAGTTAACTCTATCCATTGGCACCTCCTGGCACCTGTACATCTGCTGCAGGATTTCTCTGTAATGCAAAGAAAAAGCCATACTGTATGTGAACTGTTTTCTCAAGGCCTGTTTAAAATGGACTGAGGCAAAGTGGAAAGCTGTTCTGTGGTCAGATAAATCAAAGATTGAAATGGGCCCCTCGTCCTCTGGAGAGGAGAGAGACCATCTGACTTGTTATCACCACTCAGTTCAAAAACCTGCATGTCTGATGGAGGTGCATTAATGGCTGACTGATGAACCACATTTTTCCCTCACTTTCTGTCTCCTGCATGTTGTCCGTAAGGCTGCAGCCGAATAATTCGATTTTAAAATTAGGATTCCAGCTATATCTGATGAAGATTCAAGTTGGGTAAATGATGACAGCAGACAGTTTAAAAGAAATGATATATTTTATAATATTTTATCATCTGTCTGTGATGATGGCAGAGTGGGCCAAGCTGATGAAGATGTCTCGTTATGCTCCACACTGGCATGCAGATTCCTCTCCTCTGGATTCAAATGGAAGCTTTGCTCTTTATTTACCCGTTGTCATGGTGAATCCTAGTATCGGAGCTCCATTGATGATGGGTTTCTTTCCGTACTCACGCACACGCTAAACATATTGACCCTTACCAATTTGCTTACACTGCACCATTTTGCCCAAATTGCCTTGCAGCAACTCAAAATGGTGCTCACTATTTTATATGGGCCCCACATGCTTGTATACATGCCTGTCTATGTTGGGGCATGCTCCTAATAAAATGATGGCTGCTGTCCTGGGGGATCTGGCCCACAGCATCAGTGAGCTCCTGGATGGTCTGAAGTGCAACCTGTCAGCATCGGATAGACAGAAAAATACTGTCCCAGAGGTGTTCTATTCTATTAGTCTATCTATTAGTTCAGGTGAGCATGGGAGCCAGTATCAATTCCTTCATCCTCCAGGCATCGTCATGCACCAACAGGAACCCAGGACCCATTGCACCAGTGTAAGATCTGACAATGGGTCCAAGATACCTAATTACAGTCAGGGTGATGTTGCCTACCCTGGAGAGATCTGTGCATCACTTACTGGATATGACCATCACTAACCCACCACCAAAGCAGTCATGCTGAATTGTTACAGGCAGCATAATGCCCTCCACAGCTTCTCCAGACCCATTCACATCTGTCACACCTGCTCAGGGTACCTGCTCTCATCTGTGAAAAGCACAGTTGTGGACCTGCCAATTCTGATATTCTATGGCAAATGCCAACTGGGCTCCACGGTGCTGGGCAGAGAGCACAGGACCTACTAGAGGACATCAGACCCTCAGGCCACCATCATGAAGTCTGTTTATGATTGTTTGGTCAGAGACATTTACACCAGTGGCTGCTGGAGGTTATTTTGCAGGGCTCTGGCAGTGCTCCTCTCGTTCCATGCTCTGAGACTGTGCTGGGAGAGCGAACCTTCTGCCAATGGCACGTATTGATGTGCCATCCTGGAGGAGTTGGACTACCTGTGCAGCCTCTGTAGGGTCCAGTTATGGCCTCATGCTACCACTAGTGACACTGACTGTAGCCAAGTGCAAAACTAGTGAAAAAATGGTCAGAAAAGATGAGGAGGGGAAAATGTGAGCGGCTTCTACCACCAAACCGTTGCTGTTTTGGCAGCTGTCTCATTGTTGCCCCTCTAGTGCACCTGTTAAATTCATCAAAACACCAAAGCAAACTGATCAATAACCCCGTCTTCTACTTAACTGACCAAATCAATATCCCAGGAGTTGAACTGACTCGATGCGATACTCTGGTTAAAAAGTGTTCTTTTAATTCTTTTGAGCAGTGTACTTTAAACCACTGGGAACGTTTCTCCTGTGTGATCCTCAGTGATGGTGAGATGAAGCATTGAGGCTAATATATCGCTCTGTGGTTCAGTTCGACCACATATCTGTGGTTGAGGCAAAAAACCTCAGTGACGATAGTGCAGCTGCTAGCCTGTCACTGCTTCATACATCACAGGTAATGTCTTTGAAAAATATTTATCTGGGATGCTGCATCTTGGGCCGAGCTCTGTCAGTTGCATAAAGCCCTCCACCATTTGGACTGGCATCATATCGACGGCCAAACGATGTGTAACTGCATCAGTAATTTCCATCCACTGTTTACTCTTCCTGTCATACAGAGTGCAGCTACTGAGCACTCTCACAATCCTCCGTAATTCATGTTTACTTTTGGTTTGTGCACCGCTGGCTGTTTGCATCTCCTCCTCCACCTGCCTTTATGACCTGATTGTACTCCAGGTTTTTGTTTGCTTTTGCTTCTCCTCAAATGGTAAACAGGTTTTGGTGGTGCATATTCTGCACAGGTGAAGCCAAACCACTTCCATACTACTGAAGCTGCTCTCTTTTTCGGTACTAAATCCTTATCAGAGGCTGGCACGCTGCTGTGGCTGTCAGAAACGCCTGGGCTTGTCTCATTATTGTGCACTCTAGGGAACATAAAGGCATGGTGTCATTATGTCACTGATATTGCAATAGGACAATTTTATATAATGTAAAATTTTATAGCGGTATTATCATGGACCATATGATATGGCACAGCCCTAGTACACCCCCTACAATAGTATAAGATTCTACACTTGGCAAGCAGTGTATGTTTCATTACGTTACTGTGGTGAAAGGGGCTTTACTATGAATTGTTAACGTTTGTATTTCCACTTTAGTCCCGCCCAGCTGGAACAAAATGCTCTGAACCGGAGCCCAGGCATCCATCCCATCATCCTCTGGCAGCAAGAAGAGGTGGAAAAGGCCAAGGCTGCTGCTGCCTCTGCCCCAGTTGATGTCAAGGCCATGATGAGCAAGATAGATAGGAAGAAGTAGAAAAATACAGTGCAAGTGTGTTTTTGTGGGAGCGCTTAACTGTGTTCAAAGTACAGTCACAGAAAGCAGCCTTTTTTTCAGCTGTATACATAGAAGGACTCACTTCACTGATTAATGGTATCCTGTTTAAGTAATTCTGAGTTAACCTATTTTATAATGGAAGGAAAACTTTTTGGGCTTTCAGGCACAGATTTGGAGAAACATGACCTGAACCTTTGGCTGAAATGGGCAAAAAGATTTCTTCATGGAAAGTCACTCATTTGATTCCAAAGAGACACAATAGATGGTAAAATGAAACAAATAGAAGACTACTACTACAAACAAAAATAAACAAACAAATAAAAACAACACAGACATGCAAAGGAAGAAACAACTACAAAAATTCATAAAAAGGAATGCAAGATTTTTTTTCTGTCTGTGCCCAGGAGCCCACTGTCTATTGGTTACACCTGATTACTTGAAATGCTGCTATAGCATTAGGATATAACATTAGAGAAGACACAAATTAAGTCACATGTATGTCATGTTAAGTAATCAAATACAGGATGCTTTTTTGAAATGACAAAATAAATTATTTTACATAAGCAGATTTGTTCAAAACTTAACCTTAGAGCGTTTTTTCATGTATATGATGTTAGGACAGTTCTGAAATAACGCAGCTTACGATTGTGAATATTGACTCGCAGCTGCCCATGTGTACTGCTCATCACAGTTTTGTTTCAGATTCAAGTTTCATTGTTACTATGCTGCTAACTATAAATGCAGTCGCAGTCATGTACAACACTATTTCAATGCAGCTCAGCCTTTTTCTTTATGGAGGCTTTGTATAGCAGGAAAGTGTGGATAGTTTCCCAAATAAATGAGCTCATTATACAGAAGAACTCAAATGTCACTTTTTCTTTTTAAACTTTGCAGTTTGAGTCTGACCCATTTCTTGGTCAGACAAGATAATCAACCCGTGTTGATTCAAGGATATACTGCATTATGAAAGGAAGGGAGGGGAAAAATGTCAGTGGCCTCCACTTGTAAAACCATTCTTTCTATTTTTTGTGGGTTGTCTCATTGTTACCCCTCTAGTGCACCTGTTAATTTCATCATAGTTTTTTTCTTTTCTTTTAAATTATCATGTTGTGGTAAATTGGTCACAGCAATAATACATTGTCCATTGAAAAACACCATACTTTATCTGCACCTGTCCATATAAAGCACTGTATTTATCTTATTTATATATTTAATTATTGTCTTAATTATTATAGGATTTAAATTTATGCTGCTGTTGCTCTGTGTGCTTTTAATTGCCCCTCGGGGATAAATAAAGGTTTATGAAATGAAATGAAATGAAATGAAAGAGCAGCTGAAACTCATTAACAACCCCCTCTGCTACTTAACTGACCAGGGGTCTATTCCAGAATGCAGATTTAGCAAAAAACTCTGGGTTTGTTAACCCTAAAATGTTTTTAAAAATTGTTAACCCTCGTCAACAGGCTGTAAGGGCGGAGACAGCAATGATGTCACGGATTTATAATGAGTGCAGCTGGTTCAGGCGAGGATGCCTGAACCACCTCGACTGGCTCCTTTCGATGTGGAGGAGCAGCGGCTCCACTTTGAGCCCCTCCTGAATGGCTGCACTCCTCATCCTATCTCCTTCGGAGGCTGGCCTCTCCCATTTCTGCCGCTTGTATTCGCATTCTCATGCTTTCGGTCACTACCCAGAGCTCGTGACCATAGGTGAGGTTAGGGACGTAGATTGACCGGTAAATTTACAGCTTCGCTTTCACGCTCAGCTCTCTCTTCACCACGACAGACCGGTGCAGCGTATGCATCTCTGCAGATGCAGCCCCAATCCGTCTTTCAATCTTCCGCTCCTTTCTCCCATCACTCGTGAACAAGACCCTGAGGTACTTAAACTCCCCCACCTGGGGCAGCAACTCATCCCTGAGCCAGAGTAGGCACTTCACCCTTTTCCGGCTGAGGACCATGGCCTCAGACTTGGAGGTGCTGATTCTCATGCTGGCTGCTTCACACTCGGCTGCGAACTGTTCCACTGCAAGCTGGAGGCCACCACCTGATGAAGCCAACAGGACCGCATCATCCGCAAAAAGCAGAGAGGAGATTCAGAAGCCTTCCTCTACATGGCTACGCCTAGAAATTCTGTCCATAAAAATTTTGAAAAGAATTTGTGACAAAGGGCAGCCCTGGTAGAGTCCAACACCCACAGGAAATGAGTCCGACTTATTACAGTTAGCATGGGCCAAGCTCCCGTTGCAGTTGTACAGCAACTGAATGGCCCGTACCCCCGCAGCACCCCCCACAGGATACCACGAGGGACGCGGTCGAATGCCTTCTCCACATGTAGACTGGATGGGCAAACTTCCACACACACTCGAATATCCTCGAGAGGATGAAGAGCTGTCCAGTGTTCCACGACCAGGACAAAAACCGCATTGTTCTTCTTGAATCTGAGGTTCAACTAACGAACAGACCCTTCTTTCCAGCACCCTGGCAGAGACCTTACCAGGGAGGCTGAGGAGTGTGATTCCCCCGAGAGCTGGAACACACCCTCCAGTCTCCCTTCTTAAAGATGGAGACCACCACCCCACCCTGGTCTGGCAATCCAGTGGCACCACCCCAGATCTCCATGCAATGTTGCAGAGGTGTGAGCCCTACAACATCCAGAGTCTTCAAGAACACTATTTATTGGACCTGAAGTCAGCCCATCACAGTGACACCCTGCAGCCTACCTTACTGAAGGTGGGTGACATTGTCCTCACTGCAGATGACAACATGTCAGGACAGACCTGGGAGCTAGGAAGAGTCCATGAACTGTTTCCAGGGTGCTGGTCTTTGAAGGACATTTAAGTTTAATATTTCCACATGATGCACGTTACAGTTATTTGGGGTTTTTTCGTATTATATTTGATTTCATTTACACATGTGAGCAGTTATTAGTTAAGATTTCATTAATGTATGTTTGTTAATTTGACAATTTCAATCCAGTGTGGACACACGTTACAACTACATTTCCCAAGATGCATTTCACATCCCAGAATGCACTACGTTCTATGTTGTTGTCACGTGAATGGAGATGTAGCGCTGTATGGTGAGTTTCCTGCTAAGTAAAGCGGCTGTTTTCTTATATGGGCTCTACGACCATTCAACTGTTGGCCAGACAGATTAGACGCAACATTTATTATTGTGCTTGGTATTTGTATGCCATCTGATTTGTGAACTGAATCATACAGGGTGTCTGTATGGTCACTCACCTTCTCAGAGTGAGAAACCAAGTGCTTGAACGATTGTGTATGTGCGCATTAATAGTAAAAATATCATTAGCCTGAGGCTATAAGTCTTAACCGCTCAATCCGATCCAATCAGCACTTGCAGACTGGCACACATAAATGACAGTATTTACTTTTAAAAGCATGAATCACACAAGAGGCATTTTCTCAAAGCACAAAAGGAGTATTTACTGTACATGTTTTAACAAAGGTAAATGAAATAAAAAAAATAGCAGTAAAGAGTTATTTGGCCATGCCAGAGAGCCAGTTAAGCTTGAATAAGGAAGGAGCTGCTATGTCGTCATCCTGATCAGCAAGCTGCCTGAAAAGGCTGCCTGGCCGGAAGCTGTCGTCACTGCCTGCTGTGAAGGGCTGAGGAATCTGGTGGAGGAAGGAGAAACACGCCATGGTCATAGAGCGTCAATGATAAGCACATGTAGCATCAATCCACTGGGCCTGTTGCAGTTAGTTCTGATACATTCAGTTTCAATTCATTTTAATTTGCATAGCAGAAATTCTCAACAGCTCAAGGCACTTTATATTATCAGGTGAGGTCTTTCAGTATCGGAGAGAAAACCCTGACAATGTAATGATCTCCTATTAGCAAACACTTGGCGGCAGAGCTTCCTTTTAACAGGAAGAGACTCCAGCAGAACCAGGCTCTATCTGCCATGATTGGTTGGAGGGGTGAGGGGGAAGAAGAGCACAGAGACACGGGCGCGAAAGTGGCTCCATAATGTCGTGGTTTACACATTTGCCTTGTAAGCAGAGATCCCTGGTTCAGTCCCAGGAGAACTCCCTTTAGGGTTGTGTTGGGAAGGGCATCCGGCATAAACCTTTGCCAAGTCAAACATATGGAGATACCTGCTGTGGTGACTCCCCAATGAGCACGGGAGCAGCTGAAAGTAGCGTTTAGAGAGACAAGTACAAAAAACTCGCATTAAGAAGGAGAGAACTTCTATGAATCCAGTCATGCAGCAGTAAGTTGGTGACCCTTCTCTCCAGAGCAGTGGCCCTGTGGCCAACCACAGCCCGCTGCACAATATGAAACTTATTTGAATAAATCTTAGTGAGGTAGCAGTGAGCAATCTGGCCAAGCACCGTACCAGTCTGAGTTTTTCCCTCTCTCATTATAAAAAGGGTATTGCATGGCACCTTTAGAAGATCCTAATGTTTTACTGTCAACCAGCTTCACCATAATAATGAGGCTCACAGAAAGTGACAGTGTTTTCAGCGGTTTGTAGTCATTTTGATTTTAGCATTTCTCATTCCTAGTTCTTACTTAGCCGTTTGCAAATCACTAATGCTCATATGCACCCCATTAAGATCTGCTGGGACCTGGTAATTATGAGTTATAGAAATTGTGCTTGCGGGGCATTTGTGACACCTAAAGATTCTACTGCCAGGAGGATGAGGGGAAGCACTGGTGACTATTTATTTATTTATTTTGGTTCAGTCACTGAAAGCATCTTTTCATGCTCAAATTTGGTTTTAAAGTGACTGCATCGTATTTGAAGTGGGAAACTCCGTTTACATTCATAAAATGAAAGTTAGTCTTGTTCAGCTTTTTAAACCTTGGAAAATGATGGGCGTGGACAGCTACGCCTCACCTCAGTGATTCAATGTTGGAGAGCGACAGATAATATTCAAATCAGCTGAAATGTCTACCGGGGGCAACGCGTGTTAGGGCCCGAGCACAAAACGAGCCGTGTATGAAATTTGGGACACATATGTAACAAAAAATCCTCTTGGAGTGATGCCCAACAGGAAGTCCGCCATTTTCAATTATTTGGTAATTGTGGGGATTTGCAGCCCTCGTACTTTTTCTAAGTGCTCCTAAATCCACACGGGGCTGTTTTGACTGCTGGGTTTGCTCTGTATTATTGTAGAGTCTTTACATTACAAGATAAAGCACCTTGAGGCGACTGTTGTGACTTCGTGCTATATAAATAAAACTGAACTGAATACATAAAGATGTAAAGATGTTTTATGTGCAGTGCTTGAATTTTAAGCCTACATAAACTGTGGAGTGTTACAGGTTGCTGAAAAACCACAAATTTATTCCTTCACTTAAAAGAATTATCCATCATAAAAAAATAAATAAAACACACACACTGTAAAAGGTAAAATCAAGGCACTAACAATGCAACCAAAACACACACAAACAAACCCGTCAGCTGCAATATTAAAGCCGCTGCATGGGAAGTAAAGAAGCTACAACGCAGCACTGTCACTTGACAACTACCACTACAGAACACCCAACACAAAGGTGACAATATTCTGCGAGTGGTTTTAATGTCGGGGACGAGCAAAGTACTGATGAACTTGCCTGGGCTTCTTGCGCTCAGAAATGCTGGGAAGGCAGAGGGTGTAACAGAAGACATTTACATTGTGTGGGAAAACAAACAAAAACAAACAAACAAAAAACCAAACAATACAAAACTGCGAAACACAGAAATAAATTCACAACTGTGGCTGAGCCACACTCTGAACTCACTCACCAGCTGCTGAGGAGCCTCAGAGCTCCTGGAGGCCGCCCTGGATTTCTGCACATTAGAGATGCTCAGGGGAAGCAAGCCAAACCTGGCAGGTACACAAACACAGTCTGTTTCAGCTCCTCTTGAATATTATCAGTGCGGTCAGCTGTACAGTGGTACGGCCCACAGCCATCAACTATTGAAAGTATTGAAAGTATTGTGGCTCAGTGGTTGAGCGGGCGACCATGTACGCCTCATAGCGGTGCGGACGGCGCAGGTTCGCGTCCCGACCTGTCGCCATTTACCGTGTGTCCTCCCCTGTCTCTCTCTCCACTGTGTACCATCAAATAAAGCCGTAAAAAGGCCAAAAAAACAATTTAAAAGAAAGTATTGCACTTTTTTCTACTACAATTATGTGACAGCTTTAATTCCACCTTTCTTCGTAGTCAGAAAGCCCACAAAAATTATGTCAAAATAAATAAATATGACGCCCTGGAATTTTTAAAGCCCAGAATAGAATGCAAAGACACGGAATACAAAGCCGACTTCAAACTTGCTCCATGTTGAAAAGGTTAATAGTGCCTCTATATAAAGAGTCATCTGCGCTTGAATATGCAGCGTCTAAAGGTAAGGGAGAACGGTTTTGGTGCTGAAGTCGGTCCATTTTCCAGTTTTTCACACAATCACATTTTGGAAAAATAAGTTTGGCTGCGTGCTGCTGGTTAAGTTTGTGTGGAGAGCAAAAACGATTGCATTTTAAAAATGTAATCTTGAAGCAGTCAGCTATCATCTCACCATGATCTGGATCTTTTTATTAGCTTTCTTAAAAGCAAAAAACTTTTCTCCCTAATGGACAAATATTATTCCTGCTTCTGAGCTGTTTTCCCTTTTTTTCTGCCTCAAAATAAAAATAAATAATTTCCAAAAAAAGCAAAAAAAAAACCAAAACCAGGAGAAATAGTAAATGAAAGTGTCACATTGTGCTAACCAGGCAGAGCTGCTGTTTGGAGCTGTGCACGTGTTCTTGTTTTAGCTGAAGAGAGCTTTATGAAATGTAATGCTAATTAATTACTTATTAATGGATACTTTTTTCCTTAATAGTGCAGCAGTGAAAGAAACATTTCAGGGGGAGAAACTGTTCCATTAATCTGGAGCAGAGAGAGTCCGGTGATTCTGCCGTTCACTAATAAAAAAGGCTTTCACATTACTGATGAAATATTTTCACTTTAATGAAAATATATAATCAAATTTTACTTTCTCTTTTTAATTTAGCAACTACTATGAACTCTGACCTGATCTGGCTGCTGGCTAGCGGCAGGATGTTGTAAGGATCCTGGGAATTCACACTGCCGCTCCGCAAGGCGAACTGTTTCTCTGAGCCCGTCAGCAGGCCCAGCAGGACCTGAAACACAAAGTTACATCAGCCGACTAACAAACCAAGGAAACAGGGCAGCGTTGCTGTTATATCCAAACAGATCACATGACTTTGTACAACAATTATACCATGGGATATCATGACACTACTCACTCAGCTTGACTTTAGGGTATTCCATTAGGTGGTAGTACCTGGTACCTGGTACCAAGTATGTTTTTAGAACCTACTCAGCTGCAGTTCCAAGCTAGCTAAGCTGAGCCAAAAATGTGACGGCAACAGAATGCATGCCACTGATTGGCCAGATAGTGAAATCTGGCAACAAGAGAAACGGTTACACACTAACCAACACAGACGTTTGTGTCTGTGGTGGCTGACGACAGAATCCAGAGGAAGCAAGACGGAGTGTCTGCGTTTGTGTCGCACACAAATCACACCATGGGACTTCTGGGACGCCTCGCTGAGGCGGTACTCAGCTGTAATGGAAGACTAACAAAACCGAGTAGGGTAGATATTAATGGAACATAGGCATATGTGGCTAAAGACACCTCTAATCCATCCTTTAAGGCACGTGACCTGTGATGACCTGTGAGACCCCACCCTCACTTTTTGCACAACACAGACAAGCACAGTGGATGCCTTGTTTGTCTGGCTGGCACCTTTCCACAGCAAGAGAGCATTAGCTGAGTCTGAAGCCTGTGAGGACTCCTGACAACTCTGGCACTCAACCCTGAAGAAGTGCAGAGAAAGACTGCAGTAGCACAGCATGACCCTCTCCTCCCCCAGTATTCAAGGCTGAGGTGGGCACCACCTGTGCTGAGCTTTGTCATTATGCTTTCGATATATCACTCAGTGCTCCTGACGGTACTTACTGATACTCCCAGAGGGCCACTGGTGCCAGGTCACTACAGAGTACAGTCTGTGCCTGTACCACTGTGCAGCTGTGCCCGAGCAGAGCTGAATTCTACAGTAGTGGTGCACAGGTATCTGTGGCTGGCCTTCTCCAGTGTCTCAGACAGGCCCTTTTATGTCAGCGAGCCAGTATCTATTCATGCTTTCTTTGGTCACTTGACTCTGTCCAAGTGACTGTAACCACTCAGTGAAACTCCATGCCAATTACTGACTTTGAGATCTTTAGGGACCTGAAACTCATGAGGAAATAGACGTAGTCCTCCTAGCTGTGGGACTGCTGCCCGGCCTTTGTTTTCTGTTCAGCCTGCCAGTCTGCCAAGAAGAGAAATGCCCCTTTGTTGCTTGAGGTTTTAGCCCCATTTTGGGATGTATAAATGTTTCCCTATGTGACAACAATAAATGTTCATATTTGTCACTTCAGTGCACGAATAAAGGTTCCTCAACACAAACGTATGTGAATATAAATGATCCCATGTAACATGATAACGAGGTCAAACAGACCAGTGCAAACAAGTGATATCTTTCCCTCAGGCACACAGAGAGCGAGCAGCTCATCACCTGCAATGTTGCAGCTCACGTCCCTCAGTCAAACACGCTCAGTGGCAACTGAGCAACTTCTCATGTACATCTACAGCTGAATGTGACCGTGTGACATTTGGGACATGCAGCTTTGACTCAGAAGAGCCTTTTTGTTTGTACCTTGGGGAAGAAAAGATATTGAGATATATATCGTATATAACCATTCAGCTAAAAAATATGGAGATATTATTTTTGGTCCATATCGCCCGGCCCTAATGTGCGGTATGGCATTTGAGGTCTTGAGCTTTTGCCCACTTTGTTTTGCATCAGAGGAGCAAAGGCCACAAAAAGAAGCAGGTGCACTAATTTGACCAAGTAACTCTAGACAAACTCTGGGTTTCTGAAATGTAAACAGACCCTCTCACAGGAGTGGGAGGGTCTCTCTTGTGCACAGCAGAAAATGTTTTAATTGCCTGATGGTGTGAGGGCCCACTGAAAGGGCTAATCTGTGACCGCTGTATGCGCTGCAGCTCTGTGGTCGTCACTTTTGCTCAGTTCTGCAGATTGGATGCGGCGGCCCCTTCAGAACTTCGTTCCTTTGCTGAGACTGGGCTCTGGCTCAGCGGCTGCTCTTTGAAGTGTGTATATATGTCCCATATTATATACAATGTGTTGCACCGAGTGACCTGACTGAAAGGAAAGTTGCAGACAGCATGCTTTTCCCTTTGTCTCCTGTATGTGTGGCTGGAAGTACCGAGGTCCGCTGAGACAGCCGGTTGAGGTTGGCATTCAGGTGAGGTGTAAACACATCCAGGTCAAAGGGGTCGATGAAGCTCTCCAGCCAATCACAGATTTCATGGAATCTGGAAGACACGGCACAGTGTTCACACTTTTTTCACACTCCAATAACAACATAGGAGGACTGGCACTTCTATAACATGTTTCACTGAAAGCTTACAAACATTACTGAAACATTCACATAGCACGTTTTCAATGCACTCTCTCTCTCTCTCTCTCTCAGCCTAAAACACATTTTAGGCTGTGTGAGCAAAGCAGAGCACCATATTTCTGAGCCTGGTGGTATTTTCTATATTAGATTCAAATGTTATTATGTGGATGTGTCCACTGCTCCGCTTGTCTCCCACATGAATTCAGGCCACTGTTGTGCACAGGTGGGTATTGTGACTTATGCAACTGACCATAAACTGTGGTTTGATGATGACATTTAGTAACTAACACGTTACTTCAAAAAAAAAAAAATAAATAAAAATCAATAGTCTGTAATACATAACTTTTTTGAGTAATGACCCCAACACTAATGATGGCACAACGTTCTGCAACAGGTCAAAGGTTATCTACCAGTCAGTAGGTCCTTGATCCTTGGCTGCTCCGGTCTGCACGGTTCAAGATACTGAACCCCAAGTTGCTCTCCATGTTTGCCAGAATGTGCATGTGTGTGAATGTTAGATATAAAGTAGTAGAAAAAGTGCTATATAAGAACGAGTCAATTTACCATGTTAAAAAGTCCCAACATGAACCTGTGAACACCTCCGATGTGTTCAGAGCTCAAGAATTAAGTTTCCAACCCTCCCGGTGTGGTTCGCTAACTCAGCACAAACAGATGTGAATGTGGATCGATACCTTGGGTCTTGATGGGGTCGGGAGCTCTTGCCTTCCTCCAGCCTGCTGCCCAGTGTGGTGCTGAGGTAACGAACGTCGAACAGCACCTGCAGGGCTCTGCTCTGAGTCATAGGAAATGCACCGTCCTGGAGGAGAACAGGACAAAGAAGGAATTCATACTGATTACCGTGAGCCTCAGAGTTTTTCCTGTGACCATTTGTTGTTTCCTCAGAAATTGATGAAGTTCTTTGTTGGAGGGTCAGAGGTATCAGGTAACACTTCAAGCCTGGATCCTATCAATATGTCCAAGTCTCCAATCCAATTCTGTTGTCTCAGCTGAATCCAATTTATGACCGATATCCTTGATATGAATGGATGAGTGTGTCCAACATTTAGACTGCTACAGTAGTTTGTCATATGTACACTTCTTCTTCCCCAACTGACGTTATTTCTCCCAGATTCCTTTTAGAGCTTCTGCCTGTTTTCACCCTGGCTTCTCTGTCACTCTATCATCTGACTGCATACTTGACTAATTCAAGACAGCATCAGCATCTCCCCTATATTAGATACAACTAGATAATTATAGCTCTATTTATATACGCGTCCCTTAATTTAAATAAATAAATAAATAAAAAAGTTGTGGCTCATCAGCTCCTTTGACAGGTTGAGCTACAATATATTTGACAAATTCAATCTGATTTACGTCAGAGCACTGAAACAGCCTCAATTCAATTCAATTCAATTCAATTCTATTTATATAGCACCAAATCACAACAGTCGCCTCAAGGCGCTTTATAATGTAGGTAAAGACCCTACAACACAGAGAAAACCCAAAAATCAAATGACCCCCTATGAGCAGCACTTGGTGACAGTGGGAAGGAAAAACTCCCTTTTAACAGGAAGAAACCTCCA
>JAVDPK010000242.1:82740-94704 GCA_034780415.1 Cichlasoma orientale
TCTGAGAGCGAAGTGCTCTATTGGGGTGATACGGTACTACGAGGTCTTTAAGATAAGATGGGGCCTGATTATTCAAGGCCCTTATGTTTGCATATCTTCATTGGCTTCCAGTGAAATTCAGAATTAATTAAAAAATGTATTATCTATATACATTAAGCCCTACATGGTGAGATTCCTGCTAGTATAACTGATCTGTCATTTACAAAGTGCTATAAAAATAGTTTTTTTTTTTACTATTATTACCACCTTCTGTTATGATTTGCACTTCCTTTATGCTTCCTTCCTGCTTCCTTTTTATTTCCTTCCTGTTTTTCCTCTTCACTTCCCCCTTCTATTCCCCTATTCCTGCTCTGCTCTGCTCGTCTGCAAACATGAAGATTATCCTCAAGATTTTCCCAGAGTACAGAAATGGAAAATCATCATGGCTTTAAAATCCTTGGGGAACAATATCCAGCTTTATTGTGTTTTGAACTGCATTACAGCTGGAATTATTGCAGATTATTGTCTTTACCTTACAATACAAAGCACCCTGAGGCGACTGTTTGTTGTAATTTGGCGCTATATAAATAAAACTGAATTGAATTGACAGTTAAACAGTAGGTCGGTTACCCTGCTGCGGGCCTGTTGTGTGAGGTTGTGGTAATGGTGTAGGGCCTGAGTGAGACAGGTCTGCAGAAGCTCCTGCAGGGTGGGCTGGGGCAGGGCGTGGCCTCCCACCCTGTTGATCTCCACACACAGCTGGAACAGCAGGGACTGCACAAACCACGTCGGCTACAGAAGACAAACCAAAAAACAAACTTGCCATCAGACCACAGAATGGAGTTCGGACTCGGTTCTTGCCGTCTGTGTTCAGAGGTCCACCTGACCTGTACTGGGAGACGGATCTTGGACATAACACTGCTTCCAGACTCGGTCTCTTCTTGGATTTCCAGATCGTCCCAGTTAGTTGCTGTTGTCAGAAGGGTGCCGACCGACTCAGCATGAAGCACTGTGCCAAACTTGTCCAACAGCCCCTGCAACATATAGGAGCTAAGCAGATCTTCAAATAGTACAAGTTACAGTTGCAGATTTCCTATAAAATTCTCAAAGCTAACATTTAGCAAACAGTTTTCACAACTAGCCAGTTAAGTAACATTATCACTCATTAAGAGCAGTCTTTGAGTCTGATGTGAGTCCAATATTTATTCTCCTTTTAACTATGTTCTCCATATCTAGATTCACTGTTAATACTGAGTTCTCCTCTGAAGTCACATGATTACACCTAAGCCAGCTTTGTTTGCTAAAATGAAGACCATGGATGCAGCTGGAAGCACCCAAAGCCAGATATTTGAGCCAAGTTAGAAATACTCGTGCACCGTGTCTGCTGAATGTTGCAACATGTACTGACTGAAATATCGCACAGACACTTGCACTTAAGTCCTCCAAAAACTATTAAGATCATTTTTTTCTGTGAATACTGTGTGAAAAGTTCAAACTTCTATGCTCAGATTCTGCTGCTCATCACACCATGCTATCTGGTTCTGTCTCTGCTATCCGTTTCTGCTAACCTCACCCAAAACAGACATTTTCCTGCACACAGCAAATCAGAGTTTACATTTGTGATAGTGTCTGACTTTAGAAAGAGTGGAGCTCCAGATGCGGTAGGCCTCCATACTGCAGCCGAGAAGCTCTTCCTTCAGTCCCGCCCACTTGGCCTGGGATGGGCTGACCTCTGCAGCAGCCCTGGCTTTGCTCAACTTCTTGCCCTGCCTGGAGGACCCCTTGGCTGTGATTTCAAATCCACTCTGCTTTCCCAGAATGCAATGCTTCAAGTTGGGGCACAGTTCACCAATAGACTGGCACAACCTGGCCATGAAGAGAACTGAACTGACGCAGATGGGTCTGGAGTCTGGCAACACTGCAGCCAATTCGGAACGGATAGAGGACAGGATGTGGCGAACACAGGCCAGACAGCCTTCACGTAATGCCTCCTCCACTGCCAGGGAATCGGTGAAGCGATTAAACGAGGACGTTGATGGGCCGTCAGCAGGTCCAGAAGATGGCACAGTGGCCAGAATGGATTCAGATCCTGCCAAGCACAGCGCGATACATTAATAAACATCAGCTTTTTAAAAACATTTTAATGGCAGTCTGTCTGATAATGACCATTTGCATATTTATCCTAAGAGTATAAACCCTTCTCATTTAAAACACACACTTCAAGTCAGGTTAGTACGTTTTTGGATGACACCATCCCACTAGATTATAAAATCAAACCATCCAGATGTGAATGAAGTGTGGACTTTCAACTTTAATTTAAGGGGTTTAACAAATTACAGCTATGCACATCCCTCATTTTCAGAAGTTAAAAGTCTGATAAGCGGTTTCATGGCCAGTGATGTATGTTCCCTGTTATCCTCTGACAAATTAAACAGATTATATTCCAATGTTAAAATTGTATTTGGCAGCTGTTCGCTGTATCGCTCAATATGAGGTCCAAAGAGATGTTGATGCAAGTGAAGGAGACCATCATTAGGTTGTGGTAGTGCACAAAATTACAAAAAAATGTGCCACTGGACCCCTGTCAGAGATTCCACCTCAAATCATCATTTTTAGAACATTTTCTGCTCAACCATCTCTGATCCTTTAAATTTAATGCAGATAGTATGCGGATTGCAGGCAGCATGAGCACAAGCCCAGGGATTTAGAATAAGTCTAATTTACTAACATGCACAAGCTTCTCTCTTATAACATTGTCTCTACTTCACTACAATATTGGTCATGTCTAAAATCTGATGGTGATTTTGCATGCAAATCATTTTTTCCCCTCAAGGTGGCCAGCTGGTCAGTGACCTTGACCATAATGAGAAGGGGACAAAATGACCTCAAATAGTGATGCCCCTCTGTAGCGTTTAGGAAACCTGGTGGTAATGTTGTATGTATCCACTAGGGGGAGCAGTGATAACGGAAGTTCATTCATTTACAGCTTGTTACAGTGTATATTCAGGCTGCTAACAAAATGACCATCAGTTGCCCTCGGTCTGCAGTTACATGGGGTGAGGATGATCGTGAGAAAGGTGTTGGATCGTCACAAAACTACATGGGAGGAGCTTGTTAATTACCTGAAGGCAGCTGGGACCACAGTCAGCAAGAATACAGTTGGTAACACAATACACCATAGTGGACTGAAATTTTGCAGCTCCTGCAAGGTCCCCTCGTGTTAAGTTTCCCAGTGAACATCTAAATGATTCACAGAAGGCTTGGGAGAAAGTGCTGCGTGAAACCAAAATCAAGCTCTTTGGCATCAACTGAACCCACCGTATTTGGAGGAAGAGAATTGCTGAGTATGACCCAGAGTACACCATCCCCACAGTGAAGCAGGAGGTGTGAAACATTATGCTTCAGGGACAAAACAACTTCACAGCAGGGGCCAATGCATGGAGCCATGTACAGTAACATCTCCTGCACACACAATATATCTGCCTTCCTTCTCACCAACATATCACTCTCTCCCATTACCACTCATTTAATAAGTCTTATATACTTCATATTTTTATATCAATACTTGAAGTAATACCTGTCCCCCACATTTCTATTTTATTCTTAATTCATGTCTTTGTCCACAGTGGATCAGGGACAGCGTTATTTCATGTCCTCTACATACAGCAGCATTGACATCAAAGCTGAATTTGACTTGGTAAATGTTTTTCGGACTTTATCTCAACACTGCAGACACTGGCTTGTTGGGCAGCGGACCTACCTGCGTCCTGGGAGGGAAGGTAGTGCTGGAGGTCATCCAACCTGGCTTTCAGCTTTGCATCAATGGAAGAGCATAAGTTCTGAACACAAGGTGTAAGGGCCTGAGTCTTCATGGCCAGGCCACTCCTCTGCTGCTGCTGCCCCCGCTGGGTCACAGTGAACCAGCCTGCATCACTCAGCAGGTCTCCTGGAGACTCTGACCACAAGAAGGAGGCGATGTCTACCTCATATTGGGCCCCATGGCAGGAGCTAGTGTAGGAACCTGAAGAAGAATGGATGCTCTGGCCCTCCAAATCCCTCACAGCTGAGGTAAGGAGCTGCACAGAGCACACTGAGATGGTTTCAGTTTCTTCTTTGGTGATGGCCTTGAAGAGTGGGAAGAAGGAAACAACAGAATACTACAGTAAGTAAATTTTTTTCTATGTGCAGGCTGATGTCAATATAGTATGAAGACTAAGTCGGCCCCTATAAGCTGCCTGAAGATACAAGAGCAACAACCTGCAGCCGCTGAAGGAAGAGCTGCTGCAAGAAGTCTTCCCAGATATTCAGGGGGCGCTCCAGCAGCCGCTGACACACAGTGTTCCAGTGCTGACTGATGGAGTCTGCTGACAGAAGGTCCCACACAGCATCTCTGATGGCTGCGAGCCCTTTTAGGTTCTTGACATAGACCAAAAGGCTATCAACACCACGGCAGATGTCCTCCTTACAGCTGAGAAACAAAGACATTACAGAAAGAGGCAATAATAAAGTATAATATACGGGAAAATGTCATTTAAAGTTTTAAGTAAAACTTTAAAAGACAGATACATAATAATAAAAATAATAGAAAGAATAGCAACAATAATAATAGTAACAAAAAACTAGGATAAAATTAATCTGGGAGTCCAGTGAGTCCATGGAAAACAGGTTACAAGGAGGTATTATATTTGACATTATGATACCACATCCTTTGTCCCTGCCAGTTCTTGCAGGCACTGACATCATCCTCCAATATTTAGTGCCACCCTGATAATTAAGAAATGGTTCCCAAGTCCAGTAAAATAGGAGTTTAAAAAAGGCTTCAAAAGGAATGATGCTTCTCACACCTTCTCCTGTACATGGTTGCTGAGCTCCTACAGCTGTGCTTCCACCTGTCCCAACCTCCACCAGTATTTCTTTGCTGCCTCGGACGTCACTTGTCATGCTCGTTGGAGATACAGTACATCCACAATGGACCCCGAAAGAGATTTTACATCAACAACTCCAAACCAATAAACTTCATCTGGTCTTCAACTCGTCATCCCCCAAAGAACTCCACATGGAAAGTTGATTACAGTATTCTTGCCAGCCTAGATAAGTCAGGTAATGCCAGTGCCCAACATAACCTTTGCTCTTTTACGAACAAGGTTTCTTCAGGATGTGGGTGGATTGAAAAGTGGCAACAAGTTGATTTAATCTCCTCCTCATAGGTTTAGTAAGTAAGTAAAATTTAATTATAAACCAACTTTCTAGATATGGATCACAAAGTGCTCACAACAATCAAACAGTAATAACAGAAAAACAGTAATACGCAGTAATACAATAGTAATACACACACAAAACACTAGTTAAAAGCAAAAGAGTCTTGAGCTGCTCTTTAAAAGATTCAGTAGTCTGAAGACCTCAGTGGTCTACGTGTTATGTAAGGGTGTAAGAGCAGGCGTTTGACCATGCAGGGCTCTGAAAGTGATCACCAAGATCTTAAACTGGAGTGTGAGCTTCATGGGAGCCAGGGCCAAGAAGCAGGCGTTTGTTTGCATTTGCCAGCCCCGAGCTTCCTGCAGAGGCGGAAGTGGAAAGTCTCGTCTGTTTCTGTAACAGTTTACAACTCATTCGTTAACGGGCCTATCCCTGTTGTAGATGCTACTGTGTATCCTCCACCTAAGCTCATCTCCTATGTGTCGTTTCATTTTGCAATATCAAGGGCATCAATCTGCTCTTTTGAGTGTTATTGGCAGCCTTCCCATCATAAACTTTCTATCTACCCCTGATGACCTGGTTTCTCATTTTAATGACAGCCTTCATGGACTTTAAGATGCCCTGACTCCCTTAAAAACACAGCCTGTCTTCTTCACTCACTGCACACCAATATTTACTCTGGAATTACAGCAAAAGCACAAACGGATGTTGTCTGGAACGTCTCTACAAAAGAACGTGACTTGTTATCCACAAAAAAAATGTCCATTAAGCATATTCGTCATTACAAGGACGCTCTTCAGCAAACCCTGCTTACTACACAGGTTTAATCCGTTCAGATCAAGAGAACACAAGGCACTTCTTCTCCATAGGCAGCAATGTACTACAACTCTTTGCCATCTCATCTGTACTCAATAACTTACTTTAATAGAATTTTTTAACGTTGACCATACTCACCAGCAACCAGCAACTACCATTTCCACATTTCTATATACAAACAAAATGCCAGCAGTGAGACTCTAACAAAGGAAACGACACACGTTCAGAGCCCTTACGTATCGATCCACTGCTGAAGAGTGTCTTGCAGCTGCTCCCTCTGGATTGGCTGAGCGAGGGTACGAAGGGCAGGTTGAAACTCTGAGATGGAAGCAGGCAGATACCTGAACCAGCTACCTGTACTCGCCTCTTCCTGCAACACCTGTCTGTCTTTACCTGAGGAGAGAGATGGAATTGATGGAGAAAACATTTCATACCTTTAAAATACTTCAAAAGCTGCTTAAAAAATTGATATCATTAATTGATTAACATATATGAAGCCAAAAAAGTTAGCATGCTTGGCCTGAGATGGTCTTCAGTGGGCATGCTCTAACAGCCTGCAGACTCAGTAATTAATTAAAGCTATATCTTTGACACCGGCCAGGGCGTGGCCATGCTTGCTTAAGGAAAAAGGGGCCTGTTGCTCTCTGCAGCTGAGGAAAAGAACCTGCTCACTGAGGAAACATGGACATACTGAAGGTCTGAGTACATTGTTTCACACCACTGAATGAACAGGCATTTATATACTGCTTTTGTGGTCTGACTGAGCACTCAAAGCACTTTGCAAGCTTTACCCATACATTCACACAGTACTTTATTCAATTAAGCACTACATCAACACTTTCTCAGCCATTTACCTGCAGGAGTGGTAGAGGTGACATTCTCCAGAACAAAGAAGAGCATGCCACAGCTCAAAGCTTCATCCCCCGACCTGAGGCTGCCCTCTGGGGGCAGGTAGAAGAGAGCGTAGGCCTGAAACAGAGTGGTGACCAGAAGCTCCACCAGGCTGCACACCTGGGACTTGATACCAGCACCTGGAGAAAAACATACATTTATGAACTGGTATATTTCTCTACTGCTTTATTCCGATATTTACAAACTAATAAAACTGCAAACACAGTACTTTCTGTTTGCTCTGCAGTAAAAGTATTTTTCTTTATCAAATAAAACATTTGTTATAGCACAATAGGAGTTGGCAGTGTTACAGATGGTAGAATACCATGCTGCAGGTGGTTCAGAAGCTGATGTATGGATGATTTTCGGGCCAACAAGAAGTCAGCCAGGACCTGGCGAGGAGAGCTGTCTTCAAGCAGCATGATGGACACTAAGGCCTCAGCGATGGCTTGGTCCGACATCACCCGGCCCTGCAGAAGAGACCTGCTATTCAGCAGAATGGTTGACCTGCAAGAAGACAGACTGCTTCCTCAGCTATGGTTACATTTCATCCTTATGTTGCTAGTTGGCTCTTCTACAAATGGAGCCACTTTACTCCTTACTTCAGTTTTGAGGCATGGAGTTTCTACTTTAAACTTTCCACTACCTGAAGTGTCCAGTGGTGGCAACCTGCCGGATCAGAATGGGAAAGCGGGCCAGGACGGAGCTGTAGAGGCCCCCTGTAGTAGCCTCCAGCTGCAGCAGACTGTGCAGATGGCAGCACATCAGGTAAAGCTGGGTGGCTTGGAGGTACTGGGACGCCTCCATGGCACTCCAGATCTGCTCTGGGATCTCCAAAAGGAGCCTGATCTGGGAGGCCATGGTGTAGAACTTTAGCTGCCACTGTGTTTGGCTCTGCAACAGAACACACATTACATCTCAGTAATGTTAATAACTTCTGGTAATTAGTGATGGGCAAAGCGAGGCTTTGTGAAACACTGAAACATTCACAGCAGTTGTGCCAGAATTGTAGATGTTTCGAAACCATCTGAAACCATCTCCACAGTGCCACCTGCTGGCCAATTTGGTCATCGCCACATCTGGATAACTGTTCTGTGAAACAATGACACAGACAAGAATCCAAACAAAGCTACTTATTATACCAGACTATCAATAATTATGATCTACATCTATATTTTAGAGGAATCCCCATACAAAGCAAGCTGTGACCATAAAGAACAACATGTTTTAGCAAATACTATTTTCTCTGTTAACATTCGTGAGGCTGTTTGTGCTGCTTAGTATTTCAGTGGAATGTACAATAAACAGTTTATAAAATGAAACACACTGAGCAAAGACTGCTATGTGTACTGTGATAACCACACAACTGCTTTGGGGCTCAGGCAGCTTCATTAGTCCATTATTTGTGGAAGTCCGTGTCATCAGGTTTCTTCTACACACTGTCAAACAAATATAGAAGCTGGCATAGCGTTAGGCTTTATTTTCTATTAATTCAAAAATAAATATTTCAATAAAAAAAAACAAATCTTTTCCTTCTCTAAAAAAGGCAAACATTAAGTTTTCATGGGCTAATTCTGAGCAATTGCAACAGTCATTTTCATTTTCATTGCCTTCAAATCTGAGCGACCTCTGAACCTGAACCAGGACGCTTTCCTTCACTTTATTTGTGACCTGCACTGGTGTGGATGTCATATCCTGTAACTTGGGCATGATGCTTTACAGATTTTGGTTACACTAAACTGGCATACCTTTCTCCTGCTGTTTATGAGATATTTATACCAGAAGTGGGAATAAAGAAATTAACATGAGAATTGTTAAGATATAGGCTGCCTGTACTTTCTTTCTTTTGAACAGTATAACTAGTCCTGCTGCAGGTAGGACTACCAGCGTCAACGGCGTTACAGACAGGTTGCAGTCGTTGCAGACCCGCCTCAGTTTAATTATTTGGTTCACAGTAGTTTAAAGCTTGTGTAGCAATTGTGGTAACCAGCATGACTGAGGAGGACACTGAGCGGTTCGGTCGATGCAAGTCAGACTTTGGGAAGCACCCTCATGTCGCTTTGAAACTAAAAAGAAGTTATTTCAGTGCGTGCAGGAGGTTTTAAAGCTGCAAAACAAATAGAAATGTGTTGAGGATATTCAGCGCTCACTGTCCTCATGAGTTCATTGATCCACTTTTGCACCTAAAGAAAAAGTTTCTCCTGCTTATCTCCTGCTTTGCAATCTAAGGCAGATATTTTTGCACTTTTATAATTGTGGCTACATTTCTCTATGAGTGCACTGTGCATGCATCGTTATAAATATACATAGCTTTGTTTTGTTTTTTTAAATGGCAAAGTGACTTAAGCCCCATCCAGTTTATATGGACTGCTGCCGACCCTGCGGGTTAGAGTGAGAATATAATGAATTATACATGTGCGTGTGACTGCTTGTAATAAAGAGAAGCGGTAGTATCAAAAACATTCATCCAGCCCAAATGACAAGTTCATTCAAAAGGAAAAAAGGGAATCCTGGTGCTTCAGCTGACTAGAAACAGCACCAGAATCTCACTTAACCATGGTCATGTGTAAGTCATTTGAAACAAGTGTCTAATTCAGCTGCAAATGTAAAAGTAGGCACGTTTTAACATGCTAAAATCTGTTGCAGTGAAGAACTACACATGACTTCTTTTTTTTTTTTCCATTTCAAATTAAAAATTCAGGTTTGTTTCTGCACCGCCTCCCAGGAGGAAGGTCCTAGGTCCAAATTCACTGACCGGCTAGGAGTTTGTACAATCATATTTGGGAATATTCGAGTAAAGTTTATCCAACAAGAAACTGCCACATTTTAGATGAAGTTGCTAAGATAGGTTTCAGATTAAGTTGTTATGTATTGATGATGATGTGGCTCGTGTGCATACAGGTGCTGTTTGGTAAGAGGTTCACCTCCACTTTGGAGCTGCTCATGCTGGCTTTGGCTTGTTTCAGCCTGTGGCAGTACTGCTGCATGTCCTGAATGGACTGGACGACGCTCCCCGAACACTGTCTCATCTCTCCAATTGTGTCCGCGGCGTCGATCAAGTCCCGGTACCGCTCGCCCACCATCTGCCTCAGCTCCTCCTTTTTCTGCTCGATCTCCCCACGGACTTTGCGTTCTATCCGACGGATCTCCTCGGTATTGTAGCGCTCAAAGAGAACTGCTGGGTCCTTGATCTCCGAGACACGGAGAGACAGAACCGCGTCCTGGGCCATCGTACTTCCAAAACAACTGCAAGGAACTCCAACCCGGAAAACAACCCGGAAGATACTTCCTGTCTCCACGTAAGCAAAAAAGTGTCACAGCGTACAGAATACGATGTGTTCATTGGTCACTAAAAATGTCTGTCAGACCGTCATTTCCGTGTTGAATGCCGTTCACAACAAGGAATCCTGAACCAATCGAATAACTTCCGAATGGAATACAACTGCATTCTTAGCGTGTGTTGTTTTTATGTGCATGATACTACATTAAATAATAATAATAATAATATTAATGATAAAAACATAAGCGCACACACACAAACACATAAAATCTGATATTTAAGATTTTATATAAATTATTTATCTAAAATCAGATACAGAGGTTTGCAGCCAGTATAACCAGTATCACTAGTCACTAAAATGATCATCTGCTTTTTAATAGGTAAATTTGATTTATTATTTCATAACTTTGGGTTGGTAAGGACAAATTTTATGATAACAATTAACGCTTTGACTAACCATTATTTCAGTAATTAATTTTCACACAGAGTTCTACAAACAGGAAAGACCTCCTTGTTTTAAATACCAGTGTCGGCAGGTCGGGTCCAATCAGTGCACCAGTACACAGGCCTTCGTTCCCGGAAGGAGAAAAAAACAAAACAACAAACTGCTTCATTTACAGGTGAGCGCGTGATATTCACCTGCTGAACATCACCACGGAATTTACAACGAATACGGTCTGGCTCATTGTACATGAACCTGTTATTCTGTACCACTCTAAAAACTGCATGAATGACTTCTGTTATTACGACGTGTTGAATGTTTTGAAGATGGTGTCTATAGTTACAAGTAAACATAAAATGAAATGCGTGGATTTAACAAGCTCCTTACTTATATTGATTGCTGTAGTCTTCAGGATTTTAGCAGTGAGTGACACCAAACACAAAGAAAAACTTTATATCGCAACAACCACTGAAGCCCGTTACAGAACAAATAGGTTCCGCAGTGCGCTAACTGGACATAGTGGAATAAATGATGCAGGAGGTCTGAGTCGACACGGGTTTATTGAGAATTTGTGAGGAGAGGGTTGTGGGGACTATTTCTTCAGGAAAAAGTAGTTATGTGAAATTATAACACCCCGGATATGTAGACTATCCCTTTTCTCTTACTTTTTTTTTAAAATAGATTTAAAGGATTTCAAGGAATGGGAACGAATGACCTGTTTTTGTAACAAAGTGCCTAAAGATACTATTTAAAATAGGTTTTGGTAAGTTGTCTGTTATGTGTAGTCACAACACTGGTTAATTCCTTGAATTAGATGCCTTTGATTCATAGGTCATTGTTAAGTGGCTTAATAAACAAACAAATAAAAAAATAAAATGGTCAGGTATAAGGACTGTACTGAAATGTGTGAGAAAGCAGGCAATGTCCAAAGAAAAAGTCTGAAAGCCTTTCAGAAAGCCAGGAGAATTCGATTTTTATGTACTCTTGGTTTCCCCCCATCCAAGAATAGTGATTTCAGATTGAATTAAAAAAAATTTTAATCTACCAACTATGTTGACTAATAATCTGTCTCAATGTGTGTAAATGTAGAAGCTGAAGTGTAGCATGCTATCCTCTCTGTTGTTTCAGAGAGCCAATGGAGCAGAGGGACATTCAGAAGGACGTTGAGGGTATTTTCAGTGATGTTCTTTCGAGATTGGAGGCCAAGCAGTTCTTCCAGTCTGACTGGGATATCGCTTCTTGTGCAGTCTTCTTCATCTTTGTTGGTGAGAAAATGCTGAAGGAGCACTGTGTGTGTGTGTGTGTGTGTGTGTGTGTGTGTGTGTGTGTGTGTGTGTGTGTGTGTGTGTGTGTGTGTGTG
>JAVDPK010000242.1:118280-133122 GCA_034780415.1 Cichlasoma orientale
TGTGTGTGTGTGTGTGTGTGTGTGTGTGTGTGTGTGTGTGTGTGTGTGTGTGTGTGTGTGTGTGTGTGTGTGCAGCTAAATGTTAAAAGAAAAAATCGATGTGACCACAGAACAGGAACATGCACATAAACATGCTTTCCTGTGTCCTTGTGTTTGGTGTCTGATGGCAGTTGCAGTTAATTTGAACTTTCTATTTTTACTGCTTCTGTTGTGCACAGACAGATGGTTTCGTTTGTTGCGTCATTGTTGTTTTTGTTTTTTTCCTCTCTTGCCGCTGCCAAATTCCATATCATGTCAGCTGTGTTTTATTGGATGCTGTCAGATCTGGCATTAGATGAACTGTACTTCCTGTGCTCCTGCTGGTTGGTGTTGGTAATTGTTTCTCAGGTAGCTGCCAAATAAAGGAACCCCCACCTGTAAATGAGGAATGCAAATTATATCAAAGGCAGGCTGCTTGCTTTTTTAGTCAGTATCTGCTATTCCAGACAATTTGTAACTGTTTTTAATGAAATATTATATTGTGCTCAGGGATATGTTGGAGGGCAAAAGTCCAGAGTGATTTTTTGGAGAAGCTGTCCTCTATGTTTAGAGTTGTTACTAGCATGTAAAATGGTAAAACAAAAAACAACTCAACAGTGAAACTATTACACACAAGAACATACTTTATAAGAATCAGGGAAAAAATAATAACATTTTAAACGGGCATGTTACGTCTTATATATAAATCCACTGTAACCTGCTTCTCACACATTGTAGCTGAGATAGTTGGATACGCAGCTGAGAAAGTGCTTAGATGGATAATGTGTCAACATTATTTATCCATCCGTTTATCCGTGCAATAAAAATTACCTTTTTTTTTTAAATTGCATTTTGAAAGGACTACTTTTTTTTTGTTTTGTTTTAGGAGATTAGCTTTTCCTAATGCAACAATTATTTCCCAACACTTTTAATCTTATTTTTAATGTGCAAATAAATGTGCTGTAATCGGAGCTGCCCCGAGGCACAAGCAGACTCTGTGAGACCTCCGACGCTCTGAGGCTGGAAAAAAAACAGAGGAAGGAAAAAAGCAGTAGGATAAATTTATGTTTCCATGAATAATTATAGCATTTGTTATGTATCATTAACATCCCCTAACAATTACATTAGTTAGTTAGTTAGTTAGTTAGTTAGTTAAACAGAAGCGTCAGATGAGCCTTTGGTTCAGTAAAGGTGTTGTGAGCTTGGGCGATGTTGTCGGTAACGTACTGTTTTATTTCCAGCACACTGTAGCCGTGATAATGGTGTGTTAGTTGTATAAGGCACAGATGATCAAGCGTGGACCATACACAGTTGGTATTGGCAGTGCTGAGATGGGTGGTTGGTTGGTGATGGGCTTAGCTGGAGGTGGGGGCCACATGAAACCTTGGGCCGGCTCTGGCTGTAATTACAGATCTGAGACTTGAGATGGGCGAGAATGGAGTTACTTCATTTTCTAAAGGTAGTTAATTTTTTAAAGGTGAACCCTACTACAGAACAGTGAGAACACTGTAAATGCCAGGTCCCGTTAAAGGAGAGCTTCACAAGGCAGCAGCTCCACTACAGAGGAAGGATACACTCTTCTATAAACTGAGGCACTATTTGATGATGGAGCAGACTCAGACATAAACTATGTTAACTGTCCCTCTAGGTCCCAACTGCTTTGCTGGGAGCAGGGTGATCCCAGCAGGGGAGCGAGTGAACATTGACGAGCGAACGGTATGCTACTGCACCTACCGAGACGGGACGTGGCACACCCACCCTCAGGCCACCTGTGAACAGCGCCCGCAGCCCAGCCCGACGCTGAGCGGCCGCACCGAGGCCCCGAGGGACGAGGACAGCAAAGGGAGAGGAGGGAGGCCATTTATTCCCAGATTGGATGTCATACCTTGAAGTTTGTTAGATACATTTCTCACAGAGGCAAAGTCACTCTTTAGGTTCAAATAATCTCATCATTCTGTCAAACTGCAGCTTATCGGTCATCACACCATGAAAATCAGAAGTGAGACTAAAATAATCAAAGGGATGAATGTTGTCCAGGGTAGAAAAAGAGCTGGTTGGCGAGACTCTTAGAAAAAACTCATGTTTACAGCAGAAACCCAACAAAATGACTTTGAGACAAGTTGAAACCGATACCCAAGGCCATGGTTAATATCTCACTCTGTTCCAGAAACAGAACGACACATTGACTGAGCAGCTTATTGATCAAATACCCCAACTGAACATCTGCAGTACAGGCAAAAGATTTCTAGAGTAAATGCATTTATTGGATTTCATTGTCTTTACTGTTTTCTATATCGCTGAGCTCTACTGAAGACATCAAACAGTTAAATATCCTCTTTCAGTTTCGATGATGTCATCGCCTGCAGGCTTTATAACTATCTTGAAGCAATTCCCATGATTTGTGGCTTTTTTCACCCTGTACTCGTCCCACTCATGTCTCAGTTATTGTCCTGAAAAAAACAACGATTGTTCCATGAAGTTCAGAGCAGATCGTCTGCTGTTAGTGGAGGATGATACGATAGCCACGCCCATCCAGCAAAACTTGAAAAGACACACATCGTAGCGACGCTGAGGTTTGGTTGTTTTTGAAGAAAGCATTGAGACGTTTTCCCTTTACGTCTAGATTTGATTAAAAGGTGAAAATACACTTTTCTTTCTTCTGCAGACGTCTCAGATGAGCAGCTGCACTGACCAATGTCTTCCCCTGGTACTGTATGTGGGAACGGGACTCTTGAGGGGCCCATACAAACTTTGGTGGTGCAAATAATCTTCCTCACTGCAATAATGGTATCAGTACCAACAGTGGACGCTGTGTGGCTGTCTGACACAATCATTATGCAGCCACTAAGTAAACATAAACTGGCGGTGGTTTCAAATTTAGACGTAAAGGGGCATCGTTCTGAAAGCCGTGACCAGCCAACACGACGCTGGTGCAAAGGCAGTGCTGGCTGATGCAGCAGCAAGTCTCTGCAGCTGTATTTGAAGTTCAAGTTTTCCTGATTGAATGACCTTCATATCTTAAAGTAATGATGAACTGTTTATTAGTTGAGTGTTTATGGATTACTGCATACTACCATGTGAATAGGGCCTTTTGCTGTACTGTATATCCACACTACCTCAGTACTACACAGCTGATGGTGACAAAAGCAATTCCAGCAGTTCACTTTTGAGCAGACTGACCGATTACCTGAAAAACCTTTACAGTGATATTTGATATTTGGCTGCTCTTCTTGGCAGAATTGGTAGAGTTCATTTAAATTGGTTGGTTTCCTGGCAGGTTCTTTTAAGTATGGTTACATATTTTCAGTAGGGTTTAGGTCAGGGCTTTGGGAACGTCAGCCTACTTTATCCGTTTCAAAACCAGTTTTGATGCGTGTTTGGGGTCATTGTCCTGTTAGAAAACCCAACTGTGTCCAAGTTTCAACTGTCTATCTGTTGATCTGAGGTGAAGTTGGAGAATTTGGAGGTAGCCGTCCTTCTTCATTAGTCCATCCACTGGCAGCAAAACAGCCCCGGAGCATGATGCTGACACCACCACGCTCGACAGTTGGTGTTTTTAAGTTTGAAAGCCTCCTTTACTCCAAACATACCTCATCATTGTGGTCACATAGCTCAATCCCTGACCATAAAACCTTTCTCCAGAAGGTATCTGGGCTGTCTGTGTGGGCATGTGCAAATTTCAGTTGAGCTTTAAAGTGCTGATTTTCAAGAAGGGGCTTATTTCTTGGTCAGCACCCTCTCAGTCCATGGTCACTCCACCAGGTTCCTGTTCATAGCAGGCTTGAAACTTTGTGGTTCTGAGGTTCCTCTCATCTGAGGGTGACAGTTTGGGTCTTTCTTACAGACCATGGCAAAGTGGTGACACATCTGAATAACTTGTACTTACATAGAATGTTTTGAACTGATGATTTTGTTTAGAAATGGCTCCAGGAGACCTTCCCAACTTGTGTAAATCTAGTTTTCCATCTTAGATCTTCACTGGGTTCCTCGGACTTTCCCATTGTTCTGAGTGTTGGTCAATCCAATATGCTGGCAAAGACAAACTACCACTAATCATGATCACTAACACAAAGTTAATAACCCTTGGTTGTGGCAAGTTAATGTATGTATATATTGGAAACTGTATATATAATTTTGACCCTGAGTTGATTAGAGAAAACCTGAAATAAATTCAAATGTGTGCACCCGATTCTTGTGTTTTAGTCATTAAAGATGTCAGCTCTACGGTCATTACACCCTGGTACAGTTCAAAGAAGTAATTATAAGCCCAGAATTACTACACTCATGCCCGTGATGGAAACTTCTGCCCACAACTGTGTTCTACAGCTGAAGAGTTTCAGGCCTTTCATCTCCACAGCATCGGTGACACTGCCAAACTTGCAGCTGTTACACCTGCAGGAATCTGACTACATGACTGAAGCTGCAGAGGCACCTGCACATATACATCATGTGTCCTTGTTACATGGTAGCTTCTTGACAACTGAAACCAATTTTTGCACACAAATATTCTTCCAGTCAAGTGTAGGAAAATGTATTTTCTGTTGTACCTCACACTGATCTACTTTTTATCATGGATGGGCATGATGAAGGCATCTGTGACAGAGGAAATATGCTTTATGGAGGTGGTAGTCTGGTTTCCATCTGCCACACAGAGAGGTGCCAAGGACGTCCAAGTAGAGCAGACAAAACTGAAAATATCTGAGAGCAGCAAAGCACATTCACACACTACCTGCAGCAACATGATGGCGTATGCATACCTATTAGCATGTCACCTGCACTGCTCATGCAAGGCAACATCTTGTTACTGCAAAACAGCCTCCTTGGGTAACATTTTATTCAAAACCATGATAGCCATTGTGTCAGTAACACATTTTGAACCCTTTAATATTTAGCACCTTGTGCCTTTATGTCTGCTGTTGCAGTCATATCCTGTGTGGCGACACCAGATTTAAATTCTCTAATCAGGTTTTATCAGTAGTCAGGTTAGAGGTCAACTTTTGTCATCACCTTACACGTCTTTGTTTATATTGTGTAAAAGCTCAAAGCAGCACAGTGCAATTACAGCCCCCTTCTTAGGCGCCAGTGCGCCCTCTAATGGCTGACTAACTGCATGCATCTATCAGCTCTGACTGTCGTACACATTGAATTAATAAAGTAAAATGTTCACATTAGCAGTCTTTATGAATAAAAATTCAAACCAATAAAATATAAGCTTCAGTATTTTTCTGTAACTGTCTAAATGTTTCTTTTATTGGGACTCAAAGTTAAATGAAACCACCCAGACACAATATCTCAATAACAGGTTTTATTGAAAACAAACAGGTGCGTGGTGGAGCTCAGGCTATGCTGCCAGCATTGGAGGCAATCCTGGGCCACAGGTCGGCGCACTCTTTGGCCACGGGGCCTGTGATGGCAGAACCTGCAGATACACATATGGAGGTACTTCAGTGCCAATTTAAACAAACGTCTGAAAACAAACTGTGACCTTAATGGAGAGGTGTCCGTTTCTAAGGTGGTGTTACTTTCACTGCTGGATAATGTTGATGTGATGTTTGACCATCACGTGTCAAACATCACATTAACCAATTAATTTCAAACCACGCGTTGGTTCCACTGAGCAGTGAAAATTGTCTCATCCCTGATTGAGATCAGTCAGCCACAGTGGGACGCTGCTGTCTCACCCACAGTGATGAAATCGCTCTTCCCTTCTACGACAACTCACTGAGCCACCGAGCAGACAAAGCAAGTGCTTTTGGAAGGGCAGACATGCTCCTGTCACCACCACAGACATAAATTATTAAATGGTTCAAATTTCCTGCTGATTAAATGAAAATTTAAACTGAACCCTCTCCAGCACCCAAAAACTGCTCGATTCAAGGCTCAAGACAGTGACAGTCTTCAAGACACCACACACCAACAAGCCCACTGTACACTGAGCATCTCTCAAAAACCCACCTTTCATTTCTCCTTTGTTGTTTACTATGACACCCGCGTTGTCTTCAAAATAGAGAAAGACGCCATCTTTTCGTCGATACGACTTCCGCTGCCGAATCACCACCGCAGGATGCACTGTGGAGACAACCAGGTTCATTTGAGCTCACACACACACAAACGTATATTTAAACACTTGTTGAAAATACAGTCAAACTTTAACTGACAGTTAAATTCAGTCCACAAATTCTAATGAGGTCATTAAAGCCAACTAACTGTCAGGAGCTGTGTTGCAGCACGAGCCTGAATTTCAGTGTTTTGTATTTCCACTCTTCCTCACACTCACTCAACATGTAGGAGTGCTGAACCATTCTGCTGCTGCTGCTTTAATGGGCCTCAACATAAAGCTGTTTATTTTCAACAGTGGAACTCATATTTTCTAAATGCACCTTTTTAATACCCTGGAGTACGTGACAAACACCGTAGCCCTCCAGCTCAACTTAAATCCACTTTGTCAGCTTGTCTCATCCCTGATTGAGACCAGTCAGCCACAGTGGGTCGCTGCTGTCTCACCCACAGTGATGAGATCAATATTCCCTTCTACGACAACTCACCGAACCACTGAGCAGGCAAAGCAAGTGCTTTTGGAAGGGGTGGAGGGAAAAGGAAGCAATCAGCCATTGTTCCTATGCTGTCACACTCATGTAGGAGAGCTGAACCATTCTGCTGCTTTAATGGGCCTCAACATAAAGCTGTGCGTTTTCAACAGTGGAACTCATCTTTTCTAAATGCACCTTTTAAATACAGACACGTGGAAAACACTGGCACAGACTCCATCAGAACATAAAGCTCCACACGGGTACTGAACTCTCTGCGCAAGCATCAAACTAGCAAGACACATTAGATTAAGATGTCTTAAGATGCCTGTTAAACTCGGTTTGAAATGGAAATGTCAATCATCAGTTGATGAACTGAACTCTTGTTTTTTCACATTAAACTAACTTACAAACTAGTATTTCCAGCACACACTGCAACCAGGCAGGCCACCTGGGTGCAGCACTCCAGACGGTGACTGTAGTTCAGTAAACTGAAGCTGAACAGGGAAGGAAGAATTACAGTCATCAGCTGCAGTACCAGAAGGTTTCCTTTTGTTCAAATGAACCTGCAGAAGCGAGACTCAATGGAGAAGTTGCTCTCTGTCCTGCCAGTATTTGCAGGAGAGGACCCTAAATTTAATTCTAGGGCTGCAACGAATAACTCGAATATAAAAAAAATCCTCGGTGCAAATATTTTGCTTTGATACATCGTTTAATCTCAGCTGTCACCATGTTAGCACACACTTTTCTCCCACATTTGCCACTTGCAATAGAAGCCATCTACAAGCACGTGTGACTAAAAGTATTACATTTTAAGCCGTGCACACCAGTTTTCAATAGAAGATGATGCTGTCACAGACTGACTTGGATCTGTCTCACACGGTGAAGAGCAAAGAGGTGGAGCTCAGGTGGAGTGAAAGAAAAATAAAATAAAATAAATACTAGCATCCAAAACAGCAGCGCTTGTTCCATTAAAGCCTTTACTGGGAAACAGCTGGAGGTTCTTCATCAAAGCACCTGATCAACAAGCTCCAACGTGAAGAGAACTTTACGGCACACATTACAGTAAAGCTACAAAAGTTCAAATATGCAGATGAACTGTTCACTTAGTCTGATTCAGGCCCCGTTTACACGAGGACGGAGTGAAAATGATAGTTTTTGGAAACAGGCTTCCGAGTGGAGCATTTCTGAAACGCTCCGGCCTCCGTCTCTGTGTAACTGGACAGAAACGATGCTTTTTGGAAACGGGGCATTCGCACATGCGCACTTGTGGCCTGGCAATAGGAACGGCAGTGTTTTAAGCATCGTGCATTGCCGTGTAAACGGAGCCACAGTGCTGACAGCAGCCATCCTGCTTTAGCGATACCTGCAGCGAGCAGGGGTGAGTCGAAGGGGGGCCATGGAGTGTATTGGACCATATTTATTTCAAGGCTTTATTAACATAATCTGGCAGACTTAGATTAATTCAAATATATAAATTGTACTAATATTTTAAAATATGCCTGACTGCAACTGTAGTTTTTAAAATGAGCAGAAGCAAAATTTTAAAAGTGTTTTTCTCTTTTGAATATTTAATATTGCTCATTAATAAGAAAATTATCTCTTATGCAATCACTCGATTAATCGCTGGGAAAAAAACAATACTGAGACAAACAGAACCGAAACATTTGGGGAACACGGCACAGTGACGAGTCTGTTCCACTCACCCTTCTTCCTGAGCTCTGGCTTGCCTTTCTTGACTGTGGCCATGACCATGTCACCAACTCCTGCAGCAGGCAGGCGGTTCAGACGCCCCTTGATGCCTTTCACAGAGATGATGTACAAGTTCTTGGCACCTGAAAAATACAGCAAGAAACATGACGATGTAAATAAAGACGGGGTGGCAGAAAAGAGGATAAACAGGACCCTGGAGTATGTGGCAAACACCGTAGCCCTCCAGCTCAACTTAAATCCACTTTGTCAGCTTGTCTCATCCCTGATTGAGACCAGTCAGCCACAGTGGGTCGCTGCTGTCTCACCCACAGTGATGAGATCAATATTCCCTTCTACGACAACTCACCGAACCACTGAGCAGGCAAAGCAAGTGCTTTTGGAAGGGGTGGAGGGAAAAGGAAGCAATCAGCCATTGTTCCTATGCTGTCACACATCACTGTGAAATCTTTTAATCAGAACAGTGTTGATGTTCATCCACAGGTCCTTGAGATGCAGTTAGTCAGAAATTACAGAAACTATACCTCCATATTTTTATGCATTTCTCTCCTTTTAGTTTCGAGAAGATGCTGTTAGCCACAAGTTTAACAGCAATGTTTTTAAGTAAGCTCATAGTCACACACAGCTAATGTGCACAATAATCCAATTTTAACTGCAACTTTCCCAGCATGTTTTTAAAATAGATGTTAAGTCAAGTGAACCTTCAGCTGCATTGAAACCTGTGGCTAACAGCATTAACTCGAGAACAATGGAAACAGGAGGATCACAGTAAGTGAGATCTGTCTCAAAGTTTAGTCAAATCAAGTCTGCATATCATCATACAGGCTGAATGGACCGCGACAGAAAACCATCAGGGAACTGACCTCCACTGATGCTTTCCATGCATGCTAATTTCCACACAGAGCTTGGAAATTAAAATAATAATCTGATTATGTGCACGAGTAGGGTCTGCTGTATGGCTTCATACAGCAGACCCTATGAAGCCATGTTTTCCAAGCTGTCACTTATACTCAATAATAAAGGTGCTTCCAGAACAACACAAAAAACTGCTTTAAAACCAGTGAAAGTAGTTAAAGGGAATAAAGAACAAGGCTCTCTCGACACAGGGGAGAAGATCAAAGCAGCGGGCAGTTTCCCCATTTCCAGCATGAAGAGAAACAAATCCACTTTCCCAGTACATCATCCAATGGCGCTAAACCAAAGTCATACATCTGATCTGTAATAACCAATTTAGAAAGGAAGCACAAAAAAATAAATGTGGCAACACTTCAGCCTTGTTTCCTTAATCAGAGCATCCTTTGAGGTCACAAGAAACACCGAAAGGAGAGCCCTAAATCACATTTAAACTTGTTCACATGTAGTGAAGAATGGCGTGGCCTGCTTTAATTAGTGGAAACAAGTTAACAGCTGAACATGAAACAGTACTACGTTTTTGCCTGGTTCTTTAATCCCCTTTAACTTCTTTAGAGTTTTTAAGACTTTTTCGCACAGGAACTGAACAAAAGGTTATCCGAGGCCTACCTGTGTTGTCGGCGCAGTTGATGACCGCTCCCACTGGGAGACCCAGTGAGATGCGGAACTTGGCTCCAGATGAACCACCACGTCCTGTAGGAAAAGAGAAACACGTCTCAGTAAGAATCATTGCATCTGACAAACTGGGCATCAGTGACTGATGTTTAGAGAATATTTAATCATATTTCAAATTCAGGCACTTAAACTCACTGCCCTTATTTATGTTTAATCCCAAGACGTGACACTGAAATCGCTGACTCAGGTGTAGTGTGTGTCATTTGTCACCAAATGGTCCTGCTAGTTTTTAGCTGCTAACGCCAGTATGGGAAGTCTCAACAGCAATGTAACAGCTATGCAGAAAGCTATAAGTTTTCCTAAAACTGACCAGTGCACCAAAATGACCTTTTGTCAGCACACATTGCAATGAGACCCAGCCTAGAGAAGCTTCTCTCTCATCTTTATCAAAGTGTTCTACGACAAATGTGTGCAGCCACTAGCACTGGTTTACACTATTAAACACTGATGAGCTGTGTGGCAAATTGCTTAAGAACCTTTTAGTTACAAACTTAGCGCAAGCTGTACGACAAATGCACAACATGTTGCTATTCTGTTTGGTTTCCGGAGCTAGAAAACACCAATTTTCGCTCTGTAAAGGTATTTTCCATTCATTGGGTTAACAGTACTGTCAAGTAAAGTGTAACTGAAAGGTAAAGCTACACTGGACGCCACACATTTTCCATCTTGCTGCCACCCTGCAGTCATTAGTTTGCTCCAAATGCTTCCAATTTCTCCACAACTCACGCTTCGTGTGTACCGGCTCCGATTAGCTTTCCCAGCTAGCCTAGCTTACCACAGGTGAATTCACTTTATTGATACTCTTTGCAGGCCGAGAACTATCGTTTGAATTGACGCACAGCAGCCTAAAGTCTGTGAAATAACAGTGAACCACACGTACAAACTCTCGGCCTCTAGCATCTCTCGTTTCTTGAGTACATGGCGCTGAGAGAGAAACATGGCTTCCATCATGCCAGCTTAACCGTGATGGCTTCAAAATTGTTAACTATTGTCAGAAATTCAAAACTCGTCTCACGAAAACATTGTTTTAGCCTCTCTATCACACACGAGCTACATTATAAGCTGTGGCGCGTCTTAAAAACAGCAGATGATGGTAGATTTTATGAAGCGAGCCTCGTACCTCTCTTAGACATCGCTGCGGTAAGGAAAGAGAAAGGTGGAGAAAGGAATCCTGGGTAAAAAAGCTGAGCAGAAGTTCTTCCGGGTCATGACAATGCGTTCATGGGCAGTCGGGAAAATCCCCCACACCAACTTGGCGTTTACGTTAGTTTTGGGTCTAGGATAGAAATTTGAACTGGAGAGGGTCGGCATCAGACCACATGAATTGGACGGGCTGCCTGCTTTGACAGGGGAGCATTCGGCGCAAGTCACTTTGCTATTCAAAAAAAAAAAAAAATATATATATATATATATTTATATATATATATAGTACTCTCATAGAGAAATGTAGCCACAGTTTAAAAAGTACTAAAATATCTGTCTTAGATCAGAAACAAAGCAGGAGACCAACAGGAGAGACATTTTCTCTGGGTGAAGAATCAGTGAACTCGGACAGCTGACTGCTAGCACACAATATTCTCAACACATTTCCATTTGTTTTACTATTTTCAATTAGGCGTCACGCTTTAAAACTAGCTGCACAAACTGATCAATGACCTCCTTTTAGTTTCAAACAGAAAATAAGGGGTACTTCCCAAAGTCTGGCCTGCATCGATCCATCCGCCCGGTCCCCTCCTCAGTAATGCTGGTGTAAAGTTTGGAACTCATATTTCATTTGATTTATAGAGCTGTTTACAGAGCCAACTATATACATATTTGCATTCATATTTAGTGTTTGAATATTCTGGTATTTATATGTTTACAAGTTTGAGTGTTTACATGTGCACTTTTCAATACAGTTATAATGTGATGAATCTACCTCTGTGGTTTTCCCACATTTACCCAAGTCTAGGAGTTTCTGGCTCCTGAGTGGCTGTTAGAATCACACGGGGAGTGAACAATGATGTTGTGTAAAAAGTGTGAAGAAGTTAAAAAAAAAAAAAAAAAGGTACTGCTGAGAACGTTATCTGTCTCCATCTTGCTGTTTCGTTTAGCTGAGAGATAACTAGCACCATATAATGAACCCAGAGGTTACACTGGTAAACACAGTCGCTGCAGAAGCACTAAACTACTGTGGACCAAATAATTAAATTGAGCTCCCACTGCAATAACTTCTTGGCAGTATGTGTGTTTACAGTTTTCATTACTGAACTATATGAATCAGTTTAAGTTATAGTTGGTGTATCAGTAGAATTCAGGTGAGGGGACACAGTGAGCCAGATGGAGATGTGAATGGCACCATTGGAGAGAAGTGGCAGTGCTCGGTCTCTGAAGAGGAATCCATCTGTGTTTCTATGCCAGTAGTGAGCAAAAATAGAATCCACAAAACAAAAGACGACTAACAGGCACACTAAATGTTTATTGATAACAGAAACAAGGTAAAAGAAAGCAAACAAACAGCAGAAATCATTGCTGACATTCACGGCAGTCAACACCCAGAGAACTTTGGAATGTCCTTCAAGAAACCTGGAGAAGTATTCCTGAAGATGCTCAAAGAAATGAGAAGAAAACTGCTGAAGAGAGTTCAGACTGTGTTAGAGAACAAAAGTGGTCAAACCAGATATTGACTTTCAAGCTCGTTAGAATTGCACAAACTCATTCACACACACGTTTGCACGTTTCAGTATATCACTGCCTGCATTTCACAGCAAAATATAAAGAAATGACAGCCGGCTCGAGGCTTTTGCACAGCACTCTGTACAAAATAAAAATAGGTGACTGGCATAAGAAGGACATAATTAACATAGGGATTATGCACTATAATGCAAAAATCAATCAAACTGGGTATTTTCACAATGAGAGATGCTGAGCTAATGTATCAGAACTATTAAATGTATCAGAACTATTAAATTCAGTGTGGTGTAATAGCATAAACATATTGTAAGGAATGAGCACGCAGGGAAAGCTGAAAAATCAAACTTTCAGAGTACAGTTCTTCTCCTCAGCCTCCTCTTCATCCTTCTTGTGGAAGATCTTTCCATCAGGCTGCTTCCTCCATCTCAGCTGGAATTCACTGAGCCCTCGCTCCACCAGTCTCTGATTGAACTGTCAGATGCATATTTATTATTCCCTCAGAGACTAGAGTGCATTTTTAACTGTACTTTTTAACTGTTATCTAGCTGTAAGTGTCCATTAACAATTTCACAATCAGCTGTAAGAAAATGACGGAAGTGTTTATATCATGTGGACTAATAGCTAATAATAGCTGAGGTCGATGGTAATTTTATTTTTGTCTGTTTGCTTTTTTGTTTTGTTTGTTTGCTTATTTGTTTGTAGTTTAGCTACAGCTTTGATTGCACCTGTTTATGCCTGCTTCACCCTCTGATATTTGGTCCATTTGTTTATGATGGTACAGAGACGCAGACCATCTGATGGATCTTTGTTCAGATTTCTTCCCTGTGCCATCATTTACAGGATGAAAGCAATGATGCTCAGACATTTTATATGTCTTTATTATATTTTCATTTACACCTTACACAGAATCCCGACTTTTTCAGAAACAAGGTTTTAATTACCTTTTCCAAGATGCTATTCTGCAGCTCCTCCATGTCCACAGAGGAGTCTATTTTCAGCTCCAGCTTTAGCACTTTCTTATCCATGGTGGCTGTTTTCATGGAAACAATTACAGAACGCTGTGTTACCAAAAACATGAGCTCTAGAATAAAAGATAGCATGAGAATTTCTGTGAATGTTAAAGCCAAAAGCAAATCAGAGCTCACCGGTGTAACACACGAAGTAACTGTAGCTGGTGCAAAAACCGTTGTGCGACTGCCCTAAATATGTGTTGCCACAAGATTTTGTGTCTACATTGGATGGTTTACCGGGAGCCCAGCTGTTAAATGACCATGCACTCCCATCTGACCACTTCCATGAGTTTCTATAGAGACCGATCCATGTGTAGGAACTGTTCAACATCGTCTCAAGCTGCTCATTCTCAGATCGGTTCCTCACACTGGCCAGGTCAGTGTAGTACGTCCTGCAGTAGCTCTGAGCATCCTCCCAGGTCTTATTCACATTCACACAGATGAAGCTTGATGTGTCTGGAAATATTTGACAGTTTTTTAAATCAGTGAATCTGCAAGAATATAAATCTCGGATTGAGTAAATGCAGTGTAAACATACACTGATAGCAGGGACAAAGTTTAACTGACACAGACACACACATACAGCACCTAGATGTTTTTTAGTAGTCGTATACAATAGATTGTACTACTAAGTAGACTGTATATAAAAGATGAATGTGGGTACAGTGACATCACTCACTGTGAAACCATCCCTGTCTTGGTGTTTTAACACCATAGGCTCATAGCCTAGTGACCGATCAGCCACACTCTTAAAAGTGGACTACAATTTACAAAAGGAATTTCATGCTGTATTCAGTAAAAAATGAAACCAGACATCTATACGGTCTTTCTGCCGCCGCAGGAGTTCTGCCGGGTTTAACTCACTTTTGCTCTGGTTTCACTTTCAGACCCAGAAGTTACTTCCATCTTTTATATACAGTCAAAAGCGCGTCAGATCACAGCTCTGCCACTCTGGGAGCCTCATGTTGAGCCTCATACAGTGATATGGTAACTTTTGTTTTGTTTTGTTTTTTTGTTTGTGGGGTGGGGGCTGGGGAGGGTTCGACCAAGTGTAATGTAATATTTCTGGACAGATTTTGATCTGTTGAAAGATTTTTACTGAGGACTGACTCCTGGATCCTTACGTAGCGCTTCTCCTTCTTCAATCCTTAATCGTTTCTCCACAAAGCAAAAAACTTTTAAAGTCTTCAGCAAACTTTATATCATAGTAATTAACAAGAAAGGATCATGGAATGAGTTGTGTAACTAACATGTACCCATGGTAATATCACAAAAAAGTGACTACAACTCAATATTAGCTATAAGGCTAGGTATGCT
>JAVDPK010000244.1:29231-40390 GCA_034780415.1 Cichlasoma orientale
GTGTGTGTGTGTGTGTGTGTGTGTGTGTGTGTGTGTGTGTGCGTGTGTGTGTGTGTGTGTGTGCGTGTGTGTGTGTGTGTGTGCGCGCGCGCGCGCGTGATCTCGGAAAAGTCCGTACTTTTTGGACTGAATTTCGTCAGCGAAGCATCCTTGTAACCAGTCAGGTGATTCATTTCAGGAACGTGAGTTGTAAGCCCAGAGTTCAAAGCACATATCAAAGTTTCATTTTCACACTCTTCTCAGAGTCAGTAACTTGCAGCTGTATTTGAACCTTGAACTTAGTGGGTTTTTGTAAAACTCGGGTTCCTTTATTCACTATCCTCCAGAAAAAGCAACATTCTTGGACATTTGTAACCATCTAAGATCACCGGAAATATCCGCTCCATCACTCTGCTCAACGGTGCCTTTTGTCGAGGTCTTCGTGTCTCTGAAGGTGAGATTTATCTGTTATGAAGCATATATTTCCAATCGCTTTAAAGAAGAAATTATTGAATAAGAATGCACGAGTTGATAACAGGGACTCTCAAAACATCTATGTTATGTGACCATGTACAAGCGAGTTTGTTTTTTTTTGTTTGTTTTTTTTTGGGGGGGTTTTTTGGTGCGTTCAGGTACACCTGCTTCTCCTGGGCAGGCGAGGCGAGGACTTCCTTTGCTTTTTACGGGACAGAATCACTTGAGCCGCGCCTTGTAATCACTAAATTAATGTTTTTAATACAACCACTTCTAACTGACACTAATTAAAAGCGAGCACACAACTATGCATAAAACCTCTGATTACAAAGTTTTTTTATTGTTTTTTTGACCGGCACAGAATCGCTGAAGCACGCTGTTCATCAGTCAGCTGGTGATGTTACGTCATGTACTAAAGCCCCGAGGCAAAAGAGGGCGTGTTCAAACGAATCCTGTGGCGAGGCTTGTTTCGGTTTGCGGAAATCACGTGACAAAAAACAACCGAGGCACCGTTTTTCTAAAATCACGTGATTGCTTCATTTCGTGATTCGAGTTGCTGAAAAAGACGCGTGGGAACTAGAGGAGGTGTCCCGGGTGATCTGAGGTGAGTCCGATCCACTGTTACAGCAGCATAATCAGAAGGACCTGGATTATGGAGAGCCTGGATTAATTCATAATTCACATTTATTCATAATAAAATAAATTAATGAATAAATAAATAAATACTGCTATTGATTCATTATTAATAAATATTCCATGAAATAAAACAAAATTTTTTAAAATAAATTTTTATCTTGTTTTATTTTAATTTATTTCAAGATTTATTTATTTCTTTAACGATTTATTTATTTAATTATATATTAATTTAAATTGCCCATAGGTGTTTATTTGTCTGTCTCTCTGAGTTGGCCCTGCGACAGGCTGGCGACCTGTACAGGGTGTACAGGGTGTACCCTATAGCTGGGATAGACTCCAGCCTATTACAAAAAGTGGCAAACAGGTATCACTGTTGAGACGGGTGTCAGATTGTTTTGAATTTCCAACACAGTCACTTCAAACATTTCAGGGTTTCACAAAACCTTATACAATAATGTGGCAGAGAGTGGGTGTTGGAGCCTTAAATACTGCACGGTCCGATTCCAGGAAGCAGGTTTAGCTAAAATTTTCTGGGTTTGTTAACCCTAAAATGATGGAAACTGTTAACATTAACTAGGTTAGCTGTAAGCATTGAAGTCTCCCAGTAGGATGACAGAGTCACCAGATAAAGCATCCTCGAGCACCCCACCCAGCAACTCCAAGATGGCTGGGTACTGTTGTTCGGCTCATAAGCATGAATGATGCCAGGACCCAGCAAGCCAAGGGGATACAAGCATACCCACCCTAGCCTGCCGCCTCTCACCAAGGGCAACTCCAGACTGGAACAGAGTGCAGCACCTCTTAAAGAGACTTGTGCGTTCTGCATTTCGGTCCTCCATAAAACTTTGTATTCCACACAGCGTTGCATGACCCTGAGGGAGAAGGTGAAGGCAAGGTGGTGGGCTGTTCTGTCCCTGCATTTTGTATTTGTCTTCTTCATAGTATTTTATTGTTTGTGTTTCAGAATCTGTGGAGTGTGACAATGGTACTGAGCAACGTGTCAGATTTTGACTTCTCTCTTGCTGTGGCCCTCCTAAGTATCTTGTTTTACAAACTGGCAGTAAACCAGAAGGAGGAGCCTCACAAACAGGTGAGAGTGTAACTTTTTGCAGCAGGTATTCTCTTCTCTCCTTAAAGTGGATCTATTCTAATTCTTCTTTCATGTTTAGTCTTAGATCGGCTGGTGTACAAACTGACACTAATAACAGCTGATATTATCAGACAAATACAGGTATCTGAATCCTGAACATAAAACAACGGATAAACACTCGTGTTAGATTTTCATGTTGGAAAAATTCTACCTGTCATTTTATTTTTAATGACACATTTAGAATTATAATTTAAAAAAAAAAACTCATTCAAAAGTATGAACTACATAGCGAGCTTTTATGCAGGTGTGGAGAAAAAGGACAAACAGAAGCACATACATGGTCATGGCAGAGAATCTGAACCACCTGCTAGTCTCCTTAACGATGTGATATCGGCCATGTTGAAACTTAAATGTACAGAAAGTGGACTAAAAAAAGTCCATCTTACTTTAGCAGATTGTGTTCTGTTATGGAAATTTAGTCATCAAAAGAGAGACAAGATTCCTTTTCATAGTTTAGTTGCTCGTACGAGGAGAAGTCACACATACACACAAAGGAGTATGGGTGAGTTCTGAAAAACCACACAAAGACACAATGCAATTATACCCTTTTCCCCCCCCCCCCCCCCTCCTTAGACAACCATAAAGACGAGGAGATTCTCTCCCAGTTACATGTTCCTGCATAAAGAGAAATTAACCAGAAGGGCACTAAAACTGAGGAAACAGATGAGGTCCTGAGAGAGAAAGGGTGTATGTTTACAGACATCTGGTTTTTACAACCCACAGGTCACCCTATGGTCAACCAACAGATAAGAAGTTAAAGAAAAAATTTCTATCAATATCAATATCCTTTCATTACAAAGGTTGGAAGTTTGCTGGTGAAGAAATATATATATATATATGGTCAAATTTACTAACGTTGTGGCAGCACAAAGATTTTACTGGACTTATTAAAGGGGCACAAAACATGAACTAACATCTACCGCTGTTTGGCACCTAACCTACCCAAAAATAATAAACCCGTGACACATTCTCATCTCCCTACCAATGATCAAAACAGGAGATAATGGTGTTCTTACACTCAGGGATAATCAAACATACAGACACATGGATTCTCTCCTGTGGCTAGTTGGATATTTGGGAATGCAGATGATCCTCTCTCTTGGTCCTGGTCCATCTGGCATCTTTTATAGGGCGTGGTCCCCAACCAGCGCCAGTGAGTCATAGCCAAGATTGCTCCAACACCAACTGGGTCCAGGCACCTGCACAGACAGATTAGTATACCTACACACAAACAGTGACTGTATCTTTATCACCTATCACTTATAAAAGCAAACAAACAGAAACAAAACAAACAGCCACAGACGTAACAATTTGTTGGAGTTTCTACTTTAGGTTGAGAATGTTTAAATTAGACATGCCATCCTGATTTACAAAGTTTGAGGCATGCAATTTACTATGAATTGCTGTAGATTTAACACAGAAAAAAGCATGCCTTGGTGTGGCAGTGATAGTTGACTGTTGTTTATCCTCATGCACCAAATGACAGGTCATAGTACCCAGCCTTCTTGTAGTCGCTGGGTGGGGTGCTTGAGGGTGCTCCATCCTGTGACTCTATTGTTCTACTTGGAGACTTCAGTGCTCAGGTTGGCAATGACTGTGAGACCTGGAAGAGTCTCCCACCTTCACTCCGGCCTCTGGCAGAACTTTGAAAGAATTCCAAGGGAGGCTGAGGACATCGAGTCCGAATGAATCATGTTCCGCTTCTCCATTGCTGTGGCTGCTGCACGGAGGTGTGGCTGCAAGGTGATTGGTGCCTGTCGTTGTGGTAATCCCTGAACCAGATGGTGGGCACTGGAAGTGACGGGAACTATCGAGCTTGATAAGCCTGTGGGACTCTGGACACAGCTGGCTGGTACCAGCAGGCCAAGTGGAATGCAGCTTGGTTGGTGGCCGAAACAAAAACTCAGGTGTGGGAGGAGTTCGGTGAAGGAAAGGAAAAAGACTTTTGGACGGCCTCTAAACAATTCTGTCAAACCATGACGTGACTCAGGAGGGGAAAGCGCTGCTCTACTCACACGGTGTATAGTGAGGGTGGGACGTGACTTCAACTGATGATATAATGGGGCTGTGAAAGGACCTCTTTAATCTCACACCTTCTGTAGTGGAAGCAGAGTCTGGGGATGAGTCGCCCATCATTGGGGGTGAGGTCACTTAAACAAATCCTTGGTAGCAGGACCCCCTGGGGTGGACGAGTTTCGCCCTGAGTCTGTCTTGGTTGATATGCCTCTGCAGTGTCACCCGGAGATCTGGGGTGACACTGCAGGGTGGTGGTCCCCATTTTTAAGGGGGGACCAGAGGGTGTGCTCCAACTATTGGGGATCACACTCCTCACCCTCCAAGGGAAGATTTATGCCAGGGTGCTGGAAACAAGGGTGTGTTCATTTGTAGAACCTCGGATCTGAGACAAACAATACAGTTTTTTTCCTGGTTGCGGAATGCTGGACTAGCTCTGTATTCTCTTAAGGATATGGAGCATATGGGAGTTTGTCCATCCAGTCTACATGCATTTTGTAGACTTACAGGGCATCCTGTAAGGGGTGCTGGAGCAGCTTTTACAGGTAACACAGGCACACAAACATAAATAATAAAACAGACAAACATTTCTTTATGTTATGTTGTGGTCAGGATCATGTTTGATCTCACTGAATTATTATTTTAGCACAGAAAACTAAAGAAAAATTATATTGTTTTTGTTTTAATATTTAATAATAGGTACATTGATGGTTTTCGGTTTAATCTCTTATGTTTTTTTTTTTTTTTTAACTTTCTTCCAACATGTTTGATTTTAAAAAAGTGTTTCCTACTGATGGGATCATAAGATTTTGGCAGAGAGCTCAGGGTGAGTCTTTCAGTCGTATTTTGTTTTGTGTCTTTCAGGGAAATGGACAGACATGTCACAATAAAATTAAAAGTCTGAAGCTGTCGAAGTACGAAAAGCGCATTGCCGCTGATCTGGTTGATCCCCTGATCATGAAGGTAAAGCCACTTTACACTTTGAGTCATTAAACTGAAGCTGTGAATACACTATACTGCCAAAAGTATTCACTCACCCATTCAAATAATTGAACTCATGTGTTCCAATTAGTGATGTGCGGATTGATACTGAAATATCGATACTAGGTCTTTACGCTTTAAAATTGATTCTCAAATCCAAGTATCGATACTTTTGACACTTCAGTCATTTGAGATAATGTATCTTATCAAGAACACGTTAGAAAGTAACTAAATTATTGAGATCTTGCCTAAATGAGACGGGGTTGGTGTGAACCACTTTTCCTTCCACCTGGTAAGTTTGTAATGAGTAAGGATGTAATGCCCAAGCACAGCCTGCTGCTGTTCACTCATTCAAACATAAACACAATGGCCAATGGTCGCGTGTGGAGTTATTTCAGCTCCACAAATAGCCAAGACACAAACTGTTTGTGGGAAAACAGTGAGAAGTTTTGGTAACACAACAGACCTCATAAACACCTCAGAATACACCACAGGCATAAATGATGACGCGGACCGAGGAGGAGAACCAAAGGTCAGGTGCTGCTGTTAGGGCAGGACCGACGTCTCTAGCGGATTCCTTTGGTGGTGCAGGTACCGTCCAGGTACGGAGAATGGAAATGTGGAGCTTTAAGGTGCAATAAGCACGGTCACTGTTTGAGTTTGACAGATTAATTAAGATAGTATAAGTAACAAAATAAACACACGCTTCAACACATGGCTGCATGATTTCAGCTTGGAGTAATATTTGTATCATGCCTACGTGAGATAATCTCACAGAAGTTAAAAAAAAAGGAAAGAGAAAAAAAAAGTTGAGGTTTATTAAAGTACGCTTTCCTAAAGTCTACAATAACTCAAAGTGAGTTAATAGGGGTCAGTAAATAATACAGAGCAACTGTGATATAAAGTGCTATGGTGAAATATAAAAAATATAGACTAGAAAAGATGAATAAAAAAAATAACATTTCATCAATAAAATATATCTCATACTATTAATTATCAATCTACTTTGTTATTTGTTAAATTATCATTTTATAGTATAGGAATATCGACAAACGTGCAATTATTGAGGCATTTATTTATTGAAATGTTTTACTGGCAGTTTTAATTTGAGTCACCCAGTGAATACAAACATCAAGTGTTTGTATTCCACTATTGTAGGCTGTTTGGAGAGACTGTATATAATTCAATCTCAATAAGACTAAGCAATCAGTGTTGAATAGCCCTATAAGAAGTTCCCATAAACACTCCAAAATCTGTGGAAAGTCTTCCCAGAAGAGTTGAAGCTGTTATAGCTGCAGAGGGTGGGCAGACGTCATAATAAACCCTATGAAGAATGGGATGTCATTTAAGTTTAAGTGTTGTGAATACTTTTGGTAAAACTACAGAGAACCGACAGCTGGGCCACTGCTGACACAAACAGGAAGTGTTTAGTTCATTTTCCTGAATCAGTGGGTGGTGATATTCATCCAGATTACTTCTTGTATGCAGACCACTTGGACGGACGTCGCAGGTCTCAACAGTGTGATTACAGAGCTAAAGGAGACAGTGATCTTACCTGTTGAGAAAAGACACCTGTTCCAGGGATCCACGCTGTTGCAGCCCCCAAAAGGTCAGAGTTCATTCGCTTTTTCATTTTTTTCATTTTTCATTCATTTTGTGTTGAGGATCCTCATTAGCATCAGCCTTATCCTTTACTATTCCTCCTGGGGTCCCAGTATCTACAAAATGTAAACACTAAAATTCATAGACAACATACATAACAGCCTCAAGCAGGATATCCACAGAAACAATAATCAAAATCTATATGGGACACACAGCATTCATTCAGTTCATTACATATTTACTATATATAATCATTTCCATTTGATTGTGGGCAGTACGGTGGCGTGGTGGTTAGCACTACTGCCTCACAGCTAGAATGACATCTAAAAGACCTCTCTCGCTGTGTGGCGTTTGCATGTTCTCCCCGTGTCTGTGTGGGTTTCCTCTGGGTCCGTTTCACAGCTCAGCCAGTGTAGATTTAGTGACTTTTCCAGACCCCCCCCCCCCCCTTAAATTTGTTGTTTTTCTTCTTCTCGCGTGCGTGCGTGCGTGCGTGCGTGCGTGTGTGTGTGTCTTCCACTCATCTTGTTCAGGCTCAGGGGGCTGGAGCCTATCCCAGCTGTCATAGTGTGAGAGTGAACACCCTGCACAGGTCACCAGCCTATTCACACTCACATCCAGACCTATGGGAAATTTAGTATCAGCAATTAACCTAACCCCAGTAACTGCATATCTTTGAACTGTGAGAGGAAAGTGGAGTACCTGGAGAAAATCCAATGCCCACGCGGGGAGAACATGCAAACTCACACAGAAAGGCCTGGGCCAAGTGGATTCAAACCCAGCCCTTCTAACTGTGAGACAGCAGTACAGTGAAACCTCATTTATCGCGGGGGTTACGTTCCAAAAATAACCTGCGATAGGCAAAATCCACGAAGTAGTCAGCTTTATTTTTACAATAATTATACAGCACTATAGAACAAAACCAAAGATCAAAACCTGTTTTCAGGCCCAAGCATTTGTTCAAGAAATATAAATAGAAACATTTTCTTACAAATAACTATGATAGTTTTTAGAAATACTGTAAAATAATTTTAATAATCAACCGACGAGGTTGGACACATTGTGACTCACGCGTATTTCACAGTTCCTCTGACTGTGCATCTTCCTGCTCCGCTCTAGTGGAGATTGACAGCCAATCAGGACGCAACGCGCATTCATACACTGTAAAATAAAGCATAAAAAACTGCACTAAAAAAATCCGCAAAACAGCGAGGCCACGAAAGGTGAACCGTGATATAGCAAGGGTTCACTGTACTAACCACCACGCCACCATGCTACATAAAACAAAACAGTATATTTATCAGATCATAATCCCATCCCATTGTCTTGGTTATAGGTGTGCTGCTGTATGGACCTCCTGGATGTGGTAAAACACTAATTGCTAAGGCAACAGCAAAAGAGGCAGGCTTTTCTTTCATCAACTTGCAGCTGAGCACACTGACAGACAAATTTTACGGGGAGTCCGAGAAACTGGCCGCTGCTGTGTTCTCATTGGCGGTCAAGCTGCAGCCAACAATCATCTTCATTGATGAGATAGGTAAACATTCATCATCTCTTACACACACAGGCACACACACACACACCTAACAGAAATTTACACTAAAACATTTTCAAAAAATGAAATCTGAAATGAAACAACACATAACAAGTAAACTGTGTGAAACTGAATGAAATAAAAAAAAATGTAAAGAAAATAAAATTGAAAAATTTTGTGTGTTTGAACAGACTCATTCCTGAGGAATCGCTCCAGGTCAGATCATGAAGTCACCGCCAGGCTGAAGGCTCAGTTCATGAGTCTGTGGGATGGACTGGGCACTGACCACAATTGCCAGGTATTCACACCTGTCTGAACTGCTTAGATTCACATGACAAATCTCAGGACTAAATGTGAATCCTGAACATAAAGCATCAGATCATCAGCGTACAGGCAGATTGTGTTTTTGTTTTTCAGATGTTTCCCCTGAGATGTTTTGGTTGTTGTATATAAAGATTAATAAAAGTTTACTTTGTCAGGTCCTCATTATGGGAGCCACCAACCGCCGTGAAGATCTAGACCCTGCCATTCTGAGGAGGATGCCCACCAAGATCCACATCAAGCTCCCGGTATGTGCTTTTCAACATAAGTGTGACTGCAGAAAATAAGAGAGACTATGCATGCTGACAGTGTTTGTTCCTGCAGAGTGTTAGGCAGCGTGAGGAGATCCTCAAGGTGATCCTGAAGAATGAGAACGTAAGTTCACAGCAGAAGGGAACAAATCATGTGACTGAGATTTTAATCCTTTTGAGCCTTCATCATTTTACTCACGATTCTTCTTCTGCTCCTTTAATACTGTTAGAAAAATAAGCTCTGTGCTAGTGTGATAGTCTTTTTTTTTTAGAATAATTATGCTTATGTATATATTGCTTATTGAAATGACTGTATTAGTGATGAACAGAGATGTCTTTGTGGAGAAGAAACCTTTGCATGACCTCTTCAGGAACATTTTGTACGGAAAGTGTTTCTTTTCCAATAACATGTGGTGTAAAGACAGTCTTACCACAATCTGGAGACCATGAGTTTCATTTTTGTGTTCTTTGTTACAGAAAAAGTTGATTAGAGGTGATGGGTTATACTTTCAGCCTGTTAAACCTATGGTCTGTTCTCATTTAGCCACAGAAAAGTGTGTGTAAGATGTTTTCCAGGACGTTGACCGCAGCTGTGACGTGCTGAGTGAAACTGTCAGTGTATAGTTACTTCCTCGCGTCTGTGAGCTTACTAACAAATAAGGTCGTGTGTGTGTGACTACATGTATAAAGATGATTTGAGTACTTCCTTAAATTGAGAGTGCCTTCATGAAGCTGTCTAGCTGACTGCACAGCTGAATGAAAGGGTCTCCTCCTCCTCCTTCCTCCTTTTGATAATTGGTTGAATTCCTGAGATTTTACCCAACAAATACATCATAGAGGTGATGCAGGAAGCCACAGAAATGAATAAATCCACAATAATAAAAGGGGAGGGAACAAATTAAGGATGGAAAGAAGTGAGGAAGAAAGGAAATGATAAAGGTGGGGAACAGGAAGGAAAGAAGCAAAAAACAAAAGAAAATAGGAATGAAAGAAAAATGAAAAAAATAAGAAAAGAATACAGAAGGAAAGAATGGCAAAAGGAAGAATCAAAGGGGAAAAGATGGAAGCCAAAAATGGGAAAATGGTAGGAGGGAGGAAAGGGGTAAGGAAACAAGGAAGGAAGAATGGAAACAGATGGGAAAAGGGGAGGATGAAAATGAAGAGAGGGAAAAGGGAAATATGGAAAAGGAGGGGAAAATAAACAAGAATTGATGGAAGTAATGAAGAGAAAGAATGACAAAGTGAGATTTTATTGTTTTTATGATTCACTGGTTTTCTAATGTCATTCTTCTGCTATACATAAACTTATCTCTTATAGACAAAGAGCTGACGTGATAAAATTCACCCCGTCATGCTTTCCTGACGGCCAACTCAAACTCATGATCTGATTTGTGGAAGCTGATTGGCTGTTTCTTTGCAGGTAGACCCACTGATTGACCTCAGAGAATTCGCCAGGGAAACTGAGGGTTTCTCAGGAAGTGACCTCAAAGAGATGTGTCGTGAGGCAGCGCTGATGTCCGTCCGAGACTTCATTCACGCTCAGAATAACGTGTATGCTCTGTTTCCTTTATGTTTAATGCCAGTTCCTTAAATGTTTACAGCCATGGGCATCCGGGCAAGGAAACATTTAAGGTCCAAATTGTCCAACATTGGACCAACACTTTGGAACAGTTCCGACTGTGACTTGTTGCTCACTTACTGGTAAATATGTGCTCTTCTACAAAGCAACTGCTACTGGCAGCTGGAAATGACATGAGCCAATCACAGAACATTTTACTCAGACAGCTTCTTGAGCTCTTAAAGCGATACACACATAAACTTGGTGTCCCGGTGTTTCCAGGTCAGAGTGGGTGCAGTGACAGGACTGTTCCTGTCAGTATATTGACAATAATATATAATTTAATTTACTAAAAAAAAATAATACTTCTTAATTAATTATGCCTTAATTTACTTGTGTTCATTAGGATCAGTTCAACAACTATAACACAATCTGTTCAGTTTTCCTTTTCCCTGTGACACACGTGTCGCTCACTCAGGTGTGAAGGCATTTTGTACAGTTGAACTGAGGGATGCAGAGCTGCTTCTTATAGTTTAGGTGCAAAAACCTAGAGCTGCCTTCAGTTGCTCTTTGCTGAATGTTGGATTTTTGTCTCTCAGCCCCTCAGATGACAACATCTATTGCATCAAAGAGGAACACCTCCAGAAGGCCATCAGCAAG